>CM031616.1:59674789-59699789 GCA_018398815.1 Conus ventricosus
AAAACTGTCTCTAATAGGACCCCAACAGTATTTTCCGCTGGTGAAGTGACAGTAGACATGGACCCGGGAAAAAGTTATCTCCCATTTCCCCCCTTTGTGATAGGGTGCGAAGTTTAAATTCACAACAAAGTCAACGCCGTTGTTAGAGAAAGGGGTTAATCTGACATAGAACTAAACCTTAATTCGCAGACAGTTATCATGAGGAAAACGTGACTCCGCATTGTTCATGTTCGTTAGGGAAAACGTTTTAAATTTGTAATCACTTAGCTGAACGGACCCAATAGTCGCGTGTGATCGGATTTGTAGTCATTGCCATATTCCACTGTCCTCAAGTTTCGTTCAATTGATCAGTATTTTTTTTTTTTTTTTACATAACGTTGTGACAGACCCGCCAAAGAAGCAAACCCGTGTGAAAACAAATTCCCCTTTGGGGACAGTTTTAAATAAATGTAACAACTGTTTCTGACAACGATAATGTTTGTTTCTTTTTAAAATTCATATCGTAATTGTTGCACTAAAGTATAATATTCCTTTACTTCCTTTAAACAATTGTTATAAAGATATATTCTTGTCAACATTCAATATTTCTTTCTCCAGTTATGCTAGTACCGTGGTGACCGTACTAAGTTACGTATACTAAAGTGGTGGAAAGTGGAAAAAAAAAGATGATTGAAAGGATTTAAGAAGGCCTTTTATTAGCGGAAATCCTTTAAATTCCCTCTGCAAGATAGTTCTTGGTGGGGGGGGGGGGGGGGGGGAATGAGGATTCTTAAAGAGGTTAATGAGGTATCGTGTTAACTATTTTTAATATTAGTATTTTAAAATATTACATGGAAATGAAACAATAAATACAGAACAAAACAAAACTGACAAAACATCTACTTCATGTCCCATAACTAAGGTCAAGGGGAAAAAACTACTTTATGCTGGACTCTTTCAGAGGACTGTGGAAGGGAGTGTCCCCCACTGGACTGGACTCACTGATATCATGGCGCTGTCCCTGGAAGTAGGTACAGCATTTGAACTGTGGCAGACCACCCCCAGGGAGACTTCCTTGCTCCTAATTCACTCTGGGTCGTAGTTTTAATTGTGTTTATTATGTAGAGCATCGATAATGTTGAACATAAAGGTCGGTTTTTCTTTGTCGGTGCGATGGCTATGAGCAGTATCAAAGTGCGATGGCTATGAGCAGTATCAAAGTGCGATGGCTATGAGCAGTATCAAAGTGCCTTATGCTATTGAGCAGTTCAAAATGCCTTGTGCTAATGAGCAGTATCAAGTGCCTTATGCTATGAGCAGTATCAAAGTGCCTTATTTTGGGCCCCAAAATCCAAGCCATAGGGGGAGGTAATTTCTTTTTTTCTCCAAATTATTCGACAAATTCCAATCATAGCCATACAAATACAGCAATGTTAGAGGCAAATTTTTGTAAGGGAGATAATCATCCATGATTAAGTTAATCTGCCCATTCGAAGATCAAATTTCACAGCAAAAAGAAAATTCATTTAAGTAGTATTTATCACGAGACAATAACCGGGGGGGGGGGGGGGGGGGGGGGGGGGGGGGGGGGGGGGATGGGGGGAGGGGGAGCTCACTAAATCTCAATCATCTTCGTTATAATACAACTCGGCCCAAAAAACCCTCGTTTTCCTTGTTGTGAGCGTACCTTAGCAAACACCATCCTTGTCCCTTGAGGAACACAACTCGAAAAAAGCCATCATTTTCTTTGTCAGGGACACAAAATCAGCAAACGCCAACATTATCTTCCTCGGGAACAAACTCAAACAACGAAATTATCCTTGTCAGGAATCGAATTCTAACACCAACATTGTCCTTTCAGCACCACGCCACAAACACCGTGATTATGGTTGCCACCACCACGTCGCAAACACCGTGATTATTGTTGCCACCACCCCGTCACAAACACCGTGATTTTGTTGCCACCACCACGTCACAAACACCGTGATTATTGTTGCCACCACCACGTCACAAACACCGTGTTATTGTTGCCAGTAACCAACGTCACAAACACCGTGATTTTTGTCAGCAACACAACGTCACAAACACCCTGATTATTGTTGTCAGCAACACAAGTCACAAACACCCTGATTATTGTTGTCAGCAACACAACGTCACAAACACCGTGATTATTGTTGCCAGTAACACAACGTCACAAACACCGTGATTATTGTTGTCAGCAACACAACGTCACAAACACCATGATTATTGTTGTCAGCAACACAACGTCACAAACACCGTGATTATTGTTGTCAGCAACACAACGTCACAAACACCGTGATTATTTTTGTCAGCAACACAACGTCCACAAACACCGATTATTGTTGTAGCAACACAACGTCACAAACACCATGATTATTGTTGTCAGCAACACAAAGTCCAAACCCTGATTATTGTTGTCAGCAACACAACGTCACAAACCGTGATTATTGTTGTCGCAAACACAACGTCACAAACACCATGATTATTGTTGTCAGCAACACAAAGTCACAAACACCATGATTATTGTTGTCAGCAACACAACGTCAGAAACACCCTGATTATTGTTGTCAGCAACACAACGTCACAAACACCGTGATTATTGGTGGGCAGCAACACAACGTCACAAACACCGTGATTTTTGTTTCGCAACACAACGTCACAACCACCGTGATTATTGTCAGGAACACAACGTCACAAACACCGTGATTATTGTTTCAGAAACACAACGTCACAAACACCGATTGTCAGTAACCAACGTCACAACACCGTGATTATTGTTGTCAGCAACACAACGTCACAAAACACCCCTGATTATTGTTTTCAGTAACACAACGTCACAAAACCGTGATTATTGTTGTCAGTAACACAACGTCACAAAAACCGTGACTATTGTTGTCAGCAAACACACGTCACAAACACCGTTGATTATTGTCAGCCCAAAACAACGTCACAAAACGTGTTGTTGTTGTCAGCACCACGTCACAAAAAACCTGATTATTGTTGCCAGCAACACGTCACAAACACCGTGATTATTGTTGCCAGCACCACGTCACAAACCCCTGATTATTGTTGCCCGCAAAACGTCACAAACACCGTGAAATTTTTGTTGGCAGCACCACGTCACAAACACCGTGATATTGGTTTTTTCCCGTAACCAACCGTCACAAACACCGTTATTAGTGTTGACAGCAACACAAAGTCCAAACACCATGGTTAGTGTTTGTCAGCAACACAAAATCACAAACACCGTCACAAACACCATGAGTATTGTTGTTGTCAGCAACCACAACGTCACAAACACGTGATTAGTGTTGTCAGCAACACGCACGCCACAAACACCGTGATTATTGTTGTCAGCAACACAAAAGTCACAAACCCCGGATTATTGTTTTTCAGCAACACAGAGCACGCCCAAACACCGTGATTATTGTTGTCAGCCCAAACCCAAAGTCACAACACCGTGTTTTTTGTTGTCAGCAACACAACGTACAAAACCGTGATTATGTTGTCAGCAACACAACGTCACAAACACCGTGATTAGAGCTGTCAGCAACGCAACGTCACAAACACCATGATTATTGTTGTCAGCAACGCAACGTCACAAACACGTGATTAGAGTTGTCAGCAACACAACGTCACAACACCATGATTATTGTTGTCAGCACACAACGTCACAAACCCCCGTGTTATTTTTTGTCAGCAACACAACGTCACAAAACGCCGTGATTATTGTTGTCAGCAACACAACGTCACAAAGACCATGATTAGTGTTGTCAGCAACACGTCACAAAACACCGTCACAGACACCATGATTATTGTTGTCAGCACCACAACGTCACAAACGCCGTGATTATTGTTGTCAGCAACACAACGTCACAAACACCCTGATTAGTGTTGTCAGCAACACAAAAGTCACAAACGTCGTGATTAGTGTTGTCAGCAACACAACGTCACAAAGACCATGATTAGTGTTGTCAGCAACACAACGTCACAAACACCGTCACAGGGCACCATTTATTATTGTTGTCAGCACCACAACGTCACAAACACCATGATTAGTGTTGTCAGCAAGACAACGTCACAAACACTGTGATTATTGCCAGCAACACAACGTCACAAAAAACGTGATTATTGTTTAAAAGGAACACAGTTTCACAGACCCGTGACTGTTGTTGTCAGCAACACATCTCAAACACCAGCATCGTTTTGTCAGGAACAAAACACCTACAAACATCATCACTATTGTTGTCAGGATCACACGGAAAAGACCACAATTTTTTATGTTGGAACCAAATTCACAACAACAACAACCCTCAACAACCACATTATTGTTGTCAGGATTGCAGCTCACCCAGCTCTATAAATTTTCCCCGTCATGAATACACTGTAACCGACTCCTCAAACGTTTCCTGACAACTCACGCAAATCAACAATCACTTCATTATTCTTGCTCGTTATCGTCATTTTTGCCAAATTTCCTCCCCACTCCCTTTCATTTTAACTCGAGGGCATTTCTGTTGACACACCTCTCTTTCAAATCAGTGGTCAATTAATTAATCACTAAATCAGAAAATCAATCCTTTGATTCAACAGCATTGCAAGAAAACCTTATAGACCCACCACTCATTCATCTTGCCCAAGAACCTTATCGACCCACCATCATTTCATCTTGCCTAAGAAACCTTATGGACCCCACACTCATTTCATCTTGCCTAAGAAACTTATAGACCCACCACTCATTTCATCTTGCCTAAGAAACCTTACAGATCCACCATCATCTCATCTTGCTTAAGAAACCTTATAGATCCACCACTCATCTCATCTTGCCCACGAAACCTTATAGACTCACCACTCATTTCATCTTGCTAAGAAACTCTATAGACCCACCACTCATTTCATTCTTGCCTACGAAACCTTATAGACCACCACTCATTTCATCTTGCCTAAGAACCTTAGAGACCCGCCACTCATTTCATCTTGCCTAAGAAACCTCAGAGACCCACCACTCATTTCATCTTGCCAAAGGAAACATTAGAGACCCACCACTCATTTCATCTTGCCTAAGAAACCTTAGAGACCCACCACTCATTTCATCTTGCCTAAGAAACCTTAGAGACACCACTCATTTCATCTTGCCTAAGAAACCTTTAGAGACCCACCACTCATCTCATCTGCCTAAGAAACCTTAGAGACCCACCACTCATTTCATCTTGCCTAAGAAACCTTAGAGACCCACCACTCATTTCATCTTGCCTAAGAAACCTTATAAACCCACCACTCATTTCATTTTGCCTATGAAACCTTATAGACCCACCACTCATTTCATCTTGCCTAAGAAACCTTATAGACCCATCACTCATTCATCTTGCCTAAGAAACCTTATAGACCCACCACTCATTTCATCTTGCCTAAGACACCTTATAGACCACCACTCATTTCATCTTGCCTAAGAAACCTTATGAACCCACTACTCATTTCATCTTGCCTAAGAAACCTTATGAACCCAAAACTCATTTCATCTTGCCTAAGAAACTTTATAGACCCACCACTCATTTCATCTTGGCCTAAGAAACCTTATAAACCCACCACTCTTTATCTTGCCTAAGAAACCTTATAGACCCACCACTCATTTCATCTTGCCTTAGAAACCTTATAGACCCACCACTCATTTCATCTTGCCTTAGGAAACCTTATAGACCCACCACTCATTTCATCTTGCCTTAGAAACCTTATAGACCCCACCACTCATTTCATCTTGCCTAAGAAACCCTATAGACCCACCACTCATTTCATCTTGCCTAAGAAACCTTATAGGACCCACCACTCAATTCATCTTGCCTAAGAAACCTTATAGACCCACCACTCATTAAATCTTGCCTAAGAAACCTTATAGACCCACCACTCATTTCATCCTTGCCTAAGAAACCTTATAAAACCCACCACTCATTTTATCTTGCCTAAGAAACCTTAGAAAACCCACCACTCATTTCATCTTGCCTAAGAAACCTATAGACCCACCAACCATTTCATCTTGCCTAAGAAACCTTATAGACCACCCACTCATTTCATCTTGCCTAAGAAAAACCTTATAGACCCACCACTCATTTTCATCTTGCCTAAGACACCTTATAGACCCACCACTCATTTATCTTGCCTAAGAAACCTTATGAACCCACTACTCATTTCATCTTGCCTAAGAAACCTATGAAACCCAAAACTCATTTCCTTGCCTAAGAAACTTTATAGACCCACCACTCATTTCATCTTGCTAAGAAAACCTTATAAACCCACCACTCATTTTAATCTTGCCTAAGAAACCTTATAGACCCACCACTCATTTCATCTGCCTAGAAACGTATAGACCACCACTCATTTCATCTTGCCTTAGAAACCTTATAGACCCACCACTCATTTCATCTTGCCTAGAAAACCTTATAGACCCACCACTCATTTCATCTTGCCTAAGAAACCCAAGAACCCACACTCATTTCATCTTGCCTAAGGAAACCTTATAGACCACCACTCATTTCATCTTGCCTAAGAAACCTTATAGACCCACCACTCATTAAATCTTGCCTAAAAAAACCTTATAGACCCACCACTCATTTCATCTTGCCTAAGAACCTTATAAACCCACCACTCTTTTATCTTGCCAAAAAAAAACCTTAGAAACCCACCACTCATTTCATCTTGCCTAAGAAATCCTTATAGACCCACCACTCATTCATCTGCCTAAGAAACCTTATAGACCCACACTCATTTCATCTTGCCTAAGAAACCTTATGACCCACCACTCATTTCATCTTGCCTAAGAAGCCTTATCGCTCATTTAATCTTGTCTAAGAAACCTCATAGACCCACCACTCATTTAATCTTGTCTAAGAAACCTTATAAACCCACCACTCATTTCATCTTGCCTAAGAAACCTTATAGACCCATCACCATTTAATCTTGTCCAAGAAACTTTTATAACCCACCACTCATTTCATCTTGCCTAAGAAACCTTATGAACCCACCACTCATTTCATCTTGCCTAAGAAACCTTATAGACCCACCCACTCATTTCATCTTGCGTAAAAAACTTTATAACCCACCACTCATTTTTATCTTGCCTAAGAAGCCTTATCGCTCATTTAATCTTGTCTAAGAAACCTCATAGACCCACCACTCATTTCATCTTGCGTAAGAAACTTTATAAACACACCACTCATTTCATCTTGCCTAAGAAACCTTATAGACCCACCACTCATTCCATCTTGCTAAGCGTATGTATGTAAGTTCTTATAAATAAAAACGCTGGTGACTCTTTTTTAACCAAAACAGTCAGTTTTGCTTAAGACCTTGAAACAAACAAACAAAACCGTTGGGTGGGGTATCAGCTCGAATGGTCAAACTAAATGGTCGTGGAGTGTGGAGCGACTCCTCCATCCACTGCGCAGACACACGTGCACCATCAGTAGAGTCGACATCGTCTTTTCGCCACCAATTTGGAATCATAACGGCACTGGAAGGCCTCCTGGAACTCTGGTACCTGCGCCAAGGCTCCGTTGACTCTGAAAGGTGACAGTGCACGTGCAACCATGCGATGACGAGTCAAAGGAAGAGAAACAGACAGATACTCTGAGAAACGTAAGTTAGTGCACGTTTAATGATGGGATAACGACTCGAGGGTAGAGAACTATACAGACAGACACACTCAGAAACGTGACAGTGCACATGCATTGATAGGATGGCAACTCAAAGAAAGCGAAATAGTCAGATACTCTAAGAAACGTAATTGATTGCACGTTTAATGATAGGATAACGACCCAAAGGTAGCGAAATAAAAAGACAGATACACTCAGAAACATGACAGTCCACGTTTAATGATGGATTACCGACTCAGAGGTAGAGAAGTATACAAACAGTATCTGCGAAACGTGAATTAGTGCACACTTAATGATAGGATAATGACCCAAAGGTAGAGAATTAAACAGATACACTCAGAAACGTCAATTAGTGCATCGTTTATCGATGGGATTACAACTCAAAGACAAAGAAACCAGAAAAGTTAGTAACGGTTATAAGGGGGAAATTAAAACATCGGGCATCATCCGTGACCATTAATGAACATACCTACAAATTTTCAGAAAGATCGGCTAAGTACTTTCTCAGATATTCCATAAGAAGAAAAACCGTGACAGGCCGTTACAGCCGTTAGTAACGGCTATAACAGGGTAAACTAAAACATCGGGCATAATCTGTGACCCATAATGAACATACCTGCTAATTTTCATAAAGGTCGGCCAAGTACTTTCTGAGATATTCCATAAAGAAGAAAAAACATTACAGGCCGTTACAGCCGTTAGTAACGGCTATAACGGTTAACTAAAACATCGGGCATTATTCGTGACCCACATTGAACATACCTACACATTTTCAGAAAGATCGGTCAAGTAGTTTTGTCTGGAAACAGTGGAACACATTTTGACCACGGACACACACATACACACACAGACACATGGACACACAGACAGTAAGTATTTCTTCGTTCCCATTCTAAAGTACTCCCTGTTCTATCAGAACTGGGAGTACAAAAATGCTGACATTTGTTCCGGCCAGCCACCCGCCAATGAAAAAGTCCAGAAGCGGAGCAAGAGGTGTGGTGACGATTGTATTAAAAAATCTTGCCAGTCGCGAAAAAAACATTTGGCCAAACAGAACAAACCTACCGGCCGTAGCTTTGCACAGTTTGACTTGGTACAGTATATGACGCAGGGTAGAAACATTCGTGGACGATTCTTTGTCTAGAAGTATGGGAGCCCGTCCACACTGGCACCCCGCTCCTCTCCACCACGGCGGGAGAGGTTGTATATGTGAAGTGGGATGGGGAAGGGTGGAAGGAGAAAATGTGAAGGGGAGGAGGCACCATCATTTTACAAACGACATGTTGCCTTGACGGTGAACTTTTAAAATGAATACAAAACTATATAACTTAGTTCACAAAATATAATGCAGCGATTTGCTAGGTGGAAGAAACGTTCAAACAGTCCCCAGATTAGCTCTAACAGAGACGGATACCGACAGGAATGCGAGTGCGTGCATGGAGTATTGATAGGAACAACTGTTACACACACACACACACACACACACACACACACACACACACACATATATATATATATATATATATATATAGAGAGAGAGAGAGAGAGAGAGAGAGAGAGAGAGAGAGAGAGGAGAGGAGAGAGAGCTGAACAAGAAATTGCGGAGTAAAAAGACAAAACGAGCGAAGTACACAAATCTATTCTAAGTTTTCGTTCGTCTGCTCTCTTTCAAGGACAACAGATTATATAAATATAGATAGATCGATAGATAGATAGACAGACAGATAGATTGATAGATTGATAGATAGATAGATAGATAGATAATATAATATACATACATACATCATACATACATACATATATATACATACATATAAACGGTTATTAAAATGCTCAACCCCTTGGGGAGCAACATTTGTTTAAAATTAAAGAGTTAAGATGATTTTAGACTTCGTTTTAACTCTTTAATTTTAAACAAATATATTATATATATTGAATTATAAAGAAAGCATGCTCTTATGTCTTAGACTGAAGAAATAGGGGGAGATAAGCATTCATATCTGCAGTGGTAGATCATTCTGCCTAACTAACAATATGTGCTTGAGTGGTGAATGGGGGAAACTAAAATAAATGCTTCTCAAATGAGCCTTCACAAGCTTATAGTCTCCAAGTCTTTCGAAACCTGATTGTTTCTCCTCCAGTGACCGCGGAAAGTGGTAATTTGACTCTTCTGCCTTTCGGTTTTAGAAGAATGCTATCCCAGAAAAGGCTGTGTGGCAATACCGTAGTAATGTTTGTTGAGTTTTCAAAAAACCAACCAAAGGTGCCACCTAAGAAGCAAACGAAAATCATGAAAGAGCAAAACAAGGCAGAGGAGTCAAATTATCACTTTCCGCGGTCACTGAGGGAAACAATCAGGTTTCGAAATATCGGTATCTGACCAGGAGTTATATGTTAGTGACTTTCCTCCTCATTGGAGATTGTCTCCCCCTTGGAGACTATAAGCTTGCTGAAGGCTCATTTTGAGAAGCATTTATTTTATTTTTCCCCCCATTCACCCACTCAAGCACATACTGTTAGTTAGGCAGAATGATCTACCACTGCAGATATGAATGCTTGTCTCCCCCTATTTCTTCAGTCTAAGACATAAGAGCAAGCTTTGTTTATAATTCAATATTTCTTGCAGTCATTGCAACACCAAGCTGCTCTGTAAGTTGCTGGAATGGTGCTCGGTATTTATCCTTGGAATTTATTAGTTGGTTTGTATATATATATATATATTATATGCGTAACTCTCCCCTATTTCTTCAATCTAAGACTAAGAGCAAGCTTTGTTTATAATTCAATATATATATAATATATATATATATATACCAGTTTAAAATAGGATTTTAAATGAAGAGGTTAAGATGGTTTTAACCTCTTCATTTTAAAATCCTATTTTAAACTGGTATGTCGCTCCCTACATGGTTGAGCACCTTTTGCGTCCTGAGTGGCTTTTTAACCTTGATTTTATATATATATATATATATATATATATATATATATAATATATATATATATATATATATATATATACAATAACACAGAGAGAGAGAGAGAGAGAGAGAGAGAGAGTAGAGAGAGAGAGAGAGAGAGAGAGAGAGAGAGAGAGCGGAAACACAGAGCTTTACACTTTTCAAATGTCAACGTATGATCTATTGATCTATTGATAAGCAACTATGACTGAATAAATGAAGAGACAGATGCACTCTGACACACTCTGTCTTAATACATGTTTTAATGACAGATGCACTCTGACACAGTCTGTCTTAATACATGTTGTAATGACAGATGCACTCTGACACAGTCTGTCTTAATACATGTTTTAATGACAGATGCACTCTGACACAGTCTGCTTGTAATGACAGATGCACTCTGACACAGTCTGTCTTAATACATGTTGTAATGACAGATGCACTCTGACACAGTCTGTCTTAATATATGTTTTAATGACAGATGCACTCTGACACAGTCTGTCTTAATACATGTTGTAATGACAGATGCACTCTGACACAGTCTGTCTTAATACATGTTGTAATGACAGATGCACTCTGACACAGTCTGTCTTAATACATGTTTTAATGACAGATGCACTCTGACACACTCTGTCTTAATACATGTTTTAATGACAGATGCACTCTGACACAGTCTGTCTTAATGTATGTTGTACTGAGGGGACAACTTAAATATAAAGAATCGCAGAAACAGATAAGGTCTGAATTTGAAGATGCGTTCGTGCAAATTTATTGACGGAACAAAACAACTAGAGACATGCAAGAGACAGTTAACTCTTTAACATGGGAGCGAACAGACGATTTATTCAACTGATAGAATGAGGGAAGAGCTAACACACGATATATTCAAGTGATAGAACAAGAGAGGAGCTAACAGACGATTTATTCAACTGATTGAATGAGGAACAGATATACTGGAACGTACGTTAGCAATTTCATGACTTATGCTTTGAATGGTGCTACAAATCACTTCTCTGATTAAATATTTCCGTCAGCCACCCCTTGACCGATATTTGCTTCACAAAACTGTCCTCGCTTTGTTTTATGAACATATGAATGAAAGTGTTATTCAATTCTCAATACAAATTCAAAGTTCTCCTTCCTGAAATGAGATACAGAGTTTCCAAAGATTACTGAAATCACTGACAAGTGCAAATGATTAAAATCCAGATCTTACCTGATGCGCTCAGTCACCCAGTTGAAATTATTCATCCACTCGATCATAGACCACGTAGGTACTCTTTCAGCGCAGAAGATCTGTGTAGAGAACCAAAACAAAAGGCTTTTAATGTGATACCAGTTCTACAGAATCTTCCGCAGAAGCGAAAATTTTATGATAAGGGAAACAGCAAAAATCTACGGAGAATCCTCATGCCATCCAAACTTCCTTCACTCCACATGCCAGCAAACTCAGCTCCACGTGGCTGTTACAAATGTTCTGCCAGTAAGTGCATCATATGTAAACACCACTTACAAACTACATCAACATTTTCAAGCATACGCACTCATCAACAGTTCACCATTAGGGATCACATGACATGCCAATCCACTAACATCATATACCTCATAGATTGTCTTAGGTGCAGAAACACTCAATACGTAGGGGAAACAGGCAAAACGTTACAAAACAGATTCTATCATCACCGTTCAGACATCAAAACAAACAAAAACACTCTCGTAGCTAGACACTTCAACAGCAAAAATCACACACTGACCGACCTGACCTGCACAGCATAGAACAAATTAGACAACCAAATGCATCAACACGTAAATATAAGAGAAAAATACTGGCGACACACACTGAAGACAAACTACCCGGACGGCCTGAACGTTTGGGATTAAACTGGACTAATCCTATGCAACTTCCGTTCTGGACAAACATGTCATGTGCTGCCAAGACTATGGTGGTGGATACTGAAGGTGTTGATGTTGATTGGAGACTATGGTGGTGGATACTGAAGGTGTTGATGTTGACTGGTTGCTGTGCTCTTTGCTGTCCACCTTACTGTGCTCATTACTGTCCCCAGCTTTTCATGCCCCTAGAAGTGGGAGCCTATACTCGCCCCATCCCCACCCCCTTGGCTCCCTCCCCCTCACTCGCCCCCCTGTTCTCCCTCCCCCCCCCCCCCCCCCGACCCACCTCGCCCTATAGCCCCCCCCCCCCTTTTTTTTTAACCCCCGCCCCCACATCCCCCTTCCACTTTCTTCTCTGCTCCACCCCAGTCTACAACCATCCACGCCCACATCCTTTCCTACCACATGCTTTATCTTCCCCTGCTCTTATTCCACCTAATCCTCCCCCCTCCATCTCTACTACTTACTATCTCCATTACTTTTTGATCATTACCTTTACCTTCCTAACCCCCAAACCCTAGAATTCCCCCCCCCCCCCCAACCTCTTTTTCCCCCTCAAATAGACTTCTTGCCCTCACCCCCTTTTTCTTTTCCCTTTCCCCCCTCCCTTTATTAAGTATATTTCTCATCATTTTAACTTCCTCGGTGCACCCCTTTGCTCTTCTCTTTGCCCTCTCTCGCTCTCTCTCTCTCCTCTCTCTCTCTCTCTCTCTCTCTCTCTCTCTCTCTCTCTCTCTCTCTCTCCCTTACCCCCTCCACCACCCCCTTTCCCTCCCACCGCCCCTTTCCCCTTCCCTCTCAGCCACCCGTCCAACTATTCCTGTCCCCTAGTACCCTCCTTCATCCCTCCATCCCTTACCCCGTTCCCATAGCCCATTTTTCTCTCTCTTTCCTCTCTCCCTCTCTCTTTCTCTCTCTCCCTCCCTCTTGCTCCCTCTCTCCCTTTCTTTCTCACTGTCTCTCTTCTCCACTTCTCTCTCTCTCTCCATCTCTCTCTTTCTTTCTATTTCACCCTCTTTCTCTCTCCCTCTCTCCCTTTCTCTCTCTCTTTCACCCCCATGCGAATATGCTTACATATGTATATGAATGTGCTTATCTGGATGCGCTTAAGCGCATACATGTCTGTGCGAGTGTGTGTGTGTGTGTGTGTGTGTGTGTGTGTGTGTGTGTGTGTGTGTGTGTGTGTGTGTGTGTGTGTGTGTGTGTGTGTGTGTGTGTGTGTGTGTGTGTGTGCGCGCGCGCGCTGTGTGTGGCGATGAATGTGTTTGATGTTGGGAATGTGTGAAAAAATCGCCAGGTTGATGCAGTGTGTGTGTGTGTGTGGTGTGTGTGTGTGGTGTGTGTGTGTGTGTGTGTGTGTGTGTGTGTGTGTGTGTGTGTGTGTGTGTGTGCGTGCGTGCGTGCATGCGTGTATGTGTGTGAGTTAGTGTGTTGTGTGTGTGGGGGGGGGAGTGTGTGTGTGTGTGTGTGTGTGTGTGTGTGTGTGTGTGTGTGAGCACACTGACATGTTTTCCACTGCCTCTTCAACGATATGTTCGTGCAAGTGATTTTAATTCTTTTTGAACTTAATTCAGCTTCTGTTTTATGTGACAGGGACTTGGATGTCTGTGTGTGCGTGCGTGTTCAGTTGGCCAACCTTTTAGCCTGAAGAAGGTTTGTAATAAACCGAAAATTTGCTTTGTACAACGGCGTTACCGCGTTTTACTTGTTTGAGTCTTATACAAGGGGTCATTATAATGATGATAATATTGCTGATATTAAAAACAAAAAAAAGATTAAGATTTGGCAGTCGTTTTCACTGATGCTTAATCTCCTCTCTCTCTCTCTCTCTCTCCTCTCTCTCTCTCTCTCTCTCTCTCTCTCTCTGGGCACGAACGGTAGTTTCGCGCGTGAAGACACACTCTATAGCTCTCTGTTAATTTCGTGGTCTACGTTGAAGTAAGTGCAGTATTTCCTCTCAGATTTGATCACTCAGTGCATGAACTTCCGGTTATGGCAGCTTTGAAAATCCAGCTGCAAAACGTTTGGTCTTTCGTTCAAAATTCTTAAGTCCTTAGACCGTGACAATTAATGCCAATAACCAGCATAGTTACTTTAGATATTAGTTAGAAATTTCAGTTAAGTTTTAGTAGCAGTGCACCTTGTTCTATCTCAAAAACAATAGCTGTGTGTGTCACCTTGTCAGAGGTGAGTACTTCTTCAAGTTTGCTTTCGACTTGTGGAACGTCATTCCGCTTCGGCTTCATTGTTTCACCCTTCATCACTGCTTCAGTTTTTAAAGTCATCCATCTAATCACGATATGTTTTGTTTTCATGAACAATGCTTCACGTCAGCTTCACGTTCCTTCAATGTTTTTACTTGCATTCATCTTGAGATTTTTTGTTCCTTGTGAAAACTGGCACCAAACTCTTGATCATGAAGCACTCGACTTTAGCCAGAAAACCTTGTTTCGGACCTTTACCAATGGTCTCGGCCTCTTCACGCACTCTTTGTCAGTGACCTTTACCAATGGTCTCGCCTCTTCACGCACTCTTTGTCAGTGACCTTTACCAATGGTCTCGGCCTCTTCACGCACTCTTTGTCAGTGCCCTTTACCAATGGTCTCGGCCTCTTCACGCACTCTTTGTCAGTGACCTTTACCAATGGTCTGGGCCCTCTTCACGCACTCTTTGTCAGTGAGCTGGAATAATCATCATGAAAACCTTTCGGCTCCACATAAGAAAACTCTGACCAAGCTGTATCTATGTACACTGACCAAGCTGTATCTATGTACACTGACCAAGCTGTATCTATGTACACTGACCAAGCTGTATCTATGTACACTGACCAACTGTATCTATGTACACTGACCAAGCTGTATCTATGTACACTCCTCCTCCTCCTACTCTCCTACGCTCCAGAACCAAATCGTGGCCCTGCAAGCACATCAGACGCGAACCTGAGCCACTACCCTTGTAGTACCTGTGACGTCTCTGTCAGCTGGTCAGAAAAAGGGGTCGCCTGCGACACTTGTGGCATCTGGTATCATGCTCGCTGCCAAAGTATACCCACCTTAAGTTACGACAAACTGCAAGACGAGGACGTCTCATGGCATTGTGCCATCTGCGGCGACCCAAATAGTGTAACGTCTTCGACATTTATAGAGCCGAGTGGCCAGATACTTTATTTCCACACCAAGATGACACGAGCTTATCGTGCACCACTCCCACAGAGTCAACGTTCGAACCTGACCATGCATTAACACCAACCAGAATTAGCCAGCAAAACAAATGGAAGAAGAGACCCCTTGGGTTGTCAATGTCAACTTCCACTCATCAGTAGGGAAAAGACCTCAGACTATTTATGATTGGCAGCATGAAACCAGATAATTATTATCATTGGGACAGAGACTTGGCTCGACAAAGAAGTAACTGACAATGAAATTCTACCTGCTGATATTAACAAAGTGTATAGAAAAGACAGAAATAGACATGGCGGTGGTGTTTTGATCGCAGTTCGCTCCGACTTCAAGAGTTATGAAGTACGAGGACTTTCTACTGATTGTGACTTCAAGAGTTATGAAGTACCAGGACTTTCTACTGATTGTGACTTCAAGATTTATGAAGTACCAGGACTTTCTACTGATCGTGACTTCAAGAGTTATGAAGTACCAGGACTTTCTACTGATTGTGACTTCAAGAGTTATGAAGTACCAGGACTTTCTACTGATGATGACTTCAAGAGTTATGAAGTACCAGGACTTTCTACTGATTGTGAAATGATCTGGGCAGCCATCAAACTACACGGACGTACAACTCTTCATGTTTGTGCCCACTACCGACCGGACGAAGGTGACGAACCCAGTCTTATTAAACTCGGTGAATCCCTCGACCGCTTGGCCACGAACTCAAACTTTATCTACCTCATTAGCATAGCGGGGACTTGAACTCTCCTGACTGTGATTGGGCTACTTTGAAATTGAAAGTACCTGACTCTTCCCACCCAAGACTTCACAGAGATTTCATGACCATGCTGCAGGACCATGATCTAGAACAGATGGTCCTCGAACCTACCCGCTACAACCCCGCCACCGACCGTTGGAACACCTTGGATTTGTTCATTACAAAGTCTCCACAACTCATCCAAACAGTCGAAGTAGTACCTGGCATTTCAGATTATGACATTCCATTTTGTGATTTCAACGTGCACTCACAAAATATAAAGCAAGTGAAGAGACTCATACCATTGTACAACAAAGCCAACTGGGAGGGCATGAGGGCTGATATGCTGTCTCTGCACACAGAGTTGACAAACGACCTTCAAGGACGAGACCTTTCAACAGATGAACTGTGGAGCCGATTTAAATCGGCTTACGAGACAACCGTGAAGAACCACATCCCACTCAAGCAAGCCCATTCCAGAGACAGTAAACCGTGGATTACAGCAGAAATCAAGAAGAAGAGTAAACGTCAACAACTCGAGGCTGAATAAAAAAACTGCGCAGAGAAATCCAACGCATGATCCGCCGTTCCTATTGAACCTACATTGACGAGTCGGTCACCGCTGAAACTGGTCAGTGTTGCAGCATCAGAAGAAATTTTACACCTTCATCAAACACCAGCGCACTTCCAAGCCTAGCTTCCCGGAGCTACATCAGACTTTGTCAGTGTGCAATCGGGAGTTCCACAGGGATCCGTCGTTGGCCCAGTGTTTTTCCTGGCATACATCAACCACCTACCGGAGAAACTAACCTCACTGACTCGTCTGTTCGCCGACGATACCGTTGTCTATCGTCTCTCTGCCACAGAACACGAACCGACACCAGCTACAAGAAGACCTCCAACGCCTCGAGCAGTGAGAGAAGAGCTGGGATATGGCGTTCCACCCGATTATTACCCTACCCATCACCAGAAAAAAATCATTCTAACAACCAGTACAAACTCATTGGCAAATGTCACCTCGGCCAAGTATCTTGGAGTCACCCTCACCAAAGATCTGTCATGGGGTTCCCACATCCACAACATCATCCTGAAGGCCAACATGGCCTTGGGGTTCCTGCGGAGAAACCTGACAGTGAGCTCCACCAAAATTAAAGAGAGACGGCCTACAAGACTTCCGTAGGTCCCATACTGGAGTACGCCTGCACAGTATGGGACCCACATGATGAAACAAATATCAACAAAATTGAAGCGGTCCAGAGGAGAACCGCCAGATTTGTCATCAACAGGCACCACACCTCAAGTGTCACCTGCATGATCGACAAACTCAAATGGCCCTCCCTCCAACACCGACGGAAAGTAGCCCGACTTACCATGCTGAGGAAGATCCTGAACAACGAGGCCGCATTCAGCATGGACAAGATCACTACGCCCCCTCACGAAGACGACGTTGCCACCCTCAACAACTTGTTCAGATGCAGTGCAGGACAGACTACAGACGATATTCTTTCCTTCCGAACACCTCCAGGAATGGAACGAGCTGCCTAGTACTACCGTGGCAGCCGACACTCTGGACACCTTCAAGTCCAGAGTGCCACCCAGTAGTTAGTTTAGTTAGGTAGACCGGCCCCCCTCCCCACTCTCGCCTCCCAATTTTTTTTCCTCCCAAAAGCGAAGATGTAGTAGTCTGCCGGGTAAACCCACTTAGTATTTAGGAGTTAGGGTTAGGTTTTATTCTCACTATCTAGGTCTTTCACTTTCTATCCACAATTCTTTTTCTTACTCTGCAATCCTCTTAAAAGTTTTACAATGGCAGAAAATCAGCATGATGATTGAGGCCATTTAACTGGATGATGATGATGATGATGAAGTGTCATGCCATCCGGAGCATTGGACTTAGGCCTCTTGTACTCTTTTCCGTCCGTTTTTCTGGCCTACATGTCAAAACAGGCTAGGCAGAAACTCAACTTCCAAGTCGCCATACTGCAGCTGAAAAGGAGAGTGGACGGTGTTGTGTCAGGTTTGCTCCTGTCGTATTTGTTCTGGGGGAGCCTTCTCCTCCGATGCGGTGACATCGAAAGCAACCCTGGTCCGAACTTTTCATAAGGCCGTGACAACACCAGGCAGACCCGATTCTCCAGCACAGGGACGAGCGGTGGCAGAGTGAGCCTGGAGAAGCCTGTCAACCCTCAGGGAGGCGTCTCTAACCAGCCAGCGAAGGAACCGTCCTTGTCCAACCTCGTGACCATGTTCCAGTCGATGGATAGGAAATTCGACGAGGTCAAGCGGGACATACGTGTTCTCCGTGAGGGGTATGCTGCCATGCAGGAGGAGCTGAGAGGCTGAGACGGGAGGTGGACGACCTTCGGCAGCAGAACCACGACCTGCAGAGAAGAAACGACGACCTGGCCCCGAGAATGGACAACCTTGAGAAGAAGGAGGACGACCTGGAGGGGAGAACCAGACGAAACAACGTTGTGTTCTACGGCTTGCTAGAAGGGAAAAGGAGACAAGTGCTAATGTGAAGACCTGCTTAGGGACCTTATCTCTGACAAGTTGGAGCTGTCCGCTGACGTAGAGTTTGATAGGGTCCATCGCATTAACTCTAAATCCGATTCCCCGATCATCGCAAGATTTGTTTTTTACAAACAAAAAACTGGACATATTAAGAGCGAAGCGAAAACTTCATGGAACCAGCATCTTTGTCGGTGAGGATTTCTCCACTAGAGTGAGAGAAATGAGAAGAAAACTGACACCTCATCTGAACAAGGCGCGAAGTGACGGGAAACGTGCCGCAATGATCCATGATCCATCTTCACTGTTCAAATGAAATAGGGTTTTGGCCGGTCCCCTATTTATCCCCGATCTTTGTCCGCAGCTGTGGAGGGAACAACTTCTGAGGCGACGCCGGTTACCTTGTCACAGCGCGACAGTGGCAGTGAGCTGGCGACGCCACGTGAAAACTGTGCACCCGTGATCTGTGACGATGCGTTTGTGTCACCTGTACGCCAGAACAGTGCTGTGGTCGGTGAGGTAAATGTAAATTTGTGTTGTTTTTGTGTTGTTTTACCTTGTCAATGTTAAACAATGGATTAATTTATCCCAATGTGTGTAATAAATTGAAACCTTTTTCTTTCCTTCATTGGAATATTAATGATTACTTACAAAAATAGATGATCATGATTTGGTTTCGTATATCTTCTCCATTGATTTTGTCTGTTTAGTTGAGACGTTTGTAGAAGATTTGCAATTGTCCTTTTTAAAGGGTACACGGTGTTTTGTAGACCGGCTATTAAACTGTCGGTACACGGAAGACGCTCGGGCGGACTTTGCCCGATAAGAAATGAGCTGTGTTCTTATGTCAAACCTATACGTATGGAATCTCCTCTTTTCGACGCTTTTCTTTTGGATAAATGTCTTTTCGTATGGGGAGAGACACTGTGTGTGTTTGTGCTTATTTACCACCTGAAAACTCACCCTATTATGTGCATTTTGACTGTGAAAATAGTGTCTCTTTATTGGAAGATTTTTTTATGTGACTGACGGCTGTGTAGTGAAGATCTTAAATAAATGGTAGGCGTTCGCAAGGTTCGCCCAGAGAAACGTGGACACACGAGTCACAAGACAACGTTTATTTAAGATTTGTTTAGATTTCCGCCTGCAGTCGTCTCACTTTGCAACCGGAAGGATGCTGTTTTCGTCAAAATAAATGACACCCCTATCTATCCGAGCAAACAAGTAAAATTTCTTGTTGTTATTTTTCATTATCAATTATTCTGCAACAAACACATCAACTATCTCATTAAAAATTGCGCTGTTGCGCGTGTTCTCAGTATTGCTCTTGTAAACTGTGGTTCTGATCTTGTTCATGTTGCCTCCAGTTTAGTTCGTTCTCTCACATCTTATCGTCAGGAAGATTTTTTCACGGGTTCCGTGTCGGATTTACATAAATAAACCAGTATTGATTCTATGGCATTTAAAATAGCGTTAGGGGTACCGTGATGGGCTTCTATTGATATGACGTACAAAGATGCTGGGATTTTGCCTCTTGATAAATACAGAAGGCTCTGTGCCTGCAAGTTCATGGTGAGGGTGAATACCATTCCAAATTCTGTTGTCTCTGAACTTAATGATCACACACAACACACACACACACACACACACCACACACGCGCGCGCGCGCACGCACGCACGCACACACTCACACACACACACACGCACACACAGACGGTTCCGGCCACTGGCTGACCTGAGCGTAGGACAGGAAGAACAACTGGTTGTTGGTGAAGTTGTGACCAGGGATCGTAGGTTCGGGTCCGTGGTCTGCGATCCATTTCTGGTATGCCTGCACACACACACACCACACACACACACACACACACACACACACACACACACACACACATACACACACACACACACACACACACACAACCGCACGCGCATCATACGTCGTTTTAGACTTTCTTAGTAGAGTACCTCACCTATGGAGACTAGTACGTTAATACATAACTCATGGGGATGTCTTCTTGTTTGTTGTGTGTACTCTGTATTGTCGTTTCTGCTAGGCGATTCGGAGTCTGCAAGACACGTTCGCTTAGAGCAATGGGCGTGTATTTATTTCATCATGTGAACAAGAGTTATCCTCTTGTTCGTTTTTTTATAAATCATACCGCGACGGGACAGTGAAAAAAAAAAGGCCTTGGCATTAAAAACCTAATAGCCTAAGATCTTGGGAGCAGAATATCTACAGCACTTGGGGCAGAATACGCGCGCGTATTATATATATATATAATATATATATAATATATATATATAATATATATATATATTATCTATATCTATCTATCTATCTATCTATCTATCTATCTATCTGTGTGTGTGTGTGGTGTGTGTGTGTGTGGTTGTGTATTTGTATGATTAGATTTGCGGCGGGAGGGGGTTAGCGTGCACGGTGTGCACGGGCGCATACTTGAGCAGTGTGTGTGTCATTTGATCTCACCTGGAAGGCCATACGTGTGTATGTCATTTGATCTCACCTGGAAGGCCATACGTGTGTGTGTCATATGATCTCACCTGGAAGGCCATACGTGTGTGTGTCATATGATCTCACCTGGAAGGCCATACGTGTGTATGTCATATGGTCTAACCTGGAAGGCCATACGTGTGTGTGTCATTGATCTCACCTGGAAGGCCATACGTGTGTATGTCATATGGTCTAACCTGGAAGGCCATACGTGTGTATGTCATATGGTCTAACCTGGAAGGCCATACATGTGTATGTCATATGATCTCACCTGGAAGGCCATACGTGTGTGTGTTGTGTGTCATTTGATCTCACCTGGAAGGCCATTCATGTGTATGTCATATGATCTCACCTGGAAGGCCATACGTGTGTGTGTGTGTGTGTGTCATTTAATCTCACCTGGAAGGCCATGCGTGTGTATGTCATTTGATCTCACCTTGAAGGCCATACTGTGTGTGTCATATGATCTCACCTGGAAGGCCATACATGTGTGTGTCATTTGATCTCACCTGGAAGGCCATACGTGTGTGTGTCATATGATCTCACCTGGAAGGCAAAACGTGTGTGTGTCATATGATCTCACCTGGAAGGCAATACGTGTGTGTGTCATTTGATCTCACCTGGAAGCCATACGTGTGTGTGTCATTTGATCTCACCTGGAAGGCCATACGTGTGTGTGTCATTTGATCTCACCTGGAAGGCCATACGTGTGTGTTCATTTGATCTCACCTGGAAGGCCATACGTGTGTATGTCATTTGATCTCACCTGGAAGGCCATACGTGTGTATGTCATTTGATCTCACCTGGAAGGCCATACGTGTGTATGTCATATGATCTCACCTGAAGGCCATACGTGGTATGTCATATGACTCACCTGGAAGGCCATACGTGTGTGTGTCATTTGATCTCACCTGGAAGGCCATACGTGTGTATGTCATTTGATCTCACCTGGAAGGGCCATACGTGTGTATGTCATTTGATCTCACCTGGATGGCCATACGTGTGTATGTCATATGATCTCAGCTGGAAGGCTATACGTGTGTATGTCATATGATCTCACCTGGAAGGCCATACGTGTGGTATGTCATTTGATCTCACCTGGAAGGCCATACGTGTGTATGTCATTTGATTCTCACCTGGAAGGCCATACGTGTGTATGTCATTTGATCTCACCTGGAAGGGCCCTACGTGTGTATGTCATATGATCTCACCTGGAAGGCTATACGTGTGTATGTCATATGATCTCACCTGAAAAGGGCCCTACGTGTGTGTGTCATTTGATCTCACCTGGAAGGCCATACGTGTGTATGTCATTTTTATCTCACCTGGAAGGCCATACGTGTGTATGTGATTTGATCTCACCTGGAAGGCCATACGTGTGTGTGTCATATGATCTCACCTGGAAGGCAATACGTGTGTGTGTCATTTGATTCACCTGGAAGGCCATACGTGTGTATGTCATATGGTCTAACCTGGAAGGCCATACGTGTGTATGTCATTTGATCTCACCTGGAAGGCCATACGTGTGTATGTCATTTGATCTCACCTGGAAGGCCATACGTGTGATGTCATATGATCTCACCTGGAAGGCCATACGTGTGTGTTCATTTGATCTCACCTGGAAGGCCATACGTGTGTATGTCATATGATCTGACCTGGAAGGCCATATGTGTGTGTCATTGATTTCACCTGGAAGGCCATACGTGTGTATGTCATATGATCTCACCTGGTAGACCATACGTGTGTATGTCATATGATCTCACCTGGAAGGCCATACGTGTGTGTTTTCATTTGATCTCACGTGGAAGGCCATACGTGTGTATGTCATATGATCTCACCTGGAAGGCCAATGATCTTACCTGAAGGCCATACGTGTGTGTGTCATTTGATCTCACCTGGAAGGCCATACGTATGTATGTCATATGACTCACCTGGAAGAGCATACGTGTGTGTGTCACTTGATCTCACCTGGAAGGCCATACGTTGTGTATGTCATATGATCTCACCTGGAAGGCCATACGTGTGTATGTCATATGATCTCACCTGGAAGGCCATACGTGTGTGTGTCATATGATCTCACCTGGAAGGCCATACGTGTGTTTGTCATTTGATCTCACCTGGAAGGCCATACGTGTATGTCATATGATCTCACCTGGAAGGCTATACGTGTGTATGTCATATGATCTCACCTGGAAGGCATACGTGTGTATGTCATATGATCTCACCTGGAAGGCCATACGTGTGTATGTCATATGACTCACCTGAAGCATACTGTGTATGCTCCTAAGGCATATTATCATGCACCTGAGGCCATGCTGATCCCACTGGACTCACTCAGACCAATGGCACTGTATCCAGGAGATATCTGCACACACACAGACACACACACACGCGCGCGCGCGCGCACGCACGCACGCACGCACGCACGCACGCACGCACGCACGCAACCACACACATACACACAGCGCGCCTGTATTAGAACACAACCACAATCTACTCTGATGTAAAAGAGATCAATACAAGCAGAATCTGCTATTAAAAAAGAATAACTGAAGGATTTCAGATCGAAACTTTCGGAAACTTTTCTCTCTTCTCATCTCATTACTCTCTCATCTCCATCACTTTCTCTCTCCTCCCTCTCTCCTCTCTCTCTCTCTCTCCACACACACACACACACACACACACACACACACACACACACACACACACACACACACACGCGCGCGCGCGCGCGCGCGCGTGCACGCACGCACACAAACAAAGAAACAAACAAACACACACAAACAAACAAACACACACAGACACACACTCACTCACTCACTTACAGACACACACAGACACACACACACACACACACACACACACACACACACACACACACACAGCACACACACCGACACACACACACACACTCACTCACTCACTTACAGACACACACAGACACAGACACACTCGCCTCACTCACTACACTCACCACACACACACACACACACACACACACACACACACACACACACACACACACACACACACACACACACCACAACGCACGCACGCACGCACGCACACACACACTTCAATTCTACTTCAACAAATGCTTGTGCATGTACAATGTAATGAATGGATCAGCCCCGAAGATAATCTTTGAAAGCTTTATCTTCAATAGTTACAGACATAAACATAAACAGCCTCTTCCCAGACCTCGAAGAAATCTGTATAAATCAAGATTTCTGTATTCTGGAGGGACCCCATGGAATGATTTGCCATCCTCCATAAATCATGTCCCTCATAACATACATTTAAAAAAAAAGCACTAAAATGCATCTGATAGAAATTCTGCGCATCAGTTGAAGTCATTTTCATCAATACGATCCCCTTATCCCCATCTCTCTCTCTCTCTCCTCTCTCTCTCTCTCTCTCTCTCTCTCTCTCTCTTCTCTCTCTCTCTCTCTCTCTCTCTAACATTTGTTAAATGTATAAAGTACTGGTTGAAATTATTAAGACTTCCACAGTCACGATTATGTAGGCAAGCGTATGACATGCTGCTTATGCAGCTAGAG
>CM031616.1:59704789-59712289 GCA_018398815.1 Conus ventricosus
TGGTGAAGTGACATAGGAGAGGAAAGTTGGAATGAATTGATTGACTCTTTTGTGGATAAGGAAAGGACAAAAGGGAATGGTAGTAGGGATAGATTGATTAGTGTGTTTCCTGGACATCGCCTTGAACCGCCCATCTTGTGGGCCATCTTCACGTGTCTCTGGGAAAGTGTAGGGTTAGTGAGTTTACTTTGTGTTGTGTTATTCGGTACTGTGATCAATCTGTCAGATTTTGCTCTGTCTTACTGTAGTCGATGAGTGCTGGGGTATTAGAAAGTAGTAGTGAAGTGTTGTAATCCTGCCTAGGTGTGCTGCCTGTCGAGGAAAGAACGATTCCACTGTCCTCTCACCCCTTCTCTATTCCCTCCACTAACCCTCTCTCTCTCTCTCTCTCTCTCTCTCTCTCTCTCCTCTCATCTCTCTCCTCTCTCCTCCTCTCTCTCTCTCTCTCTTTCTTCTTTCTCTCTCTCCTCTCTCTCTCTCTCTCTCTCTCTCTCTCTCTCTCTCCTCTCTCTCTCTCTCTCTTCCTCTTTCCCTCTCCTCTCTCTGCTTCTTCCCCTTTCTCTCTCACCATCGTCTCTCTCCCTCCCTTTCTCTTCCCCTCACCACTCTGTCCGCCTCCTCCTCCCATCTCTCTCTCCATCCATCATGCGTAGGTGCGTTTCTCTCTCAGCTCTCTCCTCCCTTCTCTCTCTCCTCCCCCCTAAACTATGACCGGTGGCGCGGGCGGTCTCTGAGCAAACCCCTCCCCCCCCCCCCCCCCCCGCCCGCGCACCTGGTGACACTACTACCACACTACTATTAGATAAAAACTGCAACTCCTTCCATTTACTATGACGACTATTGCTACAAATACTAACTATTACACCACGACTTCTACTATTTCCACTTACTATTATGACTGTCACTGTCATTATACTATTACAACCATTACACACCACCCCACCACCACCCTACGACTATACTACTACAACTACTACTACTTACTACTACTACTACTACTACTTACTACTAAAACGACGACGACGATGACTATAACTTCCACGACAACAACCCACCAAATTCATCCGCGGCGTGCGTGAACCCTCTGCCCACCAGAGACCCCAAGGCACCGAAGTTCATGTAGGCGGGGCTGGTGTGGTCAAAGAGCGGGAACTGCAGGGTGCCAGCTGGGATGAAGAGCTCTTTCCAGGGCTGTAGTACCACACCACCACGTTGTATACAGCATAGTCCCACACGTCGTGGTCGTCGGGGTGCTGGAGGAGTCGGGTCCATCGTTCTCTGAAGAGGATGCGGGTGACAGCACGCTCCCGAAGTAGTCCTTTCGGTCGACGGTCATCTGGGGTTTTGAGAGAGAGAGAAGAGAGAGAGAGAGAGAGAGAGAGAGAGAAGAGAGGAGAGAGGGAGACAGAGAGAGGGGGAGGGGGAGGGATGAAAAGAGGGAGGGAGGGAAGGAGAGAGAACGGGAGAGGGAGAGAGAGACAGGGAGGGACGGGAGAGAGAGGGAGAGAGAAGGGGGTAACAGAGAGTATGTAAGAGAGAGAGAGAGGGAAAGGAGAAAGAGAGAGAGAGAGAATGTGTAAGAGAGAGAGGAGAGAAGGGGGATGGGAGGGAGAGAGTTAGGGGGTGTGAGACAGTGAAGAGTGAGAGAGAGAATGCGTAAGGGAGAGAGAGGGAGAGAGAGAGAGAGCGAGAGAGAGAGGGAGAGAGAGAGAGAGAGAGGTGGAGATAGTGTATTCATTCTAAGGTCGTTGCCACTCATGAAAGCCGTACACTGTACAAATACACTAAACTCAGAAATGCACAATGTAAATGAATTGCGAAAAACCGTAGTTTGCGGAAAAGCGGTTTTACGTAAACAAATAGGTAACTTCCTCATAATGCTTATTTTTCTCCATGTCAGTATAATATCAGTCAGAAATGTTGAGAATGTTTCCAAAATCTGAGGTACTTGTATAATGCGGTTTCTTAGGTTTCCGAAAACAGGACAGCACAAAGCAAAATGCATTTTGTTTTTTGTCTTCGTTTTTGTCTTTGATTTTGTTTTTCAAAAGATGACAATCTACATCCGTTTTAGTGTGCGTCTTCTAGATGATTTTGTTTTTTCAAAAGATGACAATCTACATCCGTTTTAGTGTGCGTCTTCTGGATGATTTTTTTTTCAAAAGATGACAATCTACATCCGTTTTAGTGTGTGCGTCTTCTGGATGATTTTGTTTTTTAAAAGATGACAATCTACATCCGTTTTAGTGTGCGTCTTCTGGGTGTTTTTGTTTTTCAAAAGATGACAATCTACATCCGTTTTAGTGTGCGTCTTCTGGATGCAGTTGCGCACAACAGGTCCTGATGCACCATGACTCAGTTTAGTAATAATGAACCTCATGAGTTTGCACATAACGATTTTTAAAGTTCAATGCTTTGACATTATGTAGGGTGGAAAGAGAGTCAGGTGAAAGGTTGTTCTCTGCTAATAGTGAGCACAATGGGAGAAAACAAGGAAGGGAGAAACAAAGCACTGTAAACAAGAGGAAAGGTTTAAAACATGATAAAGAAAGCAAAGAAATCTGGATCATACAGAGTGTGAGGACATGACACTGAGAAAACAAAGCTAAACAACGTTGAAAACAAGAAAGCTTTGGAGATTACAACGGGCTTGCTAACCCAGTAGAGTAAATCAGCTCCTTTCCAGACAAAGCCAGCAACTGTTTCACACAGAAGACAGATATCGTTCAAAAGGTGGACCGACACTTGTTCTGAAGTCTACATTAAGCAGAGCAGAGGAGTTAGAATTGTGCTGAGAGTACTGGATTCAGCACATCAGGACTGCTTTCCAATGCAGATTGATTGTAGTAGCAGCAGTAAAGTTATAGATATGTGATAAGGCAGGAGGCACTGGCAAAGTCACACAGAGCTACTGAAAACTGAAAACTGCAGTCAAGATATTGGTTTATTGTTCAAATGTAGTAGTACTGCAGGCATTGTCAAAGTCTCACTAAACTCATGAAAGCTGTAAACTACAGTCAAGATATTGTTTATTGTTGAAATGAAGTAATACTGCAGGCATTGACAAAGTCCACTGAACTCATGAAAGCTGCAAACCGCAGTCAAGATGCTATTTACAGCGATTTCATCATGTTTCAGAAGTTCTGTGAGAAGTCTCTGCAATGCATATCTTGACTGCAGTTTGCAGCAAAGTCTGGCACACTGTGGAGTAGACCATGCCATGGACTCTGGCACTGATTGTCGCTTCTTCCAAGAAAGAACCATTTCCAACACTACCAGAAACACCAGTTTGATTGGCCATGCGAGAAACGTGTTGGTCAAGCTTATTCTGACTGTATTGTAACCTCAAGCAGCTATGCAATTATTGAAAAAAAAAATTCCACATAAATCAAAGTATCATTAACAGATCATACACTCTGAAAAAAAAATCTTAACACTATGAGAAAAATGTCACAGTATATCATGGACTTCAAGAACGCATTCGAGAGGATTTGGGAGGAAGCACTATGGGCACTACTCAGAACTTTATCAGCACAGTCCACCAACTATGGTCCAAAGTGAATAGAAAAAAACTCGATGATGTTGTCCAGAGTCTTCTGATTGAGCCCCAAACACATTTAACTGAATGTCGGAGGAGCCAAGTTGTGCCAAAATATTCCACAGCTAAATGTGTCTGATGGGAATGGAACGCGCGACTTAGGAGCCGCTGAATCCGCTGTGCTAACCACAGGATCATGTGGCCGGCAGCTTCCTGGACATTGCCGAGAGTGTAATCAAAGTCCTCAGAGGAGGATGAAAGTCAGCATGAGTATGTGCAGGAACCAACTCACATCTTTATAGATGATATTGAGAGCTGTATCATTCATCATGAAGTCTGGATACCCTATCTTGATCAGTGAGTCCAGGACCTGTAACACACACACAAACGCACGTATTATTAATCTCTGTCAGCGTGTGCGCACACACACACACACACACACACACACACACACACACACACACACACACACACACACACACACACACACACACACAAATCTTTTTTTGAACCCTTGGCGGTGAAAACACCACAGAATTATGAACTGTGGTGTGTCTCTATTTGACACCAAGAGCACAGACACAATCAGCCGTGTCTCCCTGATGAGTCCGATCCAGCGGACGAAAGGCCTAGGAGCAGGCAATACAAATAAATGTGACTTCGAGAGAGATTATGATGGTTCACTCAGGCAGCTAGTGAAGGGCTTCTCATAGTTATAATATATTCCCCCATTTTCTTCATCTTCAATTTTTTTTAAAGTTCAAATCTTTGCCAATCATTACTATAACGACTGAAGAATTGTTAACCTGCACTTGTTTTCCCCCGCTACTTAATTGTTCAGCATTCTATATATATATATATATATATATATATATATAATATATATATATATATAATATATATATATATATATATATATATATATATATATTCAATTATAAACGAAGCTTGCTCTTATGTCTTAGATTGAAGAAATAGGGAGAGATAAGCATTCATATCTGCAGTGGTAGATAATTCTGCCTAACTAACAGTATGTGCTTGAGTGGGTGAATGGGGAATAATAAATGCTTCTCAAAATGAGCCTTCAGCAAGCTTATAGTCTCCAAGGGGAGACAATCTCCAATGGGGAGAAAACTCACTAACATATAACTCCTGGTCAGATACCGATATTTCGAAACCTGATTGTTTCTCCTCAGTGACCGCGGAAAGTGGTAACTTCACTCCTCTGCCTTTTCAATTTAAGAAGAATGCTATCCCAGAAAAAGGCTGGTGTGCAATACCGTAGTATGTTTGTTGAGTTTTCAAAAAACCAACCAAAGGTGCCACCTAAGAAGCAAAAGAAAATCATGAAAGAGCAAAACAAGCTACATTTTCTTGTGAAGAGTAGAAAATATAAAAAGATAACCTCTTAAGACACAAGTGCTGAGGGCCAGTTCTTGGAATGAATCCGCAAGGTACTAAATGACAATAAACTAATAAATTCCAAGGATAAGTACCGAGCACCATTCCAGCAACTTACAGAGCAGCTTGGTGTTACAATGACTGCAAGAAATATTCAATTATAAACAAAGCTTTCTCTTAAGTCTTATATTGAATAAATAGGGGAGATAAGCATTCATATCTGTAGTGTAGATGATTCTCCCAGCCACCCCCAGCCCCAATATCCATCTAAGGGCTTTAGCCCACGCCACTCTCTGCAGCCCCAATGTCCATGTAAGGGCTTTAGCCCACGCCACTCTCTGCAGCCCCAATGTCCATCTAAGGGCTTTAGCCCACGCCACTCTCTGCACCCCAATGTCCATGTAAGGGCTTTAGCCCACGCCATTCTCTCCCCTCCACCCAGCCCCTTTTCCCATGGTGCTTCACCTTCTGTTTGGCAATGCGTCGGACTCCGAAGACATCCAGTGGCTGTCCTGGCTCAGTCTGTCCACCATCACCTCCTTCACATAGTCCGCCACCTTGTGAGCCTGAAGGACATGGCGGCAGGCACATATGTGAAGCACATGTATTGTCCTGCCCCGTGCTCACTGCTCTTCACTCACACAACTCATTGTCAGCACACAGGATGCATGCTATGTGTGCACGTGTCATATAATTATCATCATACAGGATTAATGCTATGTGTGCACGTGTCATGTAATTATCATCATCGTACCGATGCAAGCTATGTGTGTATGCATCATTCAGTCTTCATCATACAGGATGTATGCTATATGTGTATGTGCCATTCATCAGTATCATACAAGATGCATGCTATGTGTGTACGTGCCATTCATCATTCCCATACAGGAGGCATGCCATTTGTGTACGTGTTATTCATCATCATACAGGATGCATGCTATGTGTGTACGTGTCATTCATCACCATCATACAGGATGCACGCTATGTGTGTACATGTCATATATCACCAATATATTATCATCACATCATACAGGCTGCATGCTATGTGTGTACGTGTCGTTCATCAACATCATACTGGATGCATGCTGTGTGTGTACGTGCTATTCATCACATCATACAGGATGCGTGCTATGTGTGTGCGTGTTATCCATCACATCATACAGGATGCGTGCAATGTGTGTACGTGTCATTCATCACCATCATACAGGATGCATGTTATGTGTGTACGTGCCATTCATCACCATCATACAGATGCATGCTATGTGTGTACGTGTCATTCATCACCATCATACAAGATGCACGCTATGTGTGTACGTGCCATTCATCACCATCATACAAATGCACGCTATGTGTGTACGTGCCATTCATCACCATCATACAGGATGCATGCTATGTGTGTACGTGTCATTCATCACCATCATACAGGGTGCATGCTATGTGTGTACGTGCCATTCATCTTCATCATACAGATGCACGCTATGTGTGTACGTGTCATTCATCTTCATCATACAGGATGCATGCTATGTGTGTACGTGTCATTCATCTTCATCATACAGCTGCACGCTATGTGTGTACGTGCCATTCATCATCATAAAGGATGCATGCTATGTGTGTACGTGTCATTCATCACCATCATACAAGATGCACGCTATGTGTGTACGTGCCATTCATCACCATCATAAGGATGCATGCTATGTGTGTACGTGTCATTCATCATCACACAGGATGCATGCTATGTGTGTACGTGCATTCATTCATCATCATACAGGATGCAGCTATGTGTGTACGTGTCTATTCATCATCATACAAGATGCACGCTATGTGTGTACGTGTCATTCATCACCATCATACAGATGCACGCTATGTGTGTACGTGTCATTCGTCACCATAACAGGATGCACGCTATGTGTGTACAGTGATCATACGTCACCATCAATGGATGCACCTGCGTGTTGTGTTATATCACCATCAGATGGATTGTATGGTGCATCTCTCGTTGTTCGGGGTTATCCATCACCACCATACAGATGCATGCTATGTGTGTACGTGTCATATATCACTACTCATCATAAGGTTTGCTATGGGCATAGTGTGTGTTGTGTCATTCATCTCCATCTGATACATGATGCATGCTATGTATGTACGTGTCATTCATCACCATTTACAGGATGCATTCTATGTATGTACGTGTCATTCGTCTTATTTCAGGACGCATGCTTGTTGTACGTGTCATTCATCTTCATTGTACAGGATGCATGCTATGTATGTACGTGTCATTCATCTTCATAATGATCTTTTCTAAAGGAGGGAACAGATCCCGTTCATTTCTCTTGGCTGATGTTCCTTTGAGACATTGCTAGACTTAGTGAACTTGAACTGCTTTGAATAGCGGTGAGATCATTGTCAGCAATGCTGTTGTTCGAAATTTCACTTACACTTATTTCCAAACCTTTGTTTACTCCTGAATCGAGAATGGAAATCTAGGTCAAGCAATCACAAATTGATTTTCATCACAGAAGAGCTGTCATAAACTGACCTCCATTATAGGAGAACTTTCAAGA
>CM031616.1:59722289-59734789 GCA_018398815.1 Conus ventricosus
TGCGTGTGCGGGGCTTCCAACACAGACCGAAAGAAACTACAGCAAAGATAAGGACATCATAAATTAGCGATTATGTACATGGACTCAATTCACGTCAAAGTCAAATGACAGTAGTCTACATAAGGTAGGGACAAAATAGTGATAATAACATTGAAAATAAGAAAGAAAGAAAGAAAGAAAGAAGAAGAAGTACATACCATAACAGGTGGAATAGAACAATCTAAGCAGTTCTAATTTACCTTTGTCATACTCTTTACCCACTCATGCCAATACTTTCGTACTCAGATTTAGGCTAGAGATCCTATAAGCAGTTCTGGCGGCCAGGGGCAGAGGATTGATAATTCACCAAATCAAGGGCACAGTATCGGGAGATGGAGCCCGTCCCCCTCCCTCCATCACCCCCATCCGCCCCCGATCGAAATTAGGCACCCATTTACACCTGGGTCGAGTAAGGTACCAATAGCAGAGTCTCTTTTTTTCCAGGAATACATCATTGAGTCCAACAGGGATACGAACCGCAATCTTCGGGGTATAAGCTATCCGACTAATCCATTCGACCACGGTAACTCCCGCCACAACCTCAAATAGAGATAATAGACACGGGTCAAGAAACCAACACTGTATCTCCCGCCCCTACCCACACACTCCCACCATTCCAAGTAATGCACGCTGCTCTCTACACACACACACACACACACACACACACACACCACACACACACACACACACACACACACACACACACACACACACACACACACACACACACGCACGCACGCACGCACGCACGCACGCACGCACGCACGCACGCACGCACGCACACACACACACACACACACACACATGCGCGCTCACACACGCACACATAACTCAGAAGAGAGAGAGAGAGAGAGAGAGAGAGAGAGAGAGAGAGAGAGAGAGAGAGAGAGAGAGAGAGAGAGAGAAAGTCATGTGCACACACAGACATAATCATGTAAACGTGCGTACACACGGGCGCGTGCATAGATCCTCGTGTGTAACGGAGAACGCACACACACAAGCACATAACTACATACAAGAAGATAAATATACATTCTTGTGGGAACATAAACTCTTTCATTATCCCCAAACGTTAATATAATCCAGTCACTCTGGCATAAATCTGACCGTGTCAAACATATCTAATTGAACGTTCAAGAGTGAAAAATCGGTTATTCGTTAGCACAGCGCCGAAAGTTTTTAAAAGTTTTTTGAATATACATACAGACAGATCAACACGTGCGCACACATACACAACATACCAACATACACGCACACTTCCTCATCGACGACAGGAGACACATGCCAGCGCACTTGCACGCGCGCGCGTGCCCACAAACACACAAACACACACACACACACACACACACACAACACACACACACACACCCCACACACACACACACACACACACACACACACACACACATTTTGATAACTCGTCATCTTTAAATGCGTGTAAAAGCAACTGTGGGCAACCAGTATTTGCCATTTGAGGACCCCCCCAAAAAAAAAAAAAATAAAAATATAAAATAAAAATAGAAAATTGATAATAAGTTACAAAACAAACAAAACAAACAAAGGGGTGGTGGTGGTGGGGGGGTGGGTGAGGATGGGGGGGGGGTGGGGGATGGAGGCATAGAGACAGAGCAGTGAAAGTGGGTAACTGACACGCTCTAAGTTACCCCCACGTGCTCCCAGCACACGCTCCTTGCCAGCTTTTCCAATGCATCAGCAACCGTTCGGCCGTGAAAACCCATAGGCACCTCACAGTTCTGATATGATTATTGGGCAGAAATAGGTGGGATAGGAAAAAGAGAGGCAAGGGCAGAAGTAGACGGGTGGTCGGGCAGAATTGGCAGAGTTGGCAAAAAAGAGGACTGTCCGACTCAGATGACATTAAGAAAAGAAAAAATAATAATAAAGTAAAGGGGGGAAAAAAAAACCACAATAAAAAACAATAGATAAAAATATCTAAAGTTTGTCTTAGTGACGCAGGATAGAGTGTCCAATCTGCCATGAATTAGTCAGTTGTGAGACACACAACTACACAATAAAGCATAAGACAATTATGATCACGTACAATCAGTAGGTGAACAGTGATCGAGTTATTAGGGAATGCGTCGTTTGATTATCCACCCTCACCTCCACTTCCCAAGAATGCACATCACAGTGCACAGAGGTAGACCACAAGACAAAAAGATCAGACATACGACATCAAGATAAATGAGTTTCTTTAGCAGGCGGATGTTGTCATGTTTGCTTTCCACTCACGCCTATCAATGATAACTCAACAGGTACCAACTAGTTCAATGTCAAACCATGTTCCATGTCAAATCACAATAGAACTTGTTCAAAAAGTTATCCTGCACGTCTGTTAACACACTTGTTACATGGCGGGAGTACTTTTCCCTTTATTATACAAAAGCACACATAAAAAATAAACAGACAAATATACATTCCTTGATTCTCAGGAGAATGGAAGCATAGAGGAAGCAAGGAGGAGAAAAGAAAAAAGAAAAGAAAAGATGGAAACCATTTGCAAAGTAATCTTAGTCAATGGCTTCGATCTCACGTGGGCATGTTACTCTTATAACATTATTTCCTTTTTTGATGAACTAATACCGTCTCTACACCAAGTGTCAGTGATTTTATTGTTTTTCTTTAACAGTCTGGCCCTTCTGGCCACGTCAGCTCGCACCCTGGTCAGGTCTTCGTTGATGTAAATCCTGGGTGCCGGTGTCGTATATAATACTGTCGCTCATAAAATCCCTGTCGCAGCGACAGTATTTCCCGGGAAATACTGCATTTTATGGACAGCTACAATATTCTATAGGACATTTTTCGTTGAAAAAGTTGTCGCGCGACAATTTTTTTCCAGCAAATATTGCAGCTGCAACAGTATTTCACGTGAAATGCTGTCGCTGCGATACAATTCCACGGCGACAGTATTATATACGACACCGGCGGACCGGAGGAGGACTGAGACGAGGACTGGGCCGCGGGAGACGGCCACTGCAGGGAGGAAAACAGCTTCCTGCCATCCACCTTGCTCAGTCCACTGCGAGCTTTAACGAGGGCCTGCTTAAATTTGTATGAGGTGAATTTCACCAGCACTGGTCGGGGTTTGGACTGAGACCCCTGAGCCGCCTGACGGCCCACCCTGTGGCTCCGGTCGATGGCGTGGTCAGGGATGTCCACGCCGACAGCCCTGGCCACAGTCTGCACGATGACGTCGGTGTTCTCTCCAGCCGACTCAGGCACGGAGCTGATACGGAGATTATTGCGCCGCCCGTATTGCTCCAGATCGTCGACCTGCTCCTGCAGCGCTCGGATCTCTTTGTCCTTGGTCTCCAGCAGCTCTCTGAGCGTCACTATCTCCTTCCTCACTCGTTGGTCACCTGGGCGGCCACAGCCTTGGGCAGCAATTCCAGTACCACTGGATCGGTCATGGCTGCCTTCACCTCCTCCTCACTGTCCCAGCAGACGACATGGTGGGCTGGAAAGGTGGACCTGATGAGTCGTTTCCAACAGTGTGCTGGACAGGAAATCGGGATTGATGATTGTGTCGTCACTGTCCGATCCCGTGAAGCTGACGTCAGAGCACAGTCTCTTGCCTTCACTGTCAACAACCAGCGGGAAGAAGCAGGACGCTTTGCGTTCTCGTTTGACATGTGTGCGAATAACACAATCGGACGGAGAGATCGTGCTAGAGAGATAACTTCCCAACACTGTTTTCACCTTGCTGAACGAGTAACAGCCACAGAAGAAACACAAAGTTTTTTTTGGCCACGTCAGTTCACGTCACGCACGCTTGCGTTTTCAGAAGCACGAAAGACACATGCAAATAAAGCACAGGTACCTGCCTTTCTCTCTATCTGCCGCACATTCTCCGACCTCGCTTTCCCGTATGTATTTTAAAGAACAGGCTTGATGCTCTCTTATTCAAAACATGATTTCTTGTGAAACGGCTATTTCTATGAAATGTCACTCACGAAAATAATACAACAACTAAATATAACTGAATAAAGTCACCTGGTAGGTCAATACACTCCATACTCAGCACATTATCACAAAAGTCCGTCCGAAGTTAGCACACAGCACCACATAGTCAGTACACCCTGTGTTCGCTTCAACACAGCAAAATTCAAGGAGCCCAAACTTGCAGTTGTTCAGCATCCGCCATTACATCTCTCTTACATGTATCCTTCGTATGAATGTGCTCAGATACTGTATATCCCTAAACGCTGACGTTGCTATGTACATTCGCTGGGGATCATGTGACATTCAATGATGTTGGACCACAGCAGTCATTGCGATGCCTTGCCACTGATGAGACGTAGCCTCAGTTTCTCTGCCGTTAATTATGTATGTTGGACAACAAAGATCTTAAACGACAACAACCACAACAACAACAACAGCAACAACAACCACCAAACATTCAGTTTGAATTAAAAAAGGACAATAAATTGTAGCACGTTGTTACCTGTCAAACCCCCAACAAGAATGCACAGATTGCTGAACCTGCTAAGTCTGTGACACCGACGACCAACGAGCAGCCTGCCTACTCCAATGACGAACCTACAGGAGCTTACATCAACATCATCATCATCATCAGTTAACGCGCACATACATGCTGGATACCCTTCACTTTTCAGTGCCAGCTGAACGGTCAGTCTATCGGTCAACCTGTGTGACACACATGACACACGTCATATCTGCTGACGAAGGGGGGGGGGGGGGGGGGGGGGAGTTCCCGTTCTGCCCATAACGGAGGTGGCTAAGATTGTCTTTACACATGCGTGAAGATTCCGAGCAGAATGGAGCAAGCGCACCTCTGCAAGACAGAGAAGGTGCCAGTCTAGCGAGCTGCTTGAGGGAACCCCTGGTTCCAGTCCCAGGTTCTCGCCATAGAAGTTGGAGCAATAGGATACTGTGGGCTCACCGTCCTATGACCTCAAGAAACAGCTTGGGATTTCAGGTAAGAAGAGGACCAGAACCCTGTAAGCAATGGCAGAGCAGCCAAAAAGAGTTCCAGCTGGATCTGGTCGAGGAGGAATAAAAGTGAACTTCATGAAGCTTAAATTTCCCAACTTAGACCGGGTGTCACGTTTGCAGTGGGTAAGACATCCGTCTGGAAAAGGTACGTCTGGAGACGCCCACCCACCCAAAAGCTACAGGTTCCAATCCGACAGCGCCAGGGGGAAACGTTGGCAGTGGAAGGGCATCTTGAAGTCATGACCTGGATGTGGGCAGTGGAAGGGCATCTTGGAGTCATGACCTGGATGCGGCCCGGCCCCCTTAGAGTGTGAGAGTTCAGGGCTGACACACTTGTCTGAGCGGTCTCTGAAGACCTGATGTCAAGCTCTCACTAGAGTTTCTTCCTGCCTACTTTATACATGCTGTCGGCTGTCCCTAGAGTTTCTTCCCACCTACTTTATACATGCTGTCAAGCTCTCCCTGTGGTGTGTTCCTACCTACTTTATACATGCTGTCAAGCTCTGCCTATTGTTTCTTCCCACCTACTTTATACATGCTGTCAAGCTCTCCCTAGAGTGTCTTCCTGCCTACTTTATACATGCTGTCAAACTCTCCCTACAGTGTCTTCCCACCTACTTTATACATGTTGTCAAGCTCTCCTAGAGATTCTTCCTGCCTACTTTATACATGCTGTCAAGCTCTCCCTAGAGTGTCTTCCTGCCTACTTTATACATGCTGTCAAGCTCTCCCAGAGTGTTCCCACCTACTTTATATATGCTGTCAAGCTCTCCCTAAGTTTTCCGCCTACTTTATACATGCTGAAAAGTTCCCTAGAGTGTTTTCCCTGCCTACTTTTACTCGGGTCAAGTTTCCCCCCGATGTCTTCCCACCTATTTATACATCTGTAATTCCCTAAGGTTTTCCCTGCCTTTATACATGCTTCAAGCTTCCCTAGAGGTTTTCCCCTCCCTACTTTTTCCTGTCAAGCTTCCCAAGTTTTCTTTGCAATTTATCTTTTCAAGCTCCTAGGTCTTCCTCCCTACTTTTTTCTTGTAAGCTCCCCAGAGTTCTTCCGCCACTTATACATGCTTCAAGCTTTAGAGTGTTTTCCCTGCTATTTATAATGCGTCAAGTTTCCCCTAGGTGTTTTCCATATTTATACTCTGTCACTCCCCCTAAGTGCTTCCCCCTACTTTATCATGCTGTAAAGCTCCCCCTACGTTTCTTCCCTGCCTATTTATAATTTTCAATTTCCCCAAAGGTGTTTTTCCCTATTTTTAACTGCTGAAAGCTCTCCGTAAGTGTTTTTCCGCCTACTTTATGTGGGTTTAGTTAGGCAAGTCAATCCCATTTAGGGTTCAACCAGCCCAGGGGAACAGTGACCTACCTCCCCCGTGGATTTGGGGTTTCATTTCCCTTAATGCGGGCGTTTGTCTACATGGCTTGGGCTCCCGGTTCACCGAGGATCTTGAACACAAATGTGTAACAACACACACACACAAACACCACACACAACACACCACAACACACACACACACACACAACAACACACACAACACGAAAAAGCCCGCGCGCACAAGCAAGGGGAAAAAACAGACAGAAAAGAGAGAGAGAGGAGAAAGGGGGGAAAGGGAGAAGAAAGAGGGGAGAAAGGGGGAAGGGGAAGGGGGAGAGAGAGGAGACAACAGACAACGACAGACAAAAGAAACAGAAGAAAAGACGAAAAAAAGACATGAAAAAGACAAGACAGAGAGCATTCATGTAAAACCCCAATACAGGATATGAACCCAAAGAGAGACAGAGGCTGATAAACACGGGAAGAGAGAGAGAGAGGAGAAGAGAGGGGAGGAGAGAGAAAAAAGACGGGAAAAGAGGAGGAGAGAGGAAAGGGGAAGAGAGAGGGGAGAGGAGAGAGGGAGAAGACCAAAAAGAAAAATAGAGAGAGATAGAAAGAAAGCGGAAGCGGGAAAGAGGAGGAGGGAGAGAAAGGGAGGAGAGAGGAGGGGGAGAGAGGGGAAAAAAGGAAAATCAGACCCCACACCCATAAAAACACCCACACACACACACTCACACACCAAAAACCCCACACAACAAACACCCACCACACACACCAAACACAAACCACCACAAAACCACGCACGCACGCACCACGCACCACGCGCGCGGAGGCGCGCACGCTAGAAAAAAAAAAAGCAAGCGGGAATACAAAAAACAAAATGTCCCCTTTTACATTGACTGCTGAGGGCATGGCATGGTGGAGAAGGAAAAAGGAAATGGCTTACTTTGTGGCCATGCCCAAAATTTCGTGATAAGGGGTTTGAGGGAGGGGTTTCTTGTGAGCGGGGGAAAAGGGGGAAAGGAGAGAGAGGAAAGAGGGGAAGAGAGAGAGAAAAGGGGAAGAGAGAGAGAGAGAGAAGAAGAGGGGCATTTTTTGGGCCCCTTGCACAAAACGCGAAAACCCACCAGACTCACACGACCCCCCCACAACCCAACACACACACACACCACACCACAAACACACACCACCCCACACACACAACACACACACACACACACACACAACACACCCGGGCCGCGGCACCCGACCCCGCCCCCACGACCAACACCCCCAACACACAACCAACACATACACAACCACAGTACTCACCCAAATTTTCCTAACATACGGGCGTCACTGACAAGTTTCAATGGGAATTTTTCCCGGCCCCCGAACGTCAGGTTGGCACAGGGATTAAACCCTACTACGTTCAAAAATTCTGTATTGGCCGTAATCTAAAAACACATCTTTTTAATTTAAATTTGAAATATTATATAAAGCTTCAAAAAACAGGGGGAAAGAAAATAAATGTATAAATGAATACAAAACTTATAGTCCCCCCCCCCCCCCCCGTTTCTCTCTTCTTCTTCTCTCCCCTTTTCTCCTCTCTCTTCTTTCTCTCTTTCTCTTCTCTTCTTCTCTCTTTCTCTCTTAAAGTGGTTGTGTGTGTGTGGTGTGTTGTGTGTGTGTGTGTGTAGGGTTGTGTGGTGCTGCATGGGTGGTTTTTGGGGTGTGGGTGGTGGGGGGGGGGGTGCGACTAGGGGTGCTCGTGCGTGGGGGGGCCGGCGTGCGTGCGGCGTGCGTGCGTGGGGCTTTGCGTGGTTGTTGTGGTTTTGTGTGGGTTGGTGTGTTGGGTGTGTGTGTTGTGTGTTGTGTTGTGTGTGTGTTGTGTGTTGTGTGGGGGTTGTGTTGTGGTTTTGGTGTGACCCGTAGAGAAGGCACGAAGAACCCAAAAAGAAAGCAAAACGCTTCAATTAGCCCTGTAAATTTTGACCAGTTGAATGATTTTGCGCTTACGTTCAGTTTTACCTTGACAGAAATAACCCCGGGAAAGAATAGCTGATAGAGAAAGAGGGGGAGAGGGGGAAATTTTAAAAAAGCAAAATTTTTTGTGGAAATTTATATAAAAAAAAAAGGGAAAAAAAAAAACATAATGTTAAAATAAAAATAAAAAAAATAAAAGGAAACCCGACAAAATTGGGCCCCCAAAAAACGAAAGGAACGAACGAAAAAACAACCCTACAAAAGAGGGGTTTCCAAAAAATAGGTAATTAACAAACAAAATAAAAAGGAAGTACCAAAAAATGGTACGATTTTTCAAAAAAAAAACCCACAAACGGGAAATACCCAAAAAAATAGGGTGATGTACAAACAAACTACAAAAAAGGATACCCAAAAAAATGGTAATTAACAAACAACACTACAAAAGAGGGAAATACCAAACAAATAATAAAGTAACAAAAAAAAACTACAAACGAGGAAGTACCAAACAAAAGGATACGAAATAACAAACAAACTAAAAAAGGGAAATACCAAAAAAATGGGTACATGTAACAAAAAACACTAAAAAGAGGAAGACAAAAAAAAGGTCGATGTAACAAAAATAAAACGAGGGAAATACCAAACAAATAGGGTACGATTAACAAAAAACATACAAAAGGAATACCAAACAAATAGGATCGATGTAACAAAAACCCCTACAAAGAGGGAAAACCCAAAAAAATGGATACATGTAACAAACAACCTCAACGAGGGAAACCAACAAAAAGGATACGTTAACAAACAAAAATCAAACGAGGAATCCAAAAAAATAGGATACGAATAACAAACAACACACAAAAAGAGGAATCCCAAAAATAGGATACATGTAACAAAAACACAAAACGAAATCCAAAAAAATGGTACATTGAAAAAAACACTACAAACGAGGGAAGTACCAAACAAAAGGATAACGATGTAACAAACAAAACTACAAAGAGGAATCCAAAAAAATAGGGTCGATTAACAACAAATACAAACGAGGAATACCAAACAAAAAAAGGAAAAATGTAACAAACAAAATAAAACGAGGAAGTACCCAAAAAAATAGGGTCAGTAACAAAAACACTACAAACAGGGAATACCCAAAAAAAATAGGGTACGATGTAAAAAACACTAAAACCCAGGAAGTACCAAACAAAAGGGTAGTTTAACAAACAACAACAAACGAGGGGAAGTACAAAAAATTTGATACGATGTAACAAACAACAATACAAAAAGAGGAAGACCCAAAAAAATAGGGTACATTTTAACAAAAACACTCAAAAGAGGAAGTACCAAAAAAATAGGATACAGTACAAACAAACTACAAACGGGAAGTACCAAAAAAAAAGGATACATTAAAAAACAACTACAAACGGGAAAACCAAAAAAATAGGATAATGTAACAAAAAACACTACAAACGGGGAGTACAAACAAATAGGGTAATTAACAAAAAACCTACAAAAGAGGAAAGTACCAAACAAAAAGGGTCGATAACAAAAAAACATAAACAGGAAGTACCAACAAATAGATACGATGTAACAAACAAAACCAAAAAAAGAGGAAGTACCAACAAAAGGATACGATGTAACAAAAAACTACAAACAGGAAGTACCCAAAAAAAAAGGATCAGTAACAAAACACTTACAAACAGGAATACCAAACAAAAGATACGTGTAAAAACAACATACAAAGAGGAAGTCCAAACAAATAGGTACATGTAACAAAAAACCTACAAACGAGGAAGTCCCAAACAATAGGATACGATGAACAAAAACCCCCCAAACGGAAAGTACCAAAAAAATAGGATACGATGTAACAAACAACCCACAAAGAGGAAGTACCAAACAAATAGGGTACGAGTAACAAACAACACTACAAAAGAAAACAAAAAAATAATACGAGTAACAAAAACAAAACAAAAGGGAATAAAAACAAAAATAGGATACGATGTAAAAACAACCTACAAACGAGGAATACCCCAAAAATGGATACGAAGTAACAAACAACATCAAACGAGGAAGTACCAAAAAATAGGGTCGATGTGAAAAAAAAACACACAAAAGAGGAAGTACAAACAATAGGATACGATGTAACAAACAAACTACAAAAGAGGGGGTACCAAACAAAAAGGATACGATGTAAAAAAACATAAAACAGGAAGTCCAAACAAATAGGAACGATGAAAAAAAAACACTACAAAAGAGGGAAATACCCAACAAATAGGGTACGATGTAAAAAAAAAATAAAACAGGAATACCAAACAAATAGGTACGATGTAACAAACAACCCCACAAAAGGGGGGTAAAACAAATAGGATACGATGTAACAAAAAAACCCCCAAAGAGGGGTACCAAACAAAAAGGGTACGGTAACAACAACACAAAAGAGGAAGTCCCAAAAAAATAGGATACGATGTAACAAACAATAAAAGAGGAATACCAAACAAATAGGGTACATGTAAAAAAACAAACTACAAACGAGGAAAAACCAAACAAATAGGATTCGATGTAACAAACAACAACAAACGAGGAAGTACCAAAAAAATAGGATAGAGAAAAAAACAACTACAAGAGGAAATAAAACAAAAGGATACGATGTAACAAACAAAACTAAAAAGGAAAAACCAAAAAAAATAGGGTGTGTAAAAAACAACATACAAAGGGAAGTACCAAAAAAATAGGTTTCGATTAAAAACAAACTACAAAAGGGAAGTACCAAACAAAAAGGGTACGATTAACAAAAAACATACAAACGAGGAAAATACCAAAAAAAAAAAGGATACGATGTAACAAACACATACAACGAGGAAATACCAAACAAATAGGGATCATGTAAAAACAACACTACAAAGAGGAAATACCCAAAAAAATAGGATACGTGTAACAAACAACACTACAAAAGAGGGGAATACCAAACAAAAAGGTACGATTAAAAACAACCTACAAACGAGGAAGTACCAAACAAATAGGAACATTAACAAAAACACTACAAAGAGGGAATACCCAAAAAATAGGTACGATTAACAAACCCAAAATAAAACGAGGAAAAAACCAAACAAATAGGAACGAAGTAACAAACAAATACAAACGAGGAAGTACAAAAAATAGGATACGATTTAACAAAAACACTCAAAAGGAATACAAAAAAATGGGGTCATTACAAACAAAAATACAAAGGGAAATATCAAACAATAATCATGTAACAAACAACACTACAAAAAAGGAAATACCAACAAAAAATAGATGTAAAAAAAAACATACAAACGAGGGGAAATCCCAAAAAAAAATAATACATGTAAAAAACAAAATACAAAGAGGAATACCCAAAAAATGGGGTAAAATTTAAAAAACAACACTAAAACGAGGAAGTACCAAACAAATAGGATACATTTAAAAACCCAAACTACAAAGGGATACCCAAAAAAATGGAAACGATGAACAAACAAACAAAAAAAAAAAAAAAAACAAAAAGAAACAAAAACAAACAAAACAACAAACCCGGTAAGGAAGGAAAAAAACACGAGAGCAAAAAGAAGGAACCCCAAAACCAAAAAACTAGGGAGCAAAAAGAAGGTAACCAAAACCCAAAAACACTAGGAGGAAAAGAGAAGGTAAACCCAAAACCAAAAAACTAGGAAGCAAAGAAAGGGAAACCCAAACAGGGGGGACTCCGGGGGTCTCGGTATGAGATACTGCGTCCCAAGCCACCACGGGAAATCTACACAAGAGAAAACAAAAAAATCTTTATTTTTGGGTTTGACAAAGAGAAAAACAAAGGTTTTTTTAATTTTTTTTGGTTTGAAACAGAGGGAAAAAAAAGAAACTTTTTTTTTTGGTTTGCACACAAGGAAAAAAAAAAACTTTTTTTTGAAAACCCCAAGGGGAAAACTGACACACAAAAAAAACAAAGATCTTTTACTTTTTGGTCTGAGAGTCGCTTTATTCCTTCCCCCCTTCCCCCCCCCCTTATAATTAAAAAAAAATGTCATTTTTCTGTCCACGTATTTATGAATGTGTGTTTATTTAATTAAAAAAAATGTTGTTTTTATAAAGAAAATGTCCCCGGGAGGAAACAAAAGACACGATGACAATACGATGATGATAGATGATGATGTGAGATGATATGTGTATGATTCAATGTAAGATGATGAGATGATATGTA
>CM031616.1:59742289-59749789 GCA_018398815.1 Conus ventricosus
ATTCTTGTAGCCAGGGATACTGCTCTCTCTCTCTCTCCATTAGCATACTTCTTGCTTCTCTACACTTACTCTCAACTCGTCTGCTTAGCTCTACCGTCTCTCTCAATCCACTTACTCTAGCATCTCTTTCTTCTCTCTCTCTCTAGCATACTCTTCTCTCAACACACACACACACACACACACAATACACAACACATGAGCCAACACAACACATCACTAACACAGCAGCAGTCAGCGTACTATCCTTTGCTAGACTAAATCATGTAGCAATGAGATGCATACACATGTACTAACATACAGGAGTGCTAGTCATGAGAACATCATACAGCATGTTTTGCCATAAGTGTGCTTGTAACAAATATGATACATACATTTATGTTAAAAAAAGCGTCTAGCAATAGATCAAACTAGACAGGATAGGACTTGGGAGCAAAACTGAATGTCGGATTGAGCAACAACAACAAACATGAAATGAACAATGATAACAGCAGAGCAACAAAACAACATGACAGATAACATGAAATGAAACTGATAATGCAACAAGCGATGCAACTCATCACAGCAACAACCACTACTAACACAACTATAACAACAACATTACACACCTACGTTCACCACGGACCATAACAGCTTACCATCTGTCTGTCGTCTGTCTTCTGTCTGTCTCTCTCTCTCTCTCTCTCTTCTCTCTGTCTGTCTCTCTCTCTCTATCTCTCTCTCTCTCTCACACACACACACACACCACACACACACATACACACATACACACACACGCGCGCGACGCGCGCGCAATCACTTCACAGCCAGAGGTAGGAATAATATAAAATATGAACGCGAACAGAAAGAAACGCAAAAGCATGGCCTAAATTGTGCTGAAACAAAATGATACAAATTCTGAATTTAAAAAAGTGTCAGCCAATAGATTAAAAAGAAGGATGGACTTGGGCAAAACTGAAATTGTCGGATTGAGCAACACAATCAATAACATGAAATGAAACATGATAACAGCAAACAACAACAACAACACAATAAACATGAAATGAAACAATGATAACAGCAACAACGTAGATGACATAACAGCAACAACAACAACAACAACAACAACAACAATAACAACAACATACACACTACGTACACACACGGACACATAGACAGTTACACAGTCTGTCTGTACTGTCTGTCTGTCTGTCTGTTCTGTCTGTCTGTCTGTCTCTCTCTCTCTCTCCTCTCTCTCTCTTTCTCTGTCTGTCTCTCTCTTCTATCTCTCTCTCTCTCACACACACACAACACACATACACACATACACACACACGCGCGCGCGCGCGCGCAATCACTTACACAGCCCCGAGGTAGGATAAAAAAAAGAACTCGAACAAAAGAAACGCGAAAAGCACGGCTCTGAAAATTCGTGCGACACACAGATGACGAAGAGGACTGAAAGAACTACTTGGATTCTTCGAGAAAAGAAAAGAAAAAGAAGATCCTGCGCGAAAAGAAACATCTCTCTTATAGTGAGCAGTTAGTTAGGGAGCTGAATAATTCACCCAATGATAAACACTCTGAAGCCTTTGCCGAAAAAGAAATGAAGACATTCGCTACTTTGAATAAAGAAAGGGAAACCCAGTAGATCTCTCCTCAGTCGTGGTATTCGGATTGTAAATTTGTATTCAATGTAAGAGTTGTATCAAATGACTCGGGTTTTGCTGAAGATGTTGTACGAATTCAAGCCGAATACGATCCGGAGGACAGTGAGAAGTGTGGAAATGTACAGTTGGACGACATCTCACAGAACAAGTCATTCACGGAGCCTTGCACAAATTCACAAGCGGCAAAACGGCAGGTCCTGATCGTATACCATTCTGAATTATTCCTTCATGTTCATCTCAAATTTCTGCTACTCCTGTTTAACAATAACTTTCTTAACGGGAAGTTACCAAAAAAGCTTTTGTCAGAGGCCTTGATCCTTCTGTTACATGAGAAAGATGGTACGCAAAATACAGCTCACTTTAAGGGGAATTTCTGGAAAGAAGTAGAGTTACAAAGTGGGAAAAATAAGAGGATGGAGGAGCCACTTTATTTTCAAAAAAAGGGGGGCGGGGGGAGAGGGAGGCGGGCGGAGGAGGAGGGGAGGGGGGAGAAACGGGAGAGAGTGTGAAGAAAGAGAAAAACAAAAAAGAATTCGAGGCTGGAGGAAAAACAATACTGACTGTCTCGCTCCTGGGCTTTCCTCGTGTCTTTATTGTAGTCTTCTTTCTTCACAGTAAGGAGAGCCGTCTAGGGGAACAGGCCAGTTCGCGAGACGAGCTGTACTCTTTCTTTACTACACCTGTGTGTCTCCCCCTCCCCCCTCCTCTCTCTCTCTCTCTCTCTCTCTCCCCTCTCTCTCTCTCTCTCTCTCTCTCTCTCTCTCTCTCTCTCTCTCTCCTCTCTTCTCTCTCTCTCTCTCTCTCTCTCTTCTTTCTTCTTCTTCTTCTTCTTCTTCTTCTTCTTCTTCTTCTTCTTCTTCTTCTTCTTCTGGATCCATCCTTGCATACTTATTTTTGTATTTCGTTTTAAGGATGGTTCCGGGAGATGTCCTGTCTTCCTCCCCCCTCCCCCCCCCCCCCCCCCCCCCCCCCCCCCCCCCCCATTTTTTTCGTTGTATCTTTTTGCTACATACGGTGTGGAAGTGTCACTACACCAAACACTCGATCAAAAATAAACCCTGACGCTCTGTATCAAACGCCAAAACATTACAGTCAGCAGGAAAATGTCAATTTGTAGCAATGCAACATACAGACTGGCGTGGTGCGTGAAAGTTGGAGAAAAAAAGGGGGGAAGGAAGTGGAAAAAAGACCACTTTTACAAAGGAAAAAAAAGACCAAAAAACACACACAAAAAGAAACAAAAAACAAAAGACCAAAAAAGAAGTAGTAAAGGCGGGGTAGTGGAGTGGGAAAAAAGGAGGTGGGGGGGGGGGGGGGAGTTCTCCGTCAAATGTCCTTAGTAAGGTATACATTGCTATCGTACACGAAAGACGTTTTCAGTTAATGAAAAAAGAACATTGGATTCCCGAGGAACAGTCTGGTTTTCGTGACGACTACTGTACAGCAGACAACACCTAAAATTGTCAGGCCCTTGTCCACCAGTATCAAACGAACCAGGAAGGTCGAGTGTAAACTCTCTTTGTGCATTTCTCCAAAACATAATATTGTACAGACAGGAGAAATGGCTGTATTCAGTATTGAAGAAAGGAGTCTAGGGTAAATGTCTTCAGCATACCAGCCGCCGTGGCGAAGTGGTTAACGTCGCGGACTCCCGGCTGGGAGGTCGTGGGTTCGAATCCCATCAGAAGTCATGTGGGTTTTTTCTGCCCGGCCGGCTCCTACCCAGAGTTGAGTTTGCTGCGGACTCAGTTGGGAAGACTGGACCACACAGTCGAGTTTCATCCACTTAATGGATGCGTTTCTGAGAGTGTTGCTCAAATTTCATGACCAACACTGCAGGTGCCTGTATCTATCGGGCCTGGTTGACGCCGGGATATATTATGAAAGGATGCGTAGAGTACAGCCCTGTCATGTAGTCTCAGACCGAAACGGAAATCCGTAGCATCATCTTAATCATCCTCATTCTCATCGATCAGCATAAAGAAAATGTCTCAAATTCTGTGGCCCTTCATGCCCTGCTCTCATGGTGACCTCAATTTCGATGTCCTCTCCCCGTCTGTGACCTTGGTTTGGTTCCGTCGAGGTCACCGGTATTGGCGAGTCCATGGGGGCTGTCGTTGGACGGACGTGGTGGCGCCCTCCGGAGGGAGGCTCATTCACGCCGGCTCCGCGCTAAGCAATTATTGTCGTCAGTAGGGGGCTTAGTAGGTGGTGTCCTGCGTATGTTAGATCAGAACAGGCGCCACTGAACACCACCGAAGTGACTCGGCAGCAGTACAGTGTCTCCTCCGGTGGGTTGCCTCTTGACGACTTGACATTGACTGCTCCCTGTGGATTGCTGGTGCCGGGGCTGCGGCGGGGCCGACCGGGCTGTGGCTGTGGACGGGGTGTCGGAATGAGCGGCGTGGGTCCACTGCCTCTGAGGTGGCGCAGAGAGTGGGACAGCAAAAAAAAAAAAAAAAAAAAAAAAATGTCTTCAGCATTGCAAGGCACGTAAAAGCAGCGGTCAGAGTGGGCAACAAAACAAAGCAGATTTTTGACTGGAGTAAAGCAGGGATGTATTTTGAATCCACTGCTGTTTTGGATGTTTCTTTTTGAACTCGAATTCCCGCTGGACACTTGTGGCGCTTGTGGCATCGATGTATTCTGTGATCGGTTGGATGTATTGTTATAAGTAATGTATGCAGAGGACATCGGATGTACTGTAGTAAATAAGGATTATGAACAAATAAGGATGATTAACAAATAAGGATTATTAACAAATAAGGATTATTAACAAATGAGGATTATTAACAAATGTGTACAAAACAAAAGAGGTTTTTTTTTTTTAAATGGTCGATTTAAGAAAAAATATATAAAAAGTCGTTCTAAGCGAGTAAGCAGATTTCAGTGGATGGTCGTTATAACTATTTTGGAGCTGCTGCGTGCAAGTGTTATCGGGTGAAGTTATTAGGCCCGTGTTAGGGATAAGGAAATTGTATGTCTGTTGAGAATGTTGCATGTCAGTACTGCTTTCTTTTGTTTTACACTGAAGGGAAACTAAATTTTTATACGGATCCCAGGTAAAGAAGATTCAAAATTTGATGATATTTAAGATTTCTAAAATGTTCTTAACTGTCAAAGAAAGATACCAACAATGGCATTGTTCTGGTTGAATGGAGTAGGGTTTCAGTGTATATCGACGTGCAGACAAAGGTGAAGAAGTACTTGGTAAGAATTGTTGTCATGTCCAATGAGAGATCACTGAAGCAGTGCCATGAGACTCTGTTCAGTCATAATTCAGCTGGTAGACGCAGCTGAGTAAATCATGTGAGATTCTTTGATGCTCACGTGGATTTGGGTGTGTTTGGAAAGTGTTGGCAACGTCACGTGGATTTGGGTGTGTTTGGAAAGTGCTGGCAACGTTCCGCTGTCCATTTAAAAGTCACAATTTTTGTATTTGAAATACTTTTCGCCATGAGTGCATGGTCTCCTGTTCAGATTATCTGAAATATCACCCAGAGATGTGCAAAGTATATCACCCAGAGGTGTGTAAAGTATATCACACAGAGATGTGTAAAGTATATCACCCAGAGATGTGTAAAGTATATCACCCAGAGATGTGTAAAGTATATCACCCAGGATGTGTAAAGTATATCACCCAGAGATGTGTAAAGTATATCACCCAGAGATGTGTAAAGTATATCACCCAGAGATGTGTAAAGTATATCACCCAGAGATTTGTAAAGTGATCCGTTTGTCGTTTTGTGAACATGACCGAGCTCTTTCGTTACAGAGATGTAGTAAATTATCACTGAATGGAATTTCTCGTTTTGAAAAAAGAAATCTTTGGTTTTGCCCTATCTGTGAACAATTCGATGATCATGGAATTGAGGACGTGTCATTTTTATGTGTTTCCAGTATTTACATTACGCCCCCCCCCCCCCCCCCATCTCCCCCCCCCCCCCCCCAAGTTATTGCAGTTTCTCATCAAACATCAAAATCCAGATGCTTTGCCCAAAACCTATCCCCAAAATGATGATTAAGCTATATTTTACGTAACTGAGCATCTGAAAATTTGAAACACGTACCTTTCTGAACTAACAAATTCAATCCAAGCTGTCTTATCGTGTTTGTGTGGTTATCCCCCAATAATTGATATCGGTTGCTATCGTCAATACCTACATTCATATGAGTTTTACGGCACTGAAAAACTAAAACAATTGTACTGTATTTTGTGTTGTATCTGCATTTGCAGCACTCATGTGCACACGTACACACATGCACGCACGCACGCGCGCGCGCACACACACACACACCCACACACACATCACCCACCCACCCACCCACCACCCACCCCACACACACACACACACACACACACACACCACCGCCATCAACAGCACCACTACCACCACCACTACCAGCACCACTACCACCACCACTACCAGCATCACTACTACCATCACCATCACCTCAACGAATGAAAACTGCAGCACAGCATTAGCAGAGGCAGCAGTAGCAACAAAATCATTAACAACAAAAACAACAACTACTACTACTTCTACTACTATGACTACGACTAGGACTAGGACTAGGACTACGACTACGACTACGACTACGACTACGACTACGACTACGACTATGACTACTTACTACTACTACTATAACAAAACAACAACAACGACGACAACAACCCAACTACAGCAACAACAACGACAGCAACAACAACGACGACGACGAAGAATATGACCACGACAACAGCAACACCTCCAAACGACTACTAATACTACTATCTACTACTACTACTACTACTACTACTACCTACTACTTGCTGCTGCTGCTGTGCTGGTTCATCTCACCTGAATAACTGACTTGGTCCAGTCCAGCTGATCCAGGTCCACGGTGGACGTGAAGAAGGCGTCTGTCCGGAAGTTTACGTGGACCTTCTGCAGCTGGTCCTGGAAGGTGTACCCTGAAGGCGGCCAGTTGCCCAGGACCCACCATCCTCCAGAGGGCTCCACCACCTTCTCCAGAAAAGGGACCCCCTTCCGACCCGTATGTTGAAAATTGTCCAGGCAGGACCAATAGAAGTTCTTCATCTTGGACTCGTAGTGCTGCGGGTCTTTCGTGGAGGGCACCGCCTCCACCACCGCCTCAGCTTCTCCATGTTCCTGTCGTAGATGACCTGGGCCATGGTCATTGCCTGCCAGTCAGGGTCGATGGGGTAAAAGTGTTTGAAGTTGCTGCAGGCGAAGGTGTGGAAATCTTCGCAAGGACTGGCCGCGGACTTGTCGAGGAGCTCGACGGTGTGGCTGGCAGCTCTCAGGCAGGCCGGGGTGTAGCAGCTGGTGTCGCGGGGCAGGGCTTGGAGGTGGTGGCGGAGGTCGTGGTGGTGTACATGGAATCGGAATCCTCGTTCTTGGCGTGGTGAAGCATAACGGCCAGGACGGCGATGACGGCGGCGCAGGCGAGGATGATGGTGATCAGGGCCACCAGAGGACCCCAGTTGCCTTTCGAATCCTTGTACTCTGGCATGACGGCTGAGGGGTGCTGCGGTGTTCTCTTTGGAGAGGTCTGTTCGGGGAAGAAATGACAGTATTGTGTCCGATGATGACTGATGTACAGTGACGACACTGTTCTAATATGATAATGTTGATTTAGCCCATAAAAGCATTGATTGTGATCATTTATTATTGTTATCATCGTGTACATAACAGCAACAGGAAGAACAACAATGTTACTACTACTGCTACTACTAATTATAATAACAATGATAAAATAATGATTACAATAATAATGATGATGATGATGATAATCATAATAATAACAGTAGAAGGGGGTAGTAGAAATGATGTGGTGGTAATAGAAGCAG
>CM031616.1:59752289-59769789 GCA_018398815.1 Conus ventricosus
CAGCAAAAGAAACGCAAATGCAAGGTTAAACATGCGAAACGGATTTCTTGACATTTGATTTAAACACGTTTAAATCGATCGATTTTCCTAACCCCCCCCCCCCCCTGCAGTCTGCAGGTTGGTGTGGGGGCTCCGGCATAGTGACGACTGGACAGTCTGCAGGTTGGTGCGGGGGCTCCGGCATAGTGACGATGGACAGTCTGCAGGTTGGTGTGGGGGCTCCAGCACTGTGATAAACTGTGCAGTCTGCAGGATGGTGTGGGGGCTCCGGCATGGTGTTGACTGTGCAGTCTTCAGGTTGGTGTGGGGGCTCCGGCATGGTGACGACTGCACAGTCTGCAGGTTGGTGTGGGGGCTCCGGCATGGTGACGACTGCACAGTCTGCAGGTTGGTGTGGGGGCTCCGGCATGGTGACGACTGCACAGTCTGCAGGTTGGTGTGGGGGCTCCGGCATGGTGACGACTGGACAGTCTGCAGGTTGGTGTGGGGCTCCGGCACTGTGACGACTGGACAGTCTGCAGGTTGGTGTGGGGGGCTCCGGCATGGTGACGACTGGACAGTCTGCAGGTTGGTGTGGGGGCTCGGCATGGTGACGACTGGACAGTCTGCAGGTTGGTGTGGGGGCTCCGGCATGGTGACGACTGGACAGTCTCAAGTTGGTGTGGGGGCTCCGGCACTGTGATGACTGTGCAGTCTGCAGGTTGGTGTGGGGGCTCCGGCATGGTGACGACAGGACAGTCTGCAGGTTGGTGTGGGGGCTCCGGCACTATGATGACTGGACAGTCTGCAGGTTGGTGTGGGGGCTCCGGCACTGTGATGACTGCACAGTCTGCAGGTTGGTGTGGGGGCTCCGGCATGGTGATGACTGCACAGTCTGCAGGTTGGTGTGGGGCTCCGGCACTGTGATGACTGTGCAGTCTGCAGGTTGGTGTGGGGGCTCCGGCATGGTGACGATGGACAGTCTCAGGTTGGTGTGGGGGCTCCGGCACTGTGATGGCTGTGCAGTCTGCAGGTTGGTGGGGGGCTCCAGCACTGTGATGACTGTGCAGTCTGCAGGTTGGTGTGGGGGCTCCGGCACTGTGACGTCTGGACAGTCTCAGGTTGGTGTGGGGGCTCCGGCATGGTGACGACTGTGCAGTCTGCAGGTTGGTGTGGGGGCTCCGGCACTGTGACGACTGGACAGTGTGCAGGTTGTGTGTGGGGGCTCCGGCATGATGACGACTGGACAGTCTGCAGGTTGGTGTGGGGGCTCCGGCATGGTGACGACTGGACAGTCTGCAGGTTGGGTGGGGGCTCCGGCATGGTGACGACTGGACAGTCTGCAGGTTGGTGTGGGGGCTCCGGCATGGTGACGACTGGACAGTCTGCAGGTTGGTGTGGGGGCTCCGGCATGGTAACGACTGGACAGTCTGCAGGTTGGTGTGGGGGCTCCGGCATGGTGACGACTGTGCAGTCTGCAGGTTGGTGTGGGGGCTCCGGCATGGTAACGACTGGACAGTCTGCAGGTTGGTGTGGGGGCTCCGGCACTGTGACGACTGCAGTCTGCAGGTTGGTGTGGGGGCTCCGGCACTGTGAGACTGTGCAGTCTGCAGGTTGGGTGGGGGCTCCGGCATGGTGCGAGGGACGTCTGCAGGTTGGTGTGGGGGCTCCGGCACTGTGACGACTGAGTCTGCAGGTTGGTGTGGGGGCTCCGGTCAGTGACACTGCACTTTAATGTCGCAGCTCCTGTCACTCGGTGTCAACATTTCGCCAGCTGAAAGTGACGCTTTGGAGAGAGAGAGAGGAGAGAGAGAGAGGAGAGGAGAGAGAGAGAGAGAGAGAGAGAGAGAGAGAGAGAGAGAATGATGCTCAGAGAGAGAGAGAGAGAGAGAGAGAGAGAGAGGGAGAGAGAGAGAGAGAGAGAGAGAGAGAGAATGGTGCTCCGAGAGAGTGAGAGAGAGAGAGAGGGGGGGGGGAGGAGAGAGAGAATGATGCTCAGAGAGGGAGAGAGAGAGAGAGAGAGAGAGAGAGAGAGAGAGAGAGAGAGAGAGAGAGAGAGAGAGAGAGAGAGAGAGAGAGAATGGTGCTCCGAGAGATAGAGAGAGAGAGAGAGAGAGAGAGAGAGAGAGAGAGGGGAGAGAGAGAGAGGAGAGAGAGAGAGAGAGAGAGAGAGAGAGAAGAGAGAGAGAGAGAGAATGGTGCTCAGAGAGAGAGAGAGAGAGGAGAGAGAGAGAGAGAGAGAGAGAGGAGAGAGAGAGAAGAGAGAGAGAGAATGACAATCACATTGACAATGACAATGAAATGAAAGTTATTCTTTATTTTACAATAGCAAAAGCACTAGCTTAGCTATTTTTAATACCTGCCATTGATATTCTTCTAAGCTAGTGCTGAATATTCACAACGTATGCATCAAAACACGGTTAACAACAAAGCAAGCAAACAAGCAACAACCAACAACAACAAAAACAAGAACCGAATACTGACAAGAAGTAAAATAAGCAAATTAGATCAAAGAGCTTTAAACGACATCAACAACAATAACAATAACAATAATCAACAACAAAATGACATATATAGATTGTCATGGGACGTAGCCTCACATGGCGACATGTGACGTTCCGTCGCGTACGCACTTATTTGATAAAAAGCATTTCCCTATGTAGGGAAAAGAAAAGGTAAAAGAAAGGACAATTGATGTGGCCTGACCAGTGTGATCGGTGTCGCTTGTGGCTATGAAAATCGCTCAGTAAAATAGACGTAGGGTGATTATTGGTTGAATCACTCGGGAAAATGGACGGGCGCTGTCCATTGGTCAAGTAACCAAGGGCTGGGAATGCGTAGAGTTAGACGAGTACTCACTGAATATGTACTCAGGAAGAGCGCACGAAGGAAAAAAAAGTATAGGAAGGAGATGGCTTGGGGACACTGACCAGACAGGTTGTTTGGAACTGCAGAACGAAATTCACCTGTAATCTGCCGTTAACAGCCCTTCCCGGTGCAGTGGCAGCACCAGTGATGGAATAGGCCACTGTGGCAGTCTTACAACAAGTATTTGGGCTCCAGTGCTGTGGCAGCACTAGCACGGAAGGCAAGGGAAAACTTCTGGGTAGCTGAAACTGGAAACTGTCCAGTCGTCACCATGCCGGAGCCCCCACACCAACCTGCAGACTGTCCAGTCGTCACCATGCCGGAGCCCCTACACCAACCTGCAGATTGTCCAGTCGTCACAGTGCCGGAGCCCCCACACCAACCTGCAGACTGTCCAGTCGTCACCATGCCGGAGCCCCCACACCAACCTGCAGACTGTCCAGTCGTCACCATGCCGGAGCCCCCACACCAACCTGCAGACTGTCCAGTCGTCACCATGCCGGAGCCCCCACACCAACCTGCAGACTGTCCAGTCGTCACAGTGCCGGAGCCCCCACACCAACCTGCAGACTGTCCAGTCGTCACAGTGCCAGAGCCCCCACACCAACCTGCAGACTGTCCAGTCGTCATCATGCTGGAGCCCCCACACCAACCTGCAGACTGTCCAGTCATCACAGTGCCGGAGCCCCCACACCAACCTGCAGACTGTCCAGTCGTCACCATGCCGGAGCCCCCACACCAACCTGCAGACTGCACAGTCGTCACTATGCCGGAGCCCCCACACCAACCTGCAGACTGCAGTCGTCACCATGCCGGAGCCCCCACACCAACCTGCAGACTGCACAGTCATCACAGTGCCGGAGCCCCCACACCACCTGCATACTGCAGTCGTCACCATGCCGGAGCCCCCACACCAACCTGCAGACTGCACAGTCATCACAGTGCCGGAGCTCCTACACCAACCTGCAGACTGTCCAGTCATCACAGTGCCGGACACTGCGTTGTCTTTGCGGGCTGTATGTGGATGATTCGTGTCAGTCTTCACTGCTTTCATGGTCGACGACTTGGAACATCACAACCGGATACACGGTGTCAAGATTGGCTTTCTCCTGGCATATTTGTACTCTGGCGGGTTTTTTTTTACATGGCTGTGGAGGTGTGGAGCTGAACCCTGTACCTGCCCTTGGCGAAAAATCAGACAGTCTTCGGCAGACTCGTCTGAAGAGTGCTAGTGATGGTTTTGCTGGAGCTTCTTCCCCTTCACGGACAGCCGGTGACCTGACGCTGAAGGACGTCATGGCGACTCTTCACAGGACGTTGGACGAAGTGAAGGAGGATGTCCGACAAGTTAAAGACGTCATGGCGACTCTTCACAGTACGTTGGACGAAGTGAAGGAGGATGTCCGACAAGTTAAAGACGTCATGGCGACTCTTCACAGGACGTTGGACGAAGTGAAGGAGGATGTCCGACAAGTTAAAGACGTCATGGCGACTCTTCACAGGACGTTGGACGAAGTGAAGGAGGATGTCCGACAAGTTAAAGACGTCATGGCGACTCTTCACAGGACGTTGGACGAAGTGAAGGAGGATGTCCGACAAGTTAAAGACGTCATGGCGACTCTTCACAGGACGTTGGACGAAGTGAAGGAGGATGTCCGACAAGTTAAAGACGTCATGGCGACTCTTCACAGGACGTTGGACGAAGTGAAGGAGGATGTCCGACAAGTTAAAGACGTCATGGCGACTCTTCACAGGACGTTGGACGAAGTGAAGGAGGATGTCCGACAAGTTAAAGACGTCATGGCGACTCTTCACAGAACGTTGGACGAAGTGAAGGAGGATGTCCGACAAGTTGAAGACGTCATGGCGACTCTTCACAGTACGATGGACGAAGTGAAGGAGGATGTCTGACAAGTTAAAGAGAGAAGGTAAATATCTTCGTTCAAGCTCACCCATCTTATTTTGCACGAAAACCCCCCTTTTTGCAAACAAATCACGTCCATCTCATGCCACTTTTTACCTAAATTAACACCTGTTTTCTAAACAAAATTAACACACAAAAACCTCTAAAAATCGACGTAATCAACACATTAAAATGGGGGCTTACGTGCAAGATAAGATTTGGTGATCGTGATCATAGATATTTACATTCTCTCCAAGGACATAAAAAAATTAAGGGTTTACAGTACGCTCTTCTACTTCTAGCACTACTAACAAATCAGAACGCGCATATTAACATTCTCTCCAGGGCGATTTGGGGTGATTTTGGGGTGACTTGGGGCGACTTGGGGTGAAGGTGTCAAGCGCGCTAAAGTGGGTGGAGGTGTCAGGGAATGTCAAGTGGAACTGGTAGGACCACTCTTGACATCCGCTGTGCCAGCCAGTTGCTTTGTGACTGAACAGGATGTGCTCGCGCGCTGAGCAGTTAGACGTGCAGTGTGTGGCCTGGTGGGGTAACAGAAGCCTCTATTGATTGGTTGGCAGAGTGTATTGCAAAGTGATTCTCGAACATGGTCAAGATTGATTTCATTCTTTGCGTGCCAGGCAATATAGGAGGATTAAATTGCCAGCGTTAAGTGCTGCTATTGATTGGGGGTGGGTGATGAAGTTAACAAAAATGAATGTTTAGCAGATTTAATTTAATTTTTTTAAATTTAAAGATTTGGGTTTTTAAAAATGACGGCCAAACAACAGTGAATCTGATTTAAAGAATGATCTGATGACTTTAATAAAACATTGTAATGAACTATTTGACGAGAAAATGAAAGTGTTAAACTTTGATTTTAGTGAATTTGGTTTTGAGAATGATGTAAACAATTTAAAAAAAAAAAAATCATAGTGAACTATTTAACGAAGCAACAAAGTGATGAACTTTTGATTTGTAGTGATTCAGAAAAAGAAAAAATTTATTAGCAGGTGTTTTTGAAAGGTTAACATGTCTTGAAGTGTTGCAACGCTTGGTGAAGAATAAAAAGCGCGTTTACTTACTTTTATTTACATTAATTTTTTTTAATTTACGTAAATATTTGAGTTAAAAAGTGAGCCTCACAAGGTGCCCTGAGTTTGAAAAACTGCCAACCAGCGCACGGGTGAAAGGTAGTGACAAACAATTAAGCAATATGTTTAGTGAAGTAGACATGGACATTATTAACCGTCGAACGTTCAGGAAAGTGTAGCACATGCTATTCAAAAATCCCAGAGTCTCTTCAAACTGACCCGCCAGCAAAAGTGTTCTGATTGATTATATAACGCCTGATGATATTTAACATGGAAGTCTGGGTTTAAACTAAACAGAAAGAAGTTATTAGCTATCGCGACTTAATTCTGAATGGGCTGATTAATTGCTTACACAGTTTAAACCATGCAAGTGAAGAAGCAAATTGCGCGGTTCTGGCTGGTTCTGAAGCAACGGTCCTTCAAATTAGATTGAGACAAACAAAGTTCTATCCTATATTTGGGCAATTCTTACCTTCCTCTTCCAAGAGAGTTATTTTTAAAAACGAGAATCTTAAACATACAAAATCCTGACAGCAGTGTTTTATGTGGTGCTTTTAGCACAATTTACCCCCTGTTAAAAAGAACGCAGAAAGATATCTAATTATGAACAATATAAACAAGAGCTAAAACTTTGATAACATAAACTTCCAGTAAGTATAGAAAGCATATCTCGGTTTGAAGAACAAAACAAACCAATCACTGTAAACGTATACACATGGTCTTGTAGACAATCTAGTGCCTCTAAGGATTTCTCCTAATGCTTCTACTTTGGGAGAATCACTTGACAAGCATGTAGACTTGATACTTTTTGCAGATAGTACAAAGAGTCTTATGTATTAATCAGAACAATAAGCAGACTTATGGCTTTACATCAAAGGATATGCTAAACAAGGGCTTTGTAGAAGATGTCTGGTCAGAATCCCCACTGTGAAGAGCTGCCAGCATAGAAACATTGTAAAAGTTTGTAGACTGTGAAACCAAACTCCTCACACCTAAACCGGGGTCTAAAGTTAGTTTTAAGAATGTACGCAAATGCAAATGAGCCCAACGTGGTTTATGCTGATTTGAATCAATCTTGCCGCATTACTACGGTCCACAACAGCAAAAAACAAAAAACAACCTTATTAACCCACCATCAAATCTGTTCTTATGCATTTATTGTTGTTAGGTCAGATGGGGAAAACACCCACCCAGAGATTTACAGAGGTCCCAACGCAGCTAGTAGATTTTTAGGGGCAGATGAAACAACTTTGTAATTACTACTCCAACAAAATAAATCTTTCAGACATTGTTATGACCCCTGAAAACCAAACGCTATGACTCACTACACACTGTTGGATATGTAACAGAGAATTATTAGGCGACACAGTGAGAGACCACGATCACATTACTGGCAAATTCAGAGGAGCCGCACACAACAGCTGTAATCTTCAGCTAAAGGTTGACCAAAAAAAGGAAACTACCTATCTTTTTTCATAACCTAGGGGGGCTACGATTCTCATTTCATCATGCAAGCAGTGACTTCTGAATATAAGAGGGTTACCTGCATTGCACAATCTTCAGAAAAGTACATGACTTTTACTCTTGTTGTTTATCCTTTTATGACTCACCCAACATCTGTGGCAAGTTTGGATAAGTTAGCTGGATCTCTACAAGACTTTCCAATAACTAAACAATACTTTAACCATTTTTAGTGCGTAAAAGGCGTCTACCCTTAGAATACATGAACTCGTGGACAGGTTTGACGAAGACCTTGCTTCCTCCTAAAGGCGCTTTTTTTTCTAGTTTTAAAGGGGCAAAGACATAACTGATACTGACTATGAATACGCTTAGAAAGCCGGGACAGAATTACACTGTCAAACAATGGGCGATTATCATGATCAATATTATTGGCTGACGTGTGTTTATTGGCAGACGTCTTTCAGAATTACAGAATACATGCATGAAACATTACAGCTTAGACTCATCACATTACATCTCTGCGCCGGGCCCTTTTCTTGGGATGCATTTTTAAAAGTCTACAAACATCCAGATTGACTTAATATCTGATCTACCCACACTTCAGATGTTTGAAGAGGTTTAAGGGAGGTGTTGCATGGCCTCACATCCTTACTGCAAAGCCAACAACAAAATTTAGATGATTATGATCCCACTAAACCGTCTAACTATCTAATGTACTTAGACGCCAACAATCTGTATGGGGGGGTTGAGCCGCCACTTCCATTACGAAAACTTCAGGATTTTAAAAAGGACATGGTACAAATAATTTTCAAGGGCATTAAAGGGGTTTGGCAGTTTGACGTCAGATCAACATTATGGTTTTTTCTAGAAGTAGACTTAGAATATCCTCATGAACAACACAATCTCCACAACGATTACCCTTTTGGCTGCAGAAAGTTTAAAAATGAGCCCACAAGAACCTCCAAAAATTGGGCCCAATCTTCGCCACAAAACTAAGTATGTTTGGCATTAACGGGACTGTTACAGTTTTAAACCTAAGACACGGACTGAAACGACTGCTGTTCATAGAATCATTGCTTTTGACCAAGAGCCTTTTATGGGGCCATACATCAAGAAGAACACTGATCTTAGAACCAAAGCCACTGATGCTTCAGAAAAAGACTTCTTTAAACTGATGAACAACAGCTGTTTTGGCAAAAACTATGGAAAATCCACACAAACGTAAAGATGTGAAATTAGTTACAAAAGAAACCAAGCATTAAGTTTGCCTCAAAAACCTAACTATCAGACTTTAAAAGATTTAACGACAGTCTGGTTGGAAATTATGATGAAGAAAAAGGATTTTAAAGTGGAAAAGGGCCGGTGTTTATCAGCTTTACCGTATTAGAGTTGTCAAAGTTATTGATGTTAGAATTTCTGTAGACTACTTTAAACCGCTGTACCCAGAAGCAAGAGTACTTTACACAGACACTGACTCTTTATTCTAGAGTCCCCACAGAAGACTTCTATAAGGACTTGAAACAGAAGTAGTAAAGGAGCTGATGGATGGTACGACAAAATGCGACTATCCAAAAGACAGTCCTTTACATTCAACTGTAAACAAGAAAGTAATTGGAAAGATGAAGGATGAACGTAATGGGACAGTTATAAAAGAATATTTTGGGTTTGCGGTCGAAGATTATAGCGTTGCTAGCCAGACTTCTGTAATAAAGAAGGCTAAAGGCATAAGTAAAGAAGTTGTTAAAAAAATTAACTCACAATAAACTACAAGCAAGCTCTCTTTGAAAACAAAGTATTTCATCACACAAATGTTAATCTGCGCTCTACTCTCTATCAAGTAAACACAACTGCTGTTAATAAAAATCACTAGTTCTAACAATAACAAGAGAATTTACGTTAATTCTGAGCTTTCATATGCTGTGGGGCATTGGAGAACTTGACTGATTTGGCTTGTACTTAACTTAAGAACCTAACTAGTACTTAACTTAAGAACCTAACAAGAACTTAATTAAGAACCTAACTAGTACTTAAAACAAAAATTTAATTTTTTTGCTTTAACTTGTAATTTACTTGCACTTAACTTAAAAAGTATTTTCTATAACTAACTTAGCTTGTACTTATCTAGTTTTTAAACTTGTACTTTATTTGTTCATTAAAAAATATTCCTAAAAAATGGGTCTACAGCAGGGGGTTGTACTTTTTTTGCAGAAGCTGGTACTTTTTCCCTTTACGTGGGGGTTTGTGACTTTGTTGCTAAGATGGCGTTAGACATTTGTATGCTAAAACTCCCCCGCCAACAAAAACGACCCCCAATACATAATAATCCCATCTTATCGTTTGTTTGTGTTTGTTTTTGTTGTTAATTGGGTTGTTGGTGCGGGCGACGATGTGTATTACTATCTAACAATTTTTGTTTTGCTGTTTGGGTTTGCTTTTTGCAGTCTGTTCCATTCAGCTAGTTTACGCCCAGCCTCAATACGTCCAGGACTTTTAGACTTAGTACATTACCCATTTGTGGTACATTTACTTGCGGTACATTCTGCTCCTGCGGATTGTCCTGCGGAGGGTCCTGTGGCGTCTTTTCTCCCTGATCGTCTTTTTTTTTATTGCGATTAAATTTAATATGATCAAAATTAATATGATTAAAAGAATTAATCCCATGATGAATGGGCATAACATCGTCCCAAATCTGTAATACATGTCACATGCGAGAGTTTCTAGGGACTTGTTTAAAACCGGATCTTTTTGGATAAGTCATATTTTAAATCTTCTTCTAAATCAACTGGCGCCATCATACTTACTAATTTAGCATATAGACTAATCATTGTCTGACCCACTGATCTAAACCTTTTTTGACCCTAGCTGTGCTTCGTACCTAAGCGTAGTACTTCTCAACGTCTGATGTAGCCCGTTGTTGAATTTGCTCAATACTTAGTTCAGTGCCTAAATACTGTTTATTTTTCCACACGCAGCCAGAGAGTATAATCTTTCTTTATGGCAGTGGTCTGCTGAGTAGTCTGCTTGCTCCTCACATTTAATAGTTCGTCACAATCCATTTTAAAAAGCAATAAAAAAAATAATAAAATACTTTTAAAACCATGAGTTTAACGTGGTTAATTATGCAGTGCCTATCGTTGGTTTTTATAGTTTATTCAACCCTTGCAAATGTTGTTAGGAAAAAACCGCCCAACATGGGAAAGATAGAAGATTCGCCAAAACTAGTAGCAACCTTATTTTTAGCTTTAACAAAAAAAGATTATTTGTTTAAAAAAAGCACATAGACAGCCTTCGTATTATGATTATTTTAATTATTTTTTTAGTTAATAAAAAGAGAGTAAAAAAAAAGATTATCAATACGATTTACCACTCTGCTGTGATTAGCGGTCTTAGTATAGGCTATAGTGTGTTAGCAAAAAACATGTTTAAAAGAAGCCGGCTGACCTAGGAAGGTTAGACATTGAGGACGTTGTTAAGGTTATAGTTGTAATTATGCGGGGTTCCCTCAAAAGATTTTCTTATTAACGCAGGGGATTACCCCAGAAAATATTAATACAATAGAAAGTTTAATCTAGAAAATATTGATTTATAAAAGATGTCTGGAGTAGTTATGATGGTAGGAGGAGCTATTTTTAAATCCCTTTGGGCCCTTCTCTGGAAGAAATTTAAAATGTTAAGTAAATTGAGGTCCGATGAAGAGAGAACGTCATAACAAAGCAATGGAAGTTTAGCTAAGGCAAGAGACGCTTATGAGAAAGGCGAATGCTCACTTAGACTTTATTAATAAAAATTTAAAGGGGAACAGGATCCGCAGAGCACACATTTACAGACTTGATGAGGCAATGAATGAGTATTACTTAGTGACAGGAAAGAAGTTTCTAACAACCCCGCCGCCAGAACTGCCCTGACTTTTATGAACCATCTGAGGAACAGAAGACTGCAGAGATAGTTTTTATTGCAGTTGGCTTTGACCCAGTCTATCTTGTTGCTCACTTTTTTGTGTAAAAATAAAATGAAATTTAAAATATAAAACAAAATATATTATTCTCCTAAAGGGTATTGGAAAGGAAAGACTGCTATTGAAAAACTGAGTAAAGCTGCTAGAGTGTCTGAATCAGATGCGAAAGACTGGCTTTCAAAACAGGCAATTTGGCAAATATATCTGGCCTGCCCCAAAAAGAATAATAAGACCTAGATTTGTTAACTCAGTTTCCAAATGACACCCCCCAGATGGACTTGCTGTATCTTCCACTGACAAAATTAGAAGAAAAAAGTTTAAGTATGCTTTGACAGTTGTTGACATGGCTTCAAGGTATAAAGACGCTGAGCCTTTAACGGATAAAAGCTCAACTGCTGTGGCTGTGGCTTTACAACAAAAATCATGAGAGGCCCTTAAAGTAACCTAGGATGATTCAAGTTGATGATGGAAAAGAGTTTAAAGGCTCTGTAAACCAGCGTTTTTAAAACATCATGTTACAGTTAAGAGAGGGATTCCAGGCAACCATCATCACAAGCCCTAGTAGAAAAATTTAATAAGAATCTAGCTGAAAAGTCTGTTTACCTATCAATACACAGAGAAATTATGGATAGAGAACGCAACACAGAATGGGTTAGGAGATTGCCAGCAGTCTACGTGCCATGAACAATGAAAAATTTAAAGCAACAGGCCTTAAACCAGTGGGAAACGAAACAAATTAAAAAAAAATAGCATTTCTGAAGATGTGCAGGGAACTCAAAAACACTTGCCGTTTGGACTAAAAGTAAGATACTTGTATTCCTGGAGAGGCAGAAGGGGATGTTAGAATTAGAGCCACAGATCCCATATGGAGCGTAGATGTGTATGAAGTTTAAAGAAAACATGAAAACAACCCCTCCCCTATATTATTTAAGAGAGACTCTCTCTTCTAGCGGTGCTACTACGTCTAAAAAAGCCTGCCCCTAAAAGATCCTTTGTTCGTGAAGAGCTGCAAGTTGTCCCGCCAAACACAGTGAGTTAACAAAAAAAATAGTTTTTGTTAAACTTATTTTTGGGGGGTTATTTTGGGTTTAACTGATCATGTGTTTGTTTTTCAATGTTCTTTTTAATTGCCATCAGTGTCTACCTGTTGTGAAGTAAAAGTCTTTCTCCATCCTTTTGAAGTTTTAATTTTTTGTCGTCTGTAATCCTCACCATCGGCTATAAGCTTCTGAAATTCTTCGTCTGTAATGTTTTCATCCTGTAATGATTTGCTTATTCTTAATCTTAAGAACAAAATTTTTTTCTGATGCTAGGGCTACAATGGCAGTGTGCTTTTGTAATTTAGGAGTTAATTTTTTTTAAACAGCACCTTACAATCATAGACATGGCGCCCAAACCCAAACCAAAGGGCCCCCCAATGCTTAAAGAGACTGGCGCTCCAACCCCCGTGGCTAAAACAGCAACATAGACCCCGCACTTACGCTAGCTACAGCTGATGAGCCAGTAATTACATAAGAAAGGTATTTAAAGCTTTAGCATATTTCTTTCTGGAAACCCTATACTTATCCAAGTCGCTTTCATTTCCTTTTGAAGTTCAGTTATTTGTTCTAATCTAAACTGTTGAACCTCCATTTTTAAATAAGATTATTTTTTTAAAAGTTAATCTTATACATATCTTCTCTTATTAATTCTTCTGGCAGCACTTCATCAACAGAGTAAAAAAGCAATAAAATCAAAATACTTAATAAAAATAAAATCGAGTACTGTTAGTTTGTCTTTTTCAACCATTACAGTAACCTTGTCAGAAAGATACAAAGGGTTTTTTTCATCTCCGTTTTTAGTAATTGCAATACTGAGCTTAAAGAGGGGCATCCCAAATTTTCAGCCTTTTTTTGTACACCTCTGATTAACGTAAAGTTTCTGGCAAACTAGTACGCCCCCTCGGAGTAATAAATAAGTGAAAAAGCATCGTCATTTGTCTAGGTAGTGACTGTAGCGTTGGAGTAAATTCTAACCGACGGTGTCACCCCCCACTTTAGCTAAGGGCTTCTTTCTCTGTACATAAAATCAGAACCCCCCCTTAGTTATTTCAATATGTTTTTCTGTTGCGTTCCCGGAACTAGGCTAACAAGAACAGGTCCTGCATTTAAAAACTTTTCTAAAATTGTTGTTCTTATCATAGTATACATAGGCTTCGTAGTTAAACTTTTAAAATTCCAAGCAAATTTTAGGAAGCAACGCCCAAGCAATTTTCTCGTTATGAAGTTTGTATTCATATTGCCAAAATCGTTTGCCCTTAAATTTTTTATCTCCCTTTTAGGGTAGGAAAACTGCTGTCCCTTTTTTTTCTTCAATTTTTGTTCGTTTGTAAACCCGTCATCTGTGTACTCAAATCCATAACATTTCCGGAACTTCTATTAGAATCAAACTCGGTTGTGTCTGCTAGGTCTTTTAGCTCTACTGCAGTGCATTTAGGGGTAGCTCCGCTTTTGATTTGGCCCCCGAGACATTTTTTTATAATATAAAATTATAATAAACAAATTGTATAAGCAATCAATAATAAACAAAAATTTTAATAAACAAACGTATTGAACTGGGGGTCAGTCCGTAAGCATAGCTTAGCGTGCTTAGATTTTTCTAACTGCTCTTTTATTTTTTTTAGCTCATCTTTGTCTCTTATTATATAATTTCACTTAAACATTCTTCAAAAATATCTTTGTCCTTAGTGTAAAATAATACGACCGATTTTAACTGTGATCTAAAGTCTTTTAAGACAGCATTGTATTTTTTAGTTAAAGCCACACAGGAAACTAAAAGGCGTAGCGGGCCCCAAAGGCTAGCTTTGACAGAGCTTTTCTTTTTTTAACAGTGTCTCGTTCAGCTGAACAGTCATCAATAATAAAAAAGTGTTTCAGTACCCCTCAAATAGTCTATAGTAATGTTCTAAACAGTCGCTCAGTTTGTCGCTAGGATCAACTAGAAATATATTCTCGTCTGTCCAAATAAACTCCCTTTCTTTGTAAAGACTTGTTTTGCTTAATAGTTGTGCAGAATATAACAATGTACTCGTAATGAAACCTGTAATTGTTTGTAACAAATCAAGTACGAAGACAGTTTTCCCACACCCAGTAATCCACAGATAAGAGAACAGTGCGGGTCTTTAGGAAGAAACTTCAAACTATCCATCTGTTTTATTAGAATATTTCTTCTGCATTTTAATAAGCCACGTCTTTTAGCCTGTTTTCTTCAATTTAACTGGGCATCACAAACCATAAAAACATGCATTTGTATTGGGGCGTTTCCGTCTGCTTCTTGTGAATATTATTTTTAACCATCTTGCCCTAAACCCTTTTTTCCACTTCCAAACAATCTGTGTCAAATGTGATCTAAAATCCCGCCACAGCCCATATTTAGTTATTAAATAGTCTTCGAGTCTTACATCATAAAGGCCCAAGTTTTTTTACATACACGATCAACTGCAGGATCCCCTTTGGGTACCTCCAGCGAACAACTTCTTATTCATCAAGTGTTGGTGAGGTAAAAGTCCGCGACCCGAATACAACTGATCAGACTTGCCATTTATTGCACAGTCAACCTTCTCAATTTTTGGATAAACGCTTCTGATTCTCTATGAAAGGAGTTGTTCCTTCAGTAAACAAGAACAAAATTCCCTTTTTAAAGGGCTTCAGAGACTGATTTAGATGTATGTTCCAGAGAGTGTCCCCTTGTTTTTTTATTTTCTGTAGTGGTTTTTATAATCTTTCAAAAATAAATAACGTTTTATTTTTATACTGGGTTAGATTGTTCTGGCCAGTTCGATAGTAAACACATCAAACTCAAGGAGATTTTCACTAACTGTGTATTTAGCTTCAGGATCTTCAGACAGAACGACAGAATCGCTAGGATTTAAATGTCAGTTCATAAAAAGTTTTTTCTTTTAGTGCGCCTTGGTAAATATGGCATATGCGTCTTTAACAGTTCAAAATCTAGAGGGATGCAGAATCTGTTGCCAAATGCTTCTGCACTGCCCCATCTTTAAAATCATCCTTTGCATCCACCACTTTAAGCCTGTGCTTTAGACCGTTTGGGCTTTGTATTCTGATAAACTTTCTCTTTCCTTTCTTTTTTAGGCAGCCAAGTCTGAATAGAGGCAGAAATGTCTGCCTCGTTTAGTACAAAGCTTCTCTACCCTCCAGTTTGATTACCAATATGTTTAACGATGGCCCTGCCAAATTAGCAACAACAGTAGCATTAGGATCTGTCATTAATATCTATTTTGAATGATAGTTTAGCAGTGCCTGGCATTATAACATCGTCAGCGCCAAAATCAGGGAACTTAACTGTTAAAGCTTGTCCAGGCTGAAACTGTTGTGGAGTATTTCACTAATTACAGTCTGCCTTATACCTTTTACGCCATGGGGGTTTCCTTCTTTTTTTCTGTATGGATCAAGGTCAAACCATATGAGTCATTTTTATAAAACAAAAAGAATATAAAATAAAAAATATGGATGAAGATTTTTACCCAATTGATCCTATTGAAGAAGAAGAAAGAGATCTGCTAGCCTTCATTTGAAGAAGATGAAACAGAATTAGGCCCTTCATTGCGTGAAGAACTTGAAAGAGCAGCAGAAGGTTCTTCAAACCCTTCATTAGAAGAAGCAAACAAACCCCCCTTTAGTTAGCGCATCTCATGCAGAACTATTACCAAATAGAATTAACCCCATTCTACATAAGCTAGGACTAGAGCCTCCAGAAGGCCATAGTCCTTTTGATTTTTAAAATGGATAAAAGCAACCATCTGTATAAAAAACTAGCAGAGGAAATTTTGTAAGAGTTACTACAAAGCCCGAACCCCAAATAAATTTTTAAAACTAAAAACAATTAGACAGAGGATCCTGTTGCTGACCCAAAAGGGGATTAAACATTTTAAATTTTAAAGGGCCCGAGGTTGTTAGCTTTTACAGAACTTGGGGCGGAGGTTGCCACACGATCTGAAAAAGAAATGACCTCTTTTCGGGAGTTAGGCCCAAAAACAGATGAAGCAATAGCAGAAATTGGGAAAAGAGTTTAATGAAGAGACACAGTTAAAAACAATTGATGATTCTCCATGCCTATGCGTGAAATCCTGGGCTTAATGAGGCTTTACGGACAAAAAGGGGGAACTAACAACAATTTAGCAAAACTTGGTGAGCTAGATAGAAGATAGAAGAAGAAAAAAATAAGCTGGCTGATGCAGATGATAACAATTTAGGGCAAGAAGAAAGGCTAGAATACAGCAGAAAAAAACAGGATTTAATGATAGAAAGGGGGGCTAGGTTAGAAACGCTGTCTACTAATAGAGCGCAGCTAGCATCACAAACAAACAGAATTTAGAGAAACAAAAAACAGAACACTTTTTAAAAACCTACGCTAGCTGAAAGAATAAGGACTCTGTTCAGGACCCGGGATTACAATTTGTTAGCATATTAACAGCCGTTGGGTTTGCTATCTCTACACTCGTTATGCTTAACCGGCAGTGCACCAACCGGACCAGAGCTCCTCCAAACGCCTCAACCCGGTAAAAGTTGGATTAGAAAACAATTACATCATCTAGCAAACTTATTAAAAAAGTTAGCAGCCAAAGCACTTGATGCTCTGCTGGCATAATAGGCATGTTGTTAGTTGGGTTTTGTCTATATAGGCAAAGTGGGGTTTTATTTGGGTGACCATCTGTGGACGTTAGGAGTGCTAGCTGCTGGATTAATTTTTAGTGAAATAAAGTATCGCTAATTTCCCGTAAAAGTTTTAAAAAAAACAACAAGGGCTGTCTTTTCGCTAGTGTGACTGTCAGTGTGAGGCACATTAACAGGTGGAGTGCTTTCTGGGCTGCTTCTGGCTGTGGGGCGCTTATAACTGGATCGCCTCTTCAGGGTTAGGGACTTTCTTTAAAATGGATGGAGCGGGCCTTGTGTTTAAGCATTTATTGTGCCCTAAGTTTTGGTCGTCTCCAGCTATGAGGATTCATTGTTATAATTCTGTATCATGCCAATCTGTAGTCAACCTCGAGGGTAGCATGTATAATCCATAACCTACAACAAAGTCAACCTTTGACCTAGCATGTGAAAGAACGTCTTGATACCTTTGTATGCTGGCAGGCAAATCAACAGCAGAGTTAATAGCATCTTCTAAATTGGCTAGAAATTGTTTTCTGGCATCAAACCCTGTAGATTGATCTACTATGCTAGACTTGGTCTGTGCTTG
>CM031616.1:59779789-59785562 GCA_018398815.1 Conus ventricosus
AACTAGAAAATAAAAACTCCATGGATACCTTCGCCAGAAAAAAAACCCATAACAACCCTTGCTTGTCCTTGATTCCTTACCGCTTGTGCGCCTCCTGCCACCCCCATAACAACCCTTGCTTGTCCTTGATTCCTTACCGCTTGTGCGCCTCCTGCCACCCCCATAACAACCCTTGCTTGTCCTTGATTCCTTACCGCTTGTGCGCCTCCTGCCACCCCCATAACAACCCTTGCTTGTCCTTGATTCCTTACCGCTTGTGCGCCTCCTGCCACCCCCATAACAAACCCTTGCTTGTCCTTGATTCCTTACCGCTTGTGCGCCTCCTGCCACCTCCATAACAACCCTTGCTTGTCCTTGATTCCTTACCGCTTGTGCGCCTCCTGCCACCCCCATAACAACCCTTGCTTGTCCTTGATTCCTTACCGCTTGTGCGCCTCCTGCCACCCCCATAAACAACCCTTGCTTGTCCTTGATTCCTTACCGCTTGTGCGCCTCCTGCCACCCCCATAACAACCCTTGCTTGTCCTTGATTCCTTACCGCTTGTGCGCCTCCTGCCACCCCCATAACAACCCTTGCTTGTCCTTGATTCCTTACCGCTTGTGCGCCTCCTGCCACCCCCATAACAACCCTTGCTTGTCCTTGATTCCTTACCGCTTGTGCGCCTCCTGCCACCCCCATAACAACCCTTGCTTGTCCTTGATTCCTTACCGCTTGTGCGCCTCCTGCCACCCCCATAACAACCCTTGCTTGTCCTTGATTCCTTACCGCTTGTGCGCCTCCTGCCACCCCCATAACAACCCTTGCTTGTCCTTGATTCCTTACCGCTTGTGCGCCTCCTGCCACCCCCATAACAACCCTTGCTTGTCCTTGATTCCTTACCGCTTGTGCGCCTCCTGCCACCCCCATAACAACCCTTGCTTGTCCTTGATTCCTTACCGCTTGTGCGCCTCCTGCCACCCCCATAACAACCCTTGCTTGTCCTTGATTCCTTACCGCTTGTGCGCCTCCTGCCACCCCCATAACAACCCTTGCTTGTCCTTGATTCCTTACCGCTTGTGCGCCTCCTGCCACCCCCATAACACCCTTGCTTGTCCTTGATTCCTTACCGCTTGTGCGCCTCCTGCCACCCCCATAACAACCCTTGCTTGTCCTTGATTCCTTACCGCTTGTGCGCCTCCTGCCACCCCCATAACAACCCTTGCTTGTCCTTGATTCCTTACCGCTTGTGCGCCTCCCTGCCACCCCCATAACAACCCTTGCTTGTCCTTGATTCCTTACCGCTTGTGCGCCTCCTGCCCACCCCCATAACAACCCTTGCTTGTCCTTGATTCCTTACCGCTTGTGCGCCTCCTGCCACCCCCATAACAACCCTTGCTTTGTCCTTGATTCCTTACCGCTTGTGCGCCTCCTGCCACCCCCATAACAACCCTTGCTTGTCCTTGATTCCTTACCGCTTGTGCGCCTCCTGCCACCCCCATAACAACCCTTGCTTGTCCTTGATTCCTTACCGCTTGTGCGCCTCCTGCCACCCCCATAACAACCCTTGCTTGTCCTTGATTCCTTAACGCTTGTGCGCCTCCTGCCCACCCCATAACAACCCTTGCTTGTCCTTGATTCCTTACCGCTTGTGCGCCTCCTGCCACCCCCATAACAACCCTTGCTTGTCCTTGATTCCTTACCGCTTGTGCGCCTCCTGCCACCCCATAACAACCCTTGCTTGTCCTTGATTCCTTACCGCTTGTGCGCCTCCTGCCACCCCCATAACAACCCTTGCTTGTCCTTGATTCCTTACCGCTTGTGCGCCTCCTGCCACCCCCATAACAACCCTTGCTTGTCCTTGATTCCTTACCGCTTGTGCGCCTCCTGCCACCCCCATAACAACCCTTGCTTGTCCTTGATTCCTTACCGCTTGTGCGCCTCCTGCCACCCCCATAACAACCCTTGCTTGTCCTTGATTCCTTACCGCTTGTGCGCCTCCTGCCACCCCCATAACAACCCTTGCTTGTCCTTGATTCCTTACCGCTTGTGCGCCTCCTGCCACCCCCATAACAACCCTTGCTTGTCCTTGATTCCTTACCGCTTGTGCGCCTCCTGCCACCCCCATAACAACCCTTGCTTGTCCTTGATTCCTTACCGCTTGTGCGCCTCCTGCCACCCCCATAACAACCCTTGCTTGTCCTTGATTCCTTACCGCTTGTGCGCCTCCTGCCACCCCCATAACAACCCTTGCTTGTCCTTGATTCCTTACCGCTTGTGCGCCTCCTGCCACCCCCATAACAACCCTTGCTTGTCCTTGATTCCTTACCGCTTGTGCGCCTCCTGCCACCCCCATAACAACCCTTGCTTGTCCTTGATTCCTTACCGCTTGTGCGCCTCCTGTCAGATTTGCTGCTCATCATGGCTCCTTTCCACCATCTAGGACATCATTCTGTCCAACATATTTCTCCCGGTTGAACCAACCAGATGTTAAACTAATTAGATAATTAGAAAATCAAGAAATGGTTCCATTAATTCAGCAGTATTGTACAAAAAAACCTCTGTGATCCCACAACTCCATGAATAGGAATAAGCCTGTGTATAGTAAGCCTTTACACATGTACAAGGGAGTTCCTTTACAAATTATGGAACAAACAAACAAAAAGCCACAGGTGTGGGGTATTATGTCAATAAAAAAAATTGTCGTCTGGTTCTGCGAAGGACTCCTACACTACAGATCAGACACACGCAAATGATCAACGATGCTTGGTTCGTTTTCAGCCGACATCTTGGAATCATAAGGCACGCAATGGTCAGTAGAGATCACATCGTTTTTTAGCCACCATATCGGATTCATGGGAGCAGCCGAAGGCGTCCTTAAATTCTGGGACCTGGGCCAAGGCTCCGTTCACTCTGGAACGTCAGACAGTGCATCACAGATGATAGGCTAACGACTCAAAAGGAGAGAATATACAGACAGACACATGATCTAGCGCATCACAGATGATAGGCTAACGACTCAAAAGGAGAGAATATACAGACAGACACATGATCTAGCGCATCACAGATGATAGGAGAGCGACTCAAAAGGAGAGAATATACAGACAGGCACATGAGTTAGTGCACGTTTAGTGATAGGAAAACGACTCACAGCTAAAGATGTAGACAGACAGATATATTAAGAAACGCACTCTAAGATGATTGGTTAACGGCCAAAAAGGAGGAAAAAATATACAGACACATGAGAAACATGGTCGGTGCATTATTCATTGATGGGATCAGAACTGAAAACTGGTTGTATGAAGGGATGAACGAAACATGTCACAATTTTCAATTGTACACGAACACTCATTCTTTTTTTCTGCAATAGGGTGTACGGATTCCACAGGCTACTGAAGATACAAAGACAAACACAGATAGGGATTATCAGAACGATCCTACATAGGGATTATCCCCACAGAGGCATCATTGAGATCTCATATAGGGAAAATCCCACAGATCGTATATGTAAGTCATCACCGAGATCTTATCTTGTATTATCCCACAGATCTACACAGTTGTCACAGAGATCTTATATAAGGAAAATCCTCAGATCTTACATAGAAATTATCACAGAGATCTTATATAAGGAAAATCCCCCAGATGTTACATAGGAATTATCACCGAGATCTTATATAGGGATTATCCCACAGTATTGTATAGGAATAATCACAGATTTTATGTAGGAATTATTCCACAGGCCTTACCTGTGCGGTCTGTCACTTCGTCATACTGTAGCAGCAGGATGGAAGAAGATGACCACTTTTTAACGCTGCAGAAGGCCTGTGTGGGGAAAGAAAACAAGATTGTTTATTGTATTACCAGTCTTGAAAATGTGTCAACAGAAGCGGACCTTTCATGACGACCATGTGAACAACAACAGCAATACTATGGTGTTAGACGAGGTGAAAACCAAAGACACGAACGAATAGTCTCTTCACCTCACATTTTATTCTGACTTTATTTCTTCTATGCAAAGTATGGTGTTCAGAATCTGAAAAGACATTTACATGTTATAAATACTGAAACAAGTTGATGATTCTTTTCCATCTTTGGACAATTAAAAAAAATGAAGTCTTCCCTACGTTGGCTTCTTAAGAAATCAGTGGTTCTTAATCCTGAAGAAACTTTGACATTGAAAATTGAATTTATCAAATATTTCCCAGTTGGAAAGTTTATCAATTTCATTTAACCTCTATTTATTCTGAAATACCTGTTAATATGTTTTTCTTTGCTGTTGAGAGGTGCAGCTTTTACCCGAGCATTTCATCCGTGAGTTTACGTGATTTGAACAACCTGGGCCTTGAGGCCTTGATTTCCAGGTGGGAATAGAGCAAACCTCAAACTCCGGCCTGGTTGAAAATACAGACTTGTGCTTCAGGGGCAGAGGGCATGAGATGTAGGAGATGTGAACAATAGAGATGATAATGAAGCCGGGACTCAGGCGTCTCTATATTGACTGTCGAGAGAGGACTCGATATTCAGATCGATGGAAGCAAGCGAAAGAACGAATATCTGAACATTATCAGCAGGGATTTCCTTTCTTGATCATCAGGCTTTCATGACCTAATTTATCGTGCTTGTATCAAAGATAAAATCAAAACATGAGATAAAAGCTTGCGTGCACCCATGTGTGTGTGTGTGTGTGTGTGTGTGTGTGTGTGGTGTGTGGTGTGTGTGTGTGTGTGTGTGCCCGCGTGTGCGTGCGTGCGTGCGTGCGTGCGAGCTTGCGTGCACCCATGTGTGTGTGTGTGTGTGTGTGTGTGTGTGTGTGTGTGTGTGTGTGTGTGTGTGCGTGTGCGTGCGTGCGGGCGTCTGTGTGTGCATGCGTGCGTGCGTGTGTGCGTGTGCGTGGTGTGTGTGTGTGTGTGTGTGTGTGTGTGTGTGTGTCTTTCTGTTATGTTCGTGTGTGTGTGTGTGTGTGTGTGTGTGTGTGTGTGTGTGTGGTGTGCGTGCGTGCGTGCGTGCGTGCGTGCGTGCGTGCGTGCGTGCGCGCGCGCGCGCGCGTGCGCGTGTGTGTGTAAGTATGTGTGTGTGCTCATGCGCCCTCTTGCAGGCCTCCACCTTGTCTGAGAGAAGAAAATGATGAGCATTTTTAGTTCTTGCTAACAAGTAGGCCCGGGTCTGGCCACTGGCTGACCTGAGCGTAGGACAGGAAGAACAACTGGTTGTTGGTGAAGTTGTGACCAGGGATTGTAGGCTCTTGTCCGTGGTCTGCGATCCATTTCTGGTATGCCTGCACACACACACACACAGACACACACACAGACACACACACACACACACACACACACACACACACACACACACACACACACATGCGCGCGCGCAAACACACACACGCGGTGAAAACATTAAGATACATACAAACACAAGCGCACGCGCGCGCGCGGGGCACACACACACACACACACACACACACACACACACACACACACACACACACACACACGGTGAAAACATAACATACATACAAACACAAGCGCACGCACGCACACACACACACACACACACACACACACACACACACAACACACACACACACACACACACACGCACGCACGCACGCACCACGCACGCACGCACGCGCAACACACCAACACACACACACACATGTGCGCGCGCACGCTGACACGCACGGACGCACTAACGCACACAGCACAAGCACGCACTAAGCACCCCTTCCACCCCACACACATACAAGCACAGATAGATGTATATACACGAAAGCGTTGTAACGATTACGAGAAAATGCCC
>CM031616.1:59786562-59794062 GCA_018398815.1 Conus ventricosus
AAATAAAAACCTTTGTTTTTTCTTTGTTTTTTTTTGGTTTAATTTAATTTTCGAGTTTTTTGTTAAAGGGGAACATTGAGTTTTTCGTGTCTTTAATTCTAAAACCTTTGCCCATGTTGTCAAACCCTTTTAAAAACAAAAAGTATTTTTTCTATTTGTATGAAAAGTAATTTTTAAGGAAAAAATGTATAGTATTCTAAAAAATTTTAGCCATACCGCCCTTTTTTATAAAACCCTTTTTGTTAAAGGTATTTTTCTTATTTTCTCGTGGATAACTTGCAGAAATTCTTCCCCCAAATGCTAGAGGTAATCCATGGAAAACCCTTGGGGTCATCAACTGTTCTGGATTTACTTAATTTTCCTATTTACTGGTTAATTTTAGAATTTTAAGAAATACGCCGGGTTTGCAAAAACAATTTTGTAGGATTTTCTTTTTTCCTTTATTGACTTCTCCGTTTTTTTCACAAAAAATAAATCATTTTGCTAAAAAAAATAATATTTTTATTTTCCCGAATTTGAAAATTTATCATTTTGTGCCAAAAAAGATTTTGGGGCGGGGGTTTTTTCCGATTCATTCTTAAATTTCATGTTAAAATTTGGTTTTCCCTTTTTTTTTCTTTTTTTTTTTGCCAAAACCATAAAAAAACTCCTCAAACAACCCAAACCCCTTTTTTATCTGATAGTCTTCTTTCCAAAAAAAGAGGCAGCAGGAATTTCCCCCTTTTGAACTGACATAAAAATCAGATTTTTTCCCCTGGAAATGTGTGCAGTAAAGATACCTTTCTGCGGGTGATCATTTGTGGACGATAGAATCATACACAACACCACACACACCCACACACACACACAACACCCAACCACCACAACACACCACACACACCACACACACACACACAAGTCGAAGCCGCTTAAAACAAACGCCGGAACACAAAATTGTTTCTTGGGTACCCGGGCTTTCGTTACAACCACGCCCGGGTTATAACGAAATTCGATCTGGTTGCTTCGTTTTTCCCGGGCAACCCCTCTCTCTCTCCTCCCCTCTCTCCTCTCTCTCTCTCTCTCTCTCTCCTCTCTCTCTCTCTCTCCCCCACTCACACACAACAACACACACACCACACACACACACACACACACAACACACCACATAACACACACTAAACACATGCACAAACGGGTGCCACGGGGCCCCGGCACCACATACACGGGCTCTTTTCATGGGCGTTTTTTTAATTTACTTGATAAAAATTATCTCTAAAAAAAATGTTTTCCAAAATAATTTATTTAAAAAAAAATCACAAGACCTATATTTGCAATTCGAAGTTTAAAAAAAAAATAAGTAAATCAGACAAAAAAAAATTGCCTGTTTTATTCTGAAGCCTCAAAGAATGAGTGTAAAAAAAAATTTACACTTGCCACGATTTAAAGGGTTTGGGGAAAGAAGAAAAAAAAAGGGGGGGGGGGGGGGGGCGGAGGTCTGCTCTTTTTTTACGTTTACTTTTTTTCACATTTGGTCATCGGAGCAATGCACTGGATGGAAATAAACTCTTAAGTGATTTCAAAATCCGCACCCTGCCTCGGGAGAGCTTTTTTCTTCGCAGTCACAGATTGACGATAAATCAAAATAACCAAAATAATTAGTGTCTCAAAAAGGTCTTGAAAAAAAATCATGTTTTTTTTTTAACCCTTTTCTCCATCATTGCACGAAAGTCTAGATTGTTTTTAGGTCTTAGTGTGTCCTTTTTTTTTTGAAATTTAGAGTACACATTGATCACTATATACAGTTAAGGGAAGGGTATTTAAAATATCGTATACAAGTTCACATTCGAGAAAGAAAAAAAAGGATTTGTTGCCACACGGACCCCCCAAAAAAAATCCTAAAATTCTCACATTCTGTGAAACCAAAAGGATATTGTTGCCACAGTGGACAAAAAACAACCCTAAAATTTTTACATCTGAAAACAGCAAAAAAAGGACATTTTGCCACAGGGGCGGAAAAAATCCTTAAAATCTAAATTTTCAGTGAAACAACAGAACAGGGACTGTTGCCACACGGGGGGGGGAAAAAACCCAAAATGACACATTTTTTAAAAGGGGGAAACACTGGGTGACTGTTTTCCCCCACATTGGACAAAAAAAAAAAGTCAACCATGGAAAAAGGGAAAAGAAGATCCAAAAAAATGAATTTTTGTTTTTCGCCTCTAACACGGCAGCTCATGATTACACAAAGGCACCCATTTCATGACTTAGCATTTTTGTCACACTTTTTGTTTTTATTCCTTTCCCATAGTCTTAAAATAGTTTTTGGTGGCGTGTGCCTCACCTCCCCGAAACGCTTTTACACTTCTCTCTGGATCCAAATTTACCCGTGTCGACGGCGCCGTTTTAATTCTTCCCCTGTCGTCTCCTCTTTAGCTGGTTTTGTCAACACTTGAAAAAATTTTTAACTTTTCGCTTTAAACAGACCTTTGCGACGTGCAAGCCCTGAAAAGAAATGCCCATTAAATCAAGCCGACACTCCTTCCCCCCTTCCCGCACCCTGTCCCTCTAAAACCCAATTTCCCCCCCTACATTGCTGAACTTTTTCCCCACGTGATTGGGGCCGCTCTGCTTTGGGGCCAACAAGGCATTCGGATTTTCAGGACATTAGTATACACTTTATTGCTTTCGAATTAAAAGGGGGGTGACGTTTACCCTACAACAAACATACAATAAAAAAATATGTGTAGTTTCCCGTCTGCCCACGTAAACGTGTAACAACTGAAAAAAGTCTAAGGTGATGCAGCCAGTCAAACACATGTAAAGTGTGAGTTCTAGTTACAAAACGCAAAGAAAGCGCTACATTTCAGAGCTATGCGGGGGACCACCACCCCCCTTAAAAAGCAAGCGACCCTATGAAACTGCACAAACCCGGGGGAAATAATCAAAGAACCATTGCCGAGAAATGTTTGACGGCACAAAAAAAAACCACTTTGGGTATTTCCGCCAACTCTCACAGGGCCCAACACATGATTTGCCATAGGCGGCTGCTGCTTTAAACCGGGGTGACCCTTTGGGGCCCTTTATTTTAAGGGGATTTCGTCATATCCACTTCGTTACATCCGACGCATTTTTTGTCATTAAGAAGGGTTTTTGCCGGGACCAACCCTTTTTCCTTTTGTCATACCGGGATTCTTACAACCGACTTCGTCATAAGCGGGTTGACGTATATAATCATCGTGCTTATGGGGGTGTGTGGGGGGGTGGGAAGGGGGGCTTAGGTGCTGCTTTCTTGCGTGTTTTTGCGTAGTGCGTCCGTGCGTTCAGCGTGCGCCGCACAGTTGTGTGTGTGTGTCGCTGCGCCGGCGCCGCTGCCGTGTGTGTGTGTTGTGTGTGTTGTGTGTGTGTGTGTGTGTGGGGGGGGGTGTGTGTGCGTGCGCTTGTGTTTTTAGTAGTTAGTTTTCACCGTGTGTGTGTGTGCGTGTGTTGTGGTGTGGGTTTGTGTGGTGTGTGTGTGTGGGTGGGTTGTGTGGTGCGTATCTTAAAGTTTTCACCGCGTTGGGGGTGTTTGCGCGCGCGCATGTTTGTTTGGTGTTGTTGGTGTGTGGGGTGTGTGTTTGGGGGTGTTGTGTGGTGGTGGTGTGTTGTGTGTGTGTGCAGGGTACCCCCGAAAGGATCGCAACCACGGCAAGACCTACAAACCCCGGGGACAACTTCACCAACAACCAGTTTTCTTCCGTCCTACGCCAGGTCGCCAGTGGCCGGGAAACCCGGGGCCACTTGTATTAGCAAGAAAAAAACGCCATAATTTTTTTCTCTCGACAAGGGGGAGGCCTGCAGAGGGGGCATGAGCCCACACATACTTACCCACACCGCACGCACACACACACCACACCCCACGCACACCCACACCACACACACACACCACCAACCACACACAACCCCACACACACACACACACAACGAACAAACAAAAGACACACACACACACACACACACACACGCACACGCACACACGCACGCAGCATGCACACACAACGCACGCCGCACACACACACGCCCAAAACCCCACACACACAAACACACACCCACACACACACACCACACACAAACCCCACACACCACACGGGGCACCAACTCGCACGCACCAAAGCACGCACGCCACGCGCGCGCGCACAAAAACACACACAACACAACACACAAACACACAACCCCACACACACACACACACACACACAACACACACACACCCCAACAACAACGCACATGGGGCACGCAAGCTTTTAACTCTGTTTTGATTTTATCTTTTTATACATCACATAAATCAGTGTCTTGAAAGCCTGAGGATCAAAAAGGAAAACCCGCGATAAAGTTTAGGGATTCGTTCTTTCGCTTGCTTCCATCGATCTGAAACGGTCCTCTCCCCGCATCAATATAGAGACCCTGGGCCCCCTTCTTATCACCATTGTTTTAATCCCAAAACCATCCCTCGCCCCGAAGCACAAGTCGCTGTATTTCAAAAAAGCCCAGTTTGAGGTGCTCTATCCCCACCTGAAATCAAGGCCCCAAAGGCCCCGGGTTTTTCAAATCACTAAACTCACGATGAAAGCTCGGGTAAAAGCTGCACCTCTCAACACAAAAAAAACCCCCTATTAACAGGATTTCAGAAAAAATAAGGTTAAATGAAATTGTAAACTTTCCCCAACTGGGAAATATTTGATAAATTCAATTTTCAGTGTCAAAGTTTCTTCAGGATTAGAACCACTGTTTTCTTAAGAAGCCAACGAGGGAAGACTTCATTTTTTTAATTGTCCAAAGATGGAAAAGAATCATCAACTTGTTTCAGTATTTATAACATGTAAATGTCTTTTCAGATTCTGAACACCATACTTTGCACAGAAGAAATAAAGTCAGAATAAAATGTGAGGCGAAGAGACTATTCGTTCGTGTCTTTGGTTTTCACCTCGTCTAACACCATAGTATTGCTGTTGTTGTTCACATGGTCGTCATGAAAGGTTCGCTTCTGTTGACACATTTTCAAGACTGGTAATACAATAAACAATCTTGTTTTTTTTTTCCCCACACAGGCGTTCTGCAGCGATAAAAAGTGGTCATCTTCTTCCATCCAGCTGCTACAGTATGACGAAGTGACAGACCGCACCAGGTAAGGCCTGTGGAATAATCCCTGTACACAATCTGTGATTATTCCTATACAAGACCTGTGGGATAATCCCTATATAAGATCTCGGTGATAATCCTATGTAACATCTGGGGATTTTCCTTATATAAGATCTCTGTGATAATTTCTATGTAAGATCTGAGGATTTCCTTATATAAGATCCCCTGTGACAACTGTGTAAGATCTGTGGGATAATACAAGATAAGATCTCGGTGATGGCTTACATATACGATCTGTGGGATTTTTCCCTATATGAGATCTCAATGATGCCTCTGTGGGATAATCCCTATGTAGGATCGTTCTGATAATCCTTATCTGTGTTTGTCTTTGTATCTTCAGTAGCCTGTGGAATCCGTACACCCTATTGCAGAAAAAAAAGAATGAGTGTTCGTGTACAATTGAAAATTGCGACATGTTTCGTTCATCCCTTCATACAACCAGTTTTCAGTTCTGATCCCATCAATGAATAATGCACCGACCCATGTTTTCTCATGTATCTGTCTGTATATTTTTTCCTCCTTTTTGGCCGTTAACCAATCATCTTAGAGTGCGTTTCTTAATATATCTGTCTGTCTACATCTTTTGCTGTGAGTCGTTTCCTATCACTAAACGTGCACTAACTCATGTGCCTGTCTGTATATTCTCTCCTTTTGAGTCGCTCTCCTATCATCTATGATGCGCTAGATCATGTGTCTGTCTGTATATTCTCTCCTGCTGAGTCGTTAGCCTATCATCTATGATGCACTGTCTGACGTTCCAGAGTGAACGGAGCCTTGGCCCAGGTCCCAGAGTTTAAGGACGCCTTCGCTGTTCCCATGAATCCCATATGGTGGCTAAAAAAACGATGTGACCTCTACTGACCATTGCCGTGCCCTTAGGATTCCAAGATGTCGGCTGAAAACGAACTAAGCATCGTTGATCATTTGCGTGTGTCTGATCTGTAGATGTAGGAGTCCTTCACAGAAACCAACGACTATTTTTTTTTATTGACATAATACCCCACACCTGTGGCTTTTTGTTTGTTTGTTCCATAATTTGTAAAGGAACTCCCTTGTACATGTGTAAAGGCTTACTATCACAGGCTTATTCCTATTCATGGAGTTGTGGGATCACAGAGGTTTTTTGTACAATACTGCTGAATTAATGGAACCATTTTCTTGATTTTCTAATTATCTAATTAGTTTAACATCGGTTGGTTCAACCGGGAGAAAAATGTTGGACAGAATGATGTCCTAGATGGTGGAAAGGAGCCATGATGAGCAGCAAATCTGGCAGGAGGCGCACAAGCGGTAGGAATCAAGGGCAAGCAAGGGTTGTTATGGTTTTTTTTTTTCTGGCGAAGGTATCCATGGAGTTTTTATTTTCTAGTTGTGTTTTGGACAAGCATAACGATGGTGTCTGTTGTGCTCTTGACCATAATAGTAACGATGTCTGGTGAGCGTTCTTCTTCACAATGATGATGTTTGAGTATACTGTGCTACTGATAGTAAAAACTGACAAACTTTGTTGAGTTCTGTACCTGAAAAGCGTGATGGTGGTGCTTGCTCAGTTATGGTCCTGACAAGCATAATAAAGGCGTTTGTTACATTCTTGACGAGCTCTGTGACAACCTTTGCTTTGTCGTATTTCTGAGAAGCATAATGGTGGGCTTGTCGAGTCGTGTTCCTGACAAGCATGATAATGAAATGTGTGAGTAATGCTTCTGACAAAGATAATGAGGAATTAATGTCGCGGACAAAGGAAATAATAGGATTTATTGAGTTGTGTCCTCACAAGGATAACGACAGTGTGTCTTGAGTTGTACGTTTCCCCCAAAAGTAATGGGAAATTCTACCATGTGCTCCGATAGGGTCTTTATTTAAAAAAAAAATTTAGACAAAGTTTGAGCTGTGCATATGACAGGACTGACGATGGAGTTTGAGGAATTGTGTTCCTGAGAAGAATAATGATGGAGTCCGTTGTGCTCCTGACAAGGATAATGATACAGTTTGTTGTGTTCCTGACAAGGATAATGATACAGTTTGTTGTGTTCCTGACAAGGATTACAATCGGAGCGTATTGACTCAGTTTGCTGAGTCACTTTCCTGACGACGATAATTATGGCAATTGTGTTGATTTCGTAGGAACGTACAAGTAATTGGTATGTTGATTTGTGTCACTGTCAAAGATAATTGTAATACTGGTCGAGTTGTGTCCTGATTATTAAAGATTCCCTTTATTTTGAATCATCCCCGAGTCGGCCGCTTCATGATGAACGATTATCTACATCAGAAACGTTCATATTTATCTCCGACTTTTGAGAAACGTTGCTGTTGTTTGTTGGTTTTTTTTTTGTTAGGCCACGA
>CM031616.1:59801562-59806562 GCA_018398815.1 Conus ventricosus
TTCTGGCGTCGTCAACTTGCTGGATGTCGTCAGAAAGGTCACGGCACATCGTTCTGATGTCGCAGGTTGCCAGCCGCAAGGCTGGTCGTTTGGGTTTCTTTTGTTTTTAATTGCAGCAGAGTTTGTAGTCTGCTCTTCGGTCTTTTCCCTGAGCTCCAAGCACCCATCGAAGCAGGCAGACTGCGGCGGGTCAGCACCTTATCGTCTTGGGGCTGCCTAGAGCTAGGCGGGTGGTAGCTGACCAGTAAAACGCGATGGTCCTTCCCACCGCCGGACACAACCCGTAGCGCCCGAGCTTACGCCAGTACTCTCTGGGCTTATGACCCGTAACTGCTGTCTCCCGTGATGTTTCTGTCGCTGGAATAGCGGCACTGGAGTGACCTTTCAAGGGTGTAGGCCTGGGCTAAGTGTGTGGAGATCCTGGGGGTGCCCAATCGTCAGAATCCCCCTCTCCCCCTTTCGGCCTTGCTGACAGTGTCCAACAGAAAGGACGAGCCATTACAGTACGGTGCCAGCGCAGCTGCAGGAGTTGCCGGAAGGTGTCACGGTGTGTCGACCAACCGCCTTAGGGGCTCCGCTCCGGACTTTCTTTCAGGGTTTACTCCCTTACCCGTTGTCTCTACCGCGACACCCACAAGGCAGTGAAGCTATTTGATCCATGGGTGGGAGTCTGGTCTGTGGGCACCAGGGCGTACCACACACTGGGTGGGCCTGCATGCCACACGTCTGGGCGCTGTGGGCACCAGGGCGTACCACACACTGGTGGGCCTGCATGCCACACGTCTGGGCGCCAGACTTCCTCCGAGTCCCTTGTAGTTTAGCCTGAGTCCGTACGGTCCCAGTTGACGTGTGTCGCCACGAGGAGACACTACACAGGGCTTGCTGGTGGACAGGATGTATACTGACAGGGAAAGACTAGCGCATTCTGCTCCCCTTTTCACAGTGCTGCAAGCGGCGTTGCTGGCGGTGGAGGCTGAAAGCGAGAGGCGACAAGCACACAAACACTTCGCCAACATACTAGGCGCGTCACACCAATTGTTTGTAACACACACACACACACACACACACACACACACACACACACACACACACACACACACATACACACACACACACACACACACACTCACACACACACACACACACACACACACACACACACACACACACACACACACACACACACACACACACACACACACACACACACACACAGGCACAAAGAGAGAGACAGCGAGCGAGCGAGAGAGAGAGAAGGGGGGGGGGGGAGAGAGAGAGAGAGAGAGAGAGAGAGAGAGAGAGAGAGAGAGAGAGAGAGAGAGAGAGAGAGAGAGAGAGACAGACAGACAGAGAGACAGAGAGAGAGGAGAGAGAGAGAGAGAGAGAGAGAGAGAGAGAGAGAGAGAGAGAGAGAGAGAGAGAGAGAGAGAGAGAGAGAGAGAGGAAAGGGGTGGGGGTGGGGGTGGAGAGAGCAGATCCAACGCAACAGTTTTTTCATATGTAAAGCCTTTTTCCTTCTTTTTTCAAATGAAACGATAAACCCCTCTCCCTTCTCTCTTCTCCCCCTTTTCTTCCCCTCTCTCCCCCCTTCTTCCCCTCTCTCTCGATTTTTTCGGAACCATCGCTCATAGGAGCTAAATCGGGGGTCTTTATGTTTCTGCGTTTATTGTGAAAATTTTTCTTTTTTTTTGCTTTGAAAAGTTTCCTAGGAGTAAGCAGCGAACACCTAACGATTACTACGGCGAATAAACAGTTTCCAAAATATATTTTGAATTCGCACAGCTGCAACGTTAGTTGAAAATAACACAAATAAAAAACGTCAAGGGTTGCCCGGGAAAACAAAATATTTATGATTTGGATGGAAAGGGGGAAAAGAAGGGGTTTTTCTAACGGAGGAAAATTACTTTAAACGGGGATTTGGAATTTTGGCTACATATGGGGGGGGACAAAAAAAATTTCCCTTCGTGCATTTGGGAATAGATTGAAGATTGCAGAGGCAAGAATGGCATGTACTTTCATGAAATGACCGATTTGCTTTTTTATAGACATTAAAATTAACATTGGTCCCGGTGTCGTTATAATACTGTCGCCGGGGAAATTTGTTCGCAGCAAATGCATTTCAGGGAAATATTGTTGCGGGGCGAAAATTTTTTGCTGGAAAAAATTTTGTCGCGCACAACTTTTCACAAAAAAGCCTATAGAAATTTTGTAGCTGTCCAAAAATACTGCGCCGAAATTTTGGACAGCTTTTTGCACAGGACACTGTGAAAATTGTAGTCAGTGCACATTTTCACGTAAAATCTTACTGCTAGAGTTAACATTCCTGGAAATAGGTCCAGCGTTAATATTTCACAAAAGACGATTTTTTTTTTGCAAAATGAAAAAAAAAGGCGCGCCCGGGGGGCGCAAAAAAATACAAAAATAATGCACCGCCCCAATAAAAAAAAAAAAAAAGTCGCAAGGATTTTTTTTTTATCAAAATGTTTTTTGACGAAAATAAAATTTTCCTTCGGGGTGTGTGTGTGTTTTTTGTGTGTTGGGTGGTTGGGCGGGGCTGCGGGCGTCGTGGTGCGTCGGTGCGTGCTGTGGGGTGTGTGTGTGTGGGTTTTGTGTGGTGTGTATTGGGGTTTTGGGGAAGGTTTGTGGTTTGTGTGGTGTGTGGGTGTGGTGGGGTGTGGTGTGGGTGTGTGGTGGTTGTGTGTGTGTATGGTGTGTGTTGGGGTGTGTTGTGTGTGTGTGTGGTGTGTGTGTGTGTGTGTGTGTTGGCTTTTGAAATGTGTTTTTTTTATCAATCGTAGGCCTAGGACATTCAGCACAACGAAAGAGGGAAGATTGGGTAATTAGAACCCTAAGAAATGCAGCCCTACCTCCTTCACTAATTTCACTTCATCAAGGTTAATCATTTGTAAAGCTTATACCATAAGAGCTTCATATAGTACAGCCATCAAATGGCTATCTTTATTTCAAAAAGTTCTATATAAGAAATAATAAAATTCTTAAGAAAAGGAAGCCCACTTTAGACATCATTTCGGTTAAATGGACCAGAGTGTGGTAAATATTGGGCCACGGGCTGTGTTAAACCGACACGCATTAGTCAAACCCAAACCAATATTGTTTGTCTGTTGGCCATAATAAGATGTGTGAGCTTGTTCGATAATCCATTTAAAGACACCAACGGTCTCAACACATTCATAAACTAAACTTAAAAAGTAAATGATTATCCTTAATTGTCAGAACATAAACACAAACATAATAGAGTCTAAAAGCTAATACAAGACCAAATCGCAGAACAGATACTTTCAGTTGTCTTGCTTTAATTGCAGTGCTTCTAGGGCACTTAAAATCATGAATTTAACAAACGAGTCAAAGTAACCCATTTTAGTCACAAGTAACCCAAAAGTTATCAATGCCATAATGCAGAGCTTCAGGCATCATTTGGCTTTGTTTTACAGCAGTCCTTTCAAGGCATTCAAAGCTCCAAGGAAGCCGTGATTTGAAATCAATTAACATAGTATTTGGTTGAAAGGATAATCCATTTCTTTTCTAAAGCTTTTATCTAGTTTAATGAAGCAAACAACGCAGACAAAATGCAGAACGTGACGTTCAAAATGGGTTTTCTTTCATTACGCTCGTTTTAAGGCACCTAAGGCCTAAATATAATCATGTTCAAAATGTGAAACATAACACATTTATATAAAGTATCTTTTGTTTTGGATGGCTTCGTTGAAAGAAGACAAACGAATTAATGTTCGAAACAAAAAGAAACATTCAAAGCACCGTCAATATTTGGATATGTTTTCTTCTAAATATAATAATAATAATAATAATAATAATAATGGATTGCATTTCTATAGCGCAATTCTAATTCAACAAATTACTCATTGCGCTTGATCTCACGCATACATTCCTTTATACATTGTGATTCATTCGAAACAATCATTAATATAGAAAATCTACAGCACAAAAATAATAAGATAAAAAATAAAAGCAGCACGTCTAACTACAGAATAAAACAAAAAAGCATTCCCCTAAATGTGCTTTGAAAAGATAGGTTTTCAGATGGCTCTTGAAAGTGCTAAGAAAAGGTGAGTGTCTGAGGCTGACCGGCAACTTATTCCATATCCTTGGAGCAGCAATACCAAAGGCAACGCCCCCCAGCTGTCTGAAGGTTCGACCTGGGGAGCACTAACTGCTTCTCTGAAGAAGATCTTCAGACTTCTAGCAAAGTTCCTGGTGGTCAAGGTCACTGAGAGACAGGGCGCTAGACTACCCTCAAAGTGGCGATAAGCCAGAACAGCCACTTTGTATTGTACACGAGCTTCGACTGGCAGCCAGTGAAGCTCGCGAAGCATCGGCGAGACATGGTCTCGTTTACGTTTTCTCAAAACTAACCGAGCAGCAGCATTTTGAATTCGTTGTAGACGTGAGAGCTGCTCATCTGTGATACCAATGAAAGTGGCATTACAGTAATCAATACGTGACAGAATGGAGGCCGATACTAGTTTTTCTCACTGCTTTTTCCCTTGAGAGATATTGCCTAATGCTAGCAATGCGCCTGAGTTCCAGGAAACAGGCCTCGACACACACTGCTGATGTGGTCTTTCATAGTCAGAGTGCTGTCTAGTTTCACACCGAGATATTTCACACTTTCTTGAAAATCAATACAGCTGTCTTCCAATTCAATCGAACTGTCTTTAATCTGCCGCAGGAAATGATGGAACACCCACCTTGATCACCTCGGTTTTTGTCTGGGTTTAGTTTAAGCTTATTGCTAACCATCCAAGATGATACGTCATGGACGCAGGTTTGAACTTAGAAATAACATTAGGAAAATCCTGCGGAACACTACTTGACGATACTTCAGTATCATCAGCATACTTGTGATACTGACAATCATTCCGAGACATGACATCCGACAAAGGCTGAGAATAAAGGTAAAAAGCACAGGTCCCAACACGGAGCCTTGTGGCACCCCAAAACAAAAGAGGAGATGGTGATGA
>CM031616.1:59814062-59819062 GCA_018398815.1 Conus ventricosus
GTGGGGCTCCGGCACTGTATGACTGTGCAGTCTGCAGGCGGTGTGGGGGGCTCCGGCATGGTGACGACTGGACAGTCTGCAGGCTGGTGTGGGGCTCCGGCACTGTGATGACTGTGCAGTCTGCAGTTGGCTTGGGGGCTCCGGCATGGTGACGACTGGACAGTCTGCAGCTGGTGTGGGGCTCCGGCACTGTGATGACTGTGCAGTCGCAGGTTGGTGTGGGGGCTCCGGCATGTGACGACTGGACAGTCTGCAGGCTGGTGTGGGGGCTCCGGCACTGTGATGACTGTGCAGTCTGCAGGTTGGTGTGGGGCTCCGCATGGTGACGACTGGACAGTCTGCAGGCTGGTGGGGGCTCCGGCCACTGTGATGACTGTGCAGTCTGCAGGTTGGTGTGGGGGCTCCGGCATGGTGACGACTGGACAGTCTGCAGGTTGATGTGTGGGCTCCGGCATAGTGACGACTGTGCAGTCTGCAGGTTGGTGTGGGGCTCCGGCATGGTGACGACTGAGCAGTCTGCAGGTTGGTGTGGGGCTTCCGGCATAGTGACGACTGTGCAGTCTGCAGGTTGGTGTGGGGGCTCCGGCATGGTGACGACTGTGCAGTCTGCAGGTTGGTGTGGGGCTCCGCATGGTGACGACTGGACAGTCTGCAGGTTGGTGTGGGGGCTCCGGCACTGTGATGACTGTGCAGTCTGCAGGTTGGTGTGGGGCTCCGGCATGGGTGACGACTGGACAGTCTGCAGGCGGTGTAGGGGCTCTGGCATAGTGACGACTGTGCAGTCTGCAGGTTGGTGGGGGCTCCGGCACTGTGACGACTGGAGAGTCTACAGGTTGGTGTGGGGCTCGCATGGTGAGACTGGACGTCGCAGTGGGTGGGGGCTCCGCTTTTGACGACTGGACGTCTGCAGGTTGTGTGGGGGCTGCGGCATGGTGACGACTGGACGTCTGCAGGTTGTGTGGGGGAGGCTCACTGAGTTGTGTGGGGTCGGCACTGTGACACTGACAGTCTGCAGGTTGGTGGGGGCTCGCAGTGACGACGTGCGGTTCAGTGTGTGGGGCTCCGCATGACGACTGTCATCGCAGGTTGTGTGGGGCTCCGGACTGTCACGACTATTTATATAAATATATGTGTGTATGTACACACACACACCACACACACACACACACCCACTCACACACCCACACACACACACTATAAATATAATATATAATCTTATATAAATAATATATAAATATATATATATATATATATTTAAATATATATATCAACATATAAATATATATATAAATAAATAGAGAAGAGAGAGAGAGAGAGAAGAGAGCGAAGAGAGGGAGGAGGAGAGTGCAGACCCCAACGCACAGTAGTCATTCAGAGCTCTCTCCTCTCCCTCTCTCTCTCTCTCTCTCTCTCATCTCCTCTCTCTCTCTCTCATCTCTGTTATACTTTTAAGATTTGAACAATTAGATATTTGTTTAAACATATGAAAATACTTCATCACTTCCGTCCTGCTAAACAAACTTTTCATACCTTGCCATCTTGTTTGACATGGCCTTGATTCATATCAAGCTTACCGCCTTGATCAACGTTGACATGCACTTCTGAGGGCCGATCGTCGACTCAACTGGTTCTTGTAAACTCAGAGTACATGATGACACATACACATCATACAGAAAGGTAAGCCAGGAACTGACGGGGAAGGCCATAAAAATCACATTGTTTCTTCGACCGTCCCTCTATTCGTCAGTCTTCAATTTCCAAGTTCTCTTTCCCCGTTTCCTGGAGTTTTCCGTTTGTTCTTCAGATTTAATTTTCTTCTCTCTTTTTTGTATTTGTCACTTCTTCCATCATCTCTCACCCTTCACATTTCCCAGCACACGTCTTTAACTTGTCGGACATCCTCCTTCACTCGTCCAACGTCCTGTGAAGAGTCGCCATACTCTTTAACTGTGGACTTCCTCCTTCACTTCGGTCCAACGTCCTGTGAAGAACCGCCAAGACGTCTTTAACCTTGTCGGACATCCTCCTTCACTTCGTCCAACGACCAGTGAAAGAGTCGCCATGACTCTTTTAACTTTATCGACATCCTCCTTCACTTCGTCCAACGTACAGTGAAGAGGTCCCAATGACGACTTTAACTTGTCGGACATCCTCCTTCACTTCGTCCAACGTACTGTGAAATCGCCATGACGTCTTAACTTGTCGACATCCTCCTTCACGTCGTCCAACGTACTGTGAAGAGTCGCCTGAACGTCTTTAACTTGTTGGACATCCTCCTTCACTTCGTCCAACGTACTGTAAGAGTCGCCAAGACGTCCCTTCACGTCAGCACCGCTGTCTGAAGGGGAAGAACCCAGCCGAACCATCACTAGCACCTTCAGACGAGTCTTGCCGAAGACTGTCTGCTTTTCGCCAAGGCAGTCCAGGTTCAGCTTCACATCTCCACATCCATGTAAAAAAAATCGCCAGAGTACAAATGTCCAGGCCAAAGCCAACTTGCACCGTTATCCGGTCGTGAAGTTTCAAAGTCCAAGGAACATGGCATTCGTCTTTTCCAAGTCGGCGGACCATAAAGCAGTGAAGACTGACACGAATCCTCCACATACACCCGCAAAGACACGCATGTCCGCACTGGACGACTGTGCAGTCCTGCAGGTTTTGTGAAGAGCCCGCACTGTGATGACTGTAACATCTGCATGCTAGTGTGTGGGCTCAGCATGGTGACGACTGACAGTCTGCAGGCTGGTGTGGGGGCACCGGCACTGTGATGACTTGCATCTGCAGCTTGTGTGGGCTTTCCGGCATGTGACGACTGACAGTCTGCATGCTGTGAGGGGCTCCGGCACTGTGAATGACTGTGCAGTCTGCAGCTTGGTTGGGGCTCCCATGGTGACGACTGGACCGTTCTGTCTGCAGGCCTGTTGTGTGGGCTCCGCACTGTGATGACTGTGCAGTCTGCACTTGGTGTGGCACCGCAAGGTACGACTGGACAGTCTGCAGCTGTGTGGTGAGGGGCTCCGGCACTGTGATGAATGTGCAGTCTGCAGCTGTGTGGGCTCCGCATGTGACGACTGGACAGTCTGCAAGGCTGGTGTGGGGCTCCGGCAACCTGTGAGACTGTCAGTCTGCAGTTGGCTTGGGGGCTCCGGCATGTGCACGACTGACAGTCTGTCAGGCTGGTTGTGGGCTCCTGGCACTTGATGACTGTGCATCTGCAGGTTGGTGTTGGGGCTCCGGCATGGTGACGACTGGACAGTCTGCCAGGCTGGTTAGGGGCTCCGCACTGTGAAGAATTTGCAGTCTGCAGGTTGTGTGGGGCTCCGGCATGGTGCCGACTGGACCTTCTGCAGGCTGGTGTGGCTCCGCACTGTGATGACTGTGCAGTTGTCTGCAGGTTGGTGTGGGGCCTTCCGGCATGGTGACGACTGGACAGTCTGCAGGTTGATTGTGGTGGTGGGCTTCCGCATAGTGACGACTGTGCAGTCTGCAGGTTGGTGAGGGGGCTCCGGCATGGAGACGACTGAGCAGTCCCCTGCAGTTGGTGTGGGGCTCCGGCATATGACGACAGTGCAGAGTGCATGATGTGTGTGGCTCCGCTTGGTGACGACGTGCAGTCTGCAGTTGTGGGCTCCGCATGTGACGACTGACATCTCAGGTTGGTGAGGTGGCTCCGGCACTGGATGACTGTGCAGTCTGCAGATGTGTGGGGTCTTCCGCATGGTGACGACTGGAACATTCCTCAGCTGTGTAGGGGCTCTGCATAGTGACGACTGTGCAGTCTGCAGTTGGTGTGGGGCACCGGCACTGTGACGAATGGAGAGTCTACAGTTGGGTGGGCTCCGGCATGGTGACGACTGACAGTCTGCCAGGTTTGTGTGGGGGCTCCCGCTTTGGTGCGACTGACAGTCTGCAGGTTGGTGGGGGATGCGGCATGGTGACGACTGGACATCGCTGGTTGGTGTGTGCTCCGGCATGGAGACGACTGGACAGTCCTGCAGGTTGATGTGGGCTCCGGCACTTGACGACTGACAGTCTGCCAGTTGGTGTGGGGCTCCGCATGGAGACGACTGGCATCTCCAAGGTTGTGTGGGGCTCAGTCATGGTGAACGACTGTGCATCTCCTCCAGATGGTGTTGGGGCACCGCACTGTCACGACTGTGCAGTCCTCCAGTTGTGTGGGGGCTCCGCATGGTGCCGACTGACAGTTTCCAGTTTCAGCAACCAGAATTTTTCCTTGCCTTTCAGTGCTAGTGCTGCCACAGCACTGGATGCCCCATATACTGTTTGTAAGACTGCCACAGTGGCCTAATTCCATCACTGGTGCTGCCACTGCATCGCCGGAAGCTTTTAACGGCAGATTACAGGTAATTCGTTCTGCATTCCAACAACCTACTGACATTGTCCCCCTATGCCATCTCCTTCTATTACTTTGTTTTTTTTCCTTCGTGCCTCATCCTGAGTACATGTTCATGAGGACACTCGTCTAACTCTACGCATTACCACCCTTGGTAACATGACCATTGGACAGCGACCGTCCATTTCCCCCCGATGGGATTCAAACCATAATCACCCTACGCTATTTACTTAGCGATTTCATAGCCACCTGCGACAAACGGCTCACACTGTCAGCCCACGTCAATTGTTCCTTTTCGTTTACCTTTCCTTTCCCTACCTAGGAAAATGCTTATATCAATAAGGCGTACGCGACGAACGTCCACATGTCGCCATGTAGCACGACCCATGGACAATTCGATATAATGTTCATTTTTGTAGGTTGATTAGTGTTATTGATTCTTGTTGTTGGATGTAGTTTAAAAGCTCATTGATCTATTTGCTTAGTTTACTGCTTGTCGTATTCGTTCTTGTTTTAGTTGTTGTATGGTTGTTGCTTGCTTTTGCGTTGTTAAACCGTGTATTGAGCATACTTTGTGAAATATTCAGCACTAGCTTAGAAAATATCAATGCAGGGATTAAAATTACTAAGCTAGTGCTTTTTGCTA
>CM031616.1:59821562-59823224 GCA_018398815.1 Conus ventricosus
GTTAGCAATTTCTTTCTTTCTTTTCTTTCTTTCTTTCTTTCTTTTTTTTTTTTTTTTCTTTTTCTTTTTCCTTCTTTTTTTCTTCTTCTTCTTCTTCTTCTTCTTCTTCTCTTCTTCTTCTTTTTTTTTCTTTTTCTCTTTTCTTCTTCTTCTTTTTCTTCTTCTTCTTCTTCTTCTTCTTCTGCTCGTTCTGTTATTACATTTTTATTATTATTATTATTATTATTATAATTTTTATTTTATTATTTATTATTAATATTATTATTATATTATTAATTTTTTTTCACAGTTATTATTACATAAATTCTTTATACAGTAAAGCTCAGCCACGTTTCTATTACCACCACATCATTCTACTACTCCTTCTAGTTTATTAGTTTATCATCTCATCATCACATCACAATTTTTGTAATCATTATTTTTTCATTTTTTTATAATTATAGACATATAGTAACATGTTGTTCTCTGTTGCTGTTATTTACAAATAAATAAAAGATCACAATCAAAGTTTTTTTTTGGGGTAAAACAACATTTTCATATTGAACAGTGTCGTCACGTACTCAGTCATCACGGGCACAAACTGTCATTTCTTCCCCCCAAAAAAAAACCCCTCCCAAAAAAACACCGCAGACCCCCCCCGCATTTCCCGAGCCAAGGTTCGAAAGGCAACTGGGGGCCCTCTGGGGGCCCGACACCACACCCGCCTGCCCGCCGTCTCGCCGCCTGGGCCCTTATGCTTTACCACCCCCAAAAAAGGATTTTCCCATTTCCCGACACCACCACACTCCGCCCCCACCTCCAAACCCGCCCCGCCAACCCCGCTCCACCCCGGCCTGCGAAGCTCCCGCCACACCGTCCCCAGCTCCTCACAAATCCGCGCCAGCCTTGCGAAGTTTCCACACCTTCGCCTGCACAACTCAAACACTTTTACCCCATCGACCCTGACTGGCAGGGAATGACCATGGGGCCCCTCATCACGACAGAACATGGGGAACTAGGGGGGTGTGAGCGGGGCCCTCCACAAAGCCCGCAGCACACGAGTCCAAGATGAAGAACTTCTATTGTCCGCCTGCAATTTTCAAAAACGGGGCGGAAGGGGGCCCCCTTTTTTGGAAAGGGGGGTGGAGCCCCTGGGAGGTGGGGTCCGGGGAAACTGGCCCCCTTTAGGGTACCCTTCCAGGCCCCCCGCAGAAGGTCCCACTAAACTTCCGGGCAGACCCCTTTTTCACGTCCACCCTGGACCGGCAGCGGGCTGGACCAATCATTTTTCAGGTAGATGAACCACACAGCACACACAGTAAGATAGGTAGTATAGTAGTAGAGTAGTAGTAAAATATAATTGTATATATAGTATAGCAGCTGTAGTCGTTGGGGGTTTGCGTTGCGTGGTCATATTTTTCGTCGTCGTCGTTTTTTTGCGTCGTTTTTTTTGCTGATTGGGTTTTTGTCGTCGTTGTGTTGTTTTGTTTTAATATTAGTAGTAATTTGCAGTCGTAGTGTAGTCTATCGAGTCGTATCGTAGTCGATCCCCATCCTACCCAGTGAGTCTAGTAGTAGAAGAAGTAGTTGTTTTTTTTGTTTTTTAAAGATTTTGTTGCTACTGCGCCCTGCTAATGCTGCGCTGCAGTTTTTCATTCTTTTAGGGTGGGATGGGTTTTATGT
>CM031616.1:59823324-59833324 GCA_018398815.1 Conus ventricosus
GTGTGTTTGGGGGGTTTTTGGGTGACGAAAAAGAGCACTTTTTTTCAATGGCTTTAAAAAGGAGTTTATTAGTGCTATTTTTTATTACCAAACGCAAACAAAGTTTGGGAAATAAGGAAAATTTTCCTGAGGGGACTGTTTTCCCAGCCCCGGTTTTTTTTTTTTTTTTATTTAAAATTTTTAAACAAAAAAACTTTTAAAAACCCCACACACCCCACCCAACACAGGAGAGATAGGGGAGGGAGGAGAGGAGATGAGAGAGGGGAAGAGAGAGAAAGGGGAGAGGAGAGAGGAAGAGGGAGGGGAGGGAGAGAAAGGGACTGGGCACCTGCGGCTATTTTGTTTTTAAAAAGTCCCATATGTTTTGTGCGACATTTGAATAAAAAGGTACCCCATTGAACCCAGTTTAAAAAATTGTTAAAGGGGGTTTAAAATTGCTAAAAATAAAAATTTTTTCCCTTTCCCCCGCTTTCCCTGTCTTTGTCAAACACAATACACCCCACAACACCAAAAACCCCCCCCCCCCCCCCCCCCCCCCCCCCCCCCCCCCCCCCCCCCCCCACACAAGCTTTTTTCTAGTTTTCTCCCCCTTTAAAACCCGGGTGAGTTTTCCTTGGTGTGGTCACCCTTCGGTCCGTGCCCCCGGGTCCATTTCTCCCTCTGGTCATTGTCCAGTAAAAAGGCGCCCCCCTTGGTGCGTGTTGACCCACGAAAAAGGGCCCAGACTCGAAGTTCCAAGAGCCGGGCACTTTTAAAAGGGGTTTAGCCGGAGGAAAACACGGGCAAAATCCCTTTTTTCCCAAGGGGCAAAAACTAAAAAACCCCCAACCCAAAAAACGTAGTAGTCCAGTGGGGGAAAAATCAAACCCCACGACCCATTGCACGAGAGACTGAAAGGAAAAAAAAATTTCCCGCCTAGAACGTTACCGACGGGAAAGAAAATTAAAAACGAGCTCACGTTTGGAGGTTGAACGAAAGTTTCGCAGTCCGAAAAAACTTTAAAACGCTAAAAAAAAAGATTCATTCAATCCCCACTACAGAAAATACTGAAATAATACTAAAACTCCACCCCAAAATTTTTTAAAGCTATAAGGAAAAGGGGAAAACCCGGTCCAAAATGTCAAGACTAAAAGAAATGTCATAAAAATCCCAAAAAAATTGTTAAAACGGGGGAATTTTGAAAGGTAAAGCTCCGACCCAAAAAATTTTTCAGACTGATATCTTTTTCCCACCTCACACTCTGAAAACTTTAAAAAGATTAAAAGAAAAAAAAAAAACACCCCCATTTTTCTCAGCCGCATTTTAAACGCGTGAGAAAAGGCTAAGCTCACAACACCCGGGGACAAAAGGAAAGTCTCCCTTTGCAGAAAGCAATTAACGGGGGGAAGAAAAGTCATAGTCCCCGCCTAGAGCTTCAAAAATGAACAAAAGGTCAAAAACTACCCCTTATTATGATAACTGGGAAGTGTTAAATAAAAAAAAAAGGGAAATTTTAAAAGATCAAAATTTTTTAAAAAAAATTCAGCGCAAAGTTTTTAAAAACATTTTTTGGGAGATGGGGAAAAGGGGGACCTTTAAATTTCCAAAAATCCCCAACCCCCTTTCAAAAAACATATAACCAGATCTTTACACAAAACCGCGGCCCCGGGGGTGCCCGCGACGCACATGCCCCCCAAAACCCACACACACAAACAAAAACACCCAACACACACACACACACAAAACCACACACAGACACCACCACACACACACAACACCACACACACACACACACACAAAACACACAAAACCATTCCTCCAAAAGCCCCCCCTAGCAAACGACACCCGGACAGCAAGAGGCTGACGAGGATCAGACGGGATGACCAGAAACTGGCAAAACGGTCCTGCAGAATGTGATGGGCGTCAATGGCGGTGGCCCCGTACGTCCCTGCCCCCCACGGCTTCCCGCACCCCCTGCCCCCCACAAACCCACCCGTTAAAACTCCACAGCCAACAAAAATTCACCCATTATCGTCTCACCCCACGGCGGGCCTAACGAAACCCGCCGGGGACACCTTGGAACTCTCAAGTGAAATTTGAGCCTGACCCCCCCCCCTTTTCCACTTTAGTTTTAGAAAGAAGGGGTCAAAAGATTAGATCCTTTGTGGATCTACGATCGTGAGTTCGAACTACTGATGGGGGGGGGAAATTTTACGGTTTAAAAAAATCTCTGTCCCCTCTAGGTACAAAGGGGGACCCTTATCCGGTTTTTGAGAACTTTAAAGGAGCGGAAGGAAAAGGGTTTGGGGTTTTCCCCCTTCCAAACATCCGGGGCCCCCAAAAACGGTGAACCTCTGCTAGTTTCACTTTCCCCTTGGGGGGGCCCTTAGGTAACATGGGGTTTAACTTTAACCATACCTAAAGTGGAGGCCTCAGTGCACTTTTTTTCCGGTGAGAGGTTTTACTGAGGGGAAAAAAACCCGCAGCTTGCTCTTTTAAATTTAATTCATAGTGCGTGCCGGGGTTGACGGGCTTCAATGTCAATGGAACGGTGAGTGAGGCGCGGGATTCAGCTGCATTACGGGGGGCGTTTTTTCGCTGGTTGGCTCTGCAGTCGTGAAATATGGGGGTGGGACAAAACCCGGGAACGCTCCCGTGGAGGTTCTGTTTGGTTTTTCTATCCCGGGGGCCATTTTCACAAAAGTCATTTTAAAAAGGGAGCAAAATTTTGTCCCCTTTTCGTCCCCGAATGAAATGCCCCGTACGTGCTTGCACCCCAGGTGAACACAGCGCAGGCTTCCAAGGGTTGGTGAAGGATTTGCTCCCAGCTGGTTTGTTCGGCAGTTGAGGACAGTACTTCTCTGGGTCCCACCCGCACCTTCGGGTGTATCTTTGTTCGCATTTCTGTTGTCCAAGCTTACACTTTTTGATGACCAGCTACACACCTCCACCCAAAGCTGTGGTTTTCTGACCGTTTCCGAGGACTAGTGTCAACCTCGGGGTATGTCAGTGGAGGAAGGACTAGCGCACAGCCCAAACACACTCACAGCTTGCTTACAATCTCATTCATATATCATGCATTCGTCACATCAAACCACTAGTAAAGTCTATAACTTTACTACACATGATCATAGAACAACATCAATGCGCATGGAGTCAAACAAAATAAAACATTCTCTCTTTCCTTGAACTTCACAAAAACCATTTATCTAAATCATCATAACTAACCCGGGTATAAATAGATTTCTACTTTACCTGGCCAGGTGATCTTATACTATTCACGAATCACAGTCTTTTTTTCTTTTTTTTTCTTTGTTCTTTTCACTGTCACTTTCACAAGCACAACACAACTGCTGGCACTGGTCAGGTTGGACTGCTGGCACTGGTCAGGTTAGACTGCTGGCACTGGTCAGGTTAGACCGCCGGAACTGGTCAGGTTGGACTGCTCGAAAGTGGCGCTGCCAGGTAAGAGGTCGAACCCCGGTTCAGATTGAACAGTGACGACCAGACATCGATCTGTTCTCCTTTCTTTCTTCCTGCATTAACGCATTGCACTCTCTCTCTCTCTCCTCTTCTAGTCTGCTTTATCAAATGGACATGGTTGCTTTTCTTTTCTTTTTCTTTTTTCTTTTTTTTTTCTCTTCATCAGTTAGCAACTCTCTCTCTCTCCACATCTCTCCTTAGTCCTTCCTCTGCAGACTCTATCTGGTGCTAATGCTTCAACTCGGTTCTCTTCATCTCTCTGCTTTCTCTCGTGCAGAGCCTACACTCAGAACCTCCTTCTCTCTCTCTGTCTGTCTCTCCCCCTCTGGTTCTCCCTTTCTTCTCCTCCTCACTTTTTTTTATTCTCATCCTATGTGTCAAAGGGTGAGTACCATTGGTCAGTATTTTTCCCGCCTTATACTGAGGTTACCTCCCCTCTCATTCCATTGGATATGCAAATCATGAAAGTCACATCCACCGGCCTTGCTCTCTGTGGTGGTCAATGGGTCCATTTAATTAATTAGCTTGATTTCAACCCCCACCACACAATACCTTCCCCCCTCCTACTTCAACCGGCGACGTCTGGCTTAACTGTGCTACACAACCAACAAAATCTTAGTTCAGGCCGAGCTGGGCGCTGGGCGCAAATTGGCTGGATGAGTCTGACCCAGGCGCCGAGACCCGTCTGGCCAGACCTATCGAGATGTCGGTCAAGCTACTTAGTCTGTCGGCTGGACAGTGCTGTCTCCGTGGAGCCTCTCCGCTATGCCTAATTGGCTGACGCGACACCTTAAGTCGTCTGCTTGGAAACCAGGATATTTGAGTTTGGACTTATGCCCAAACAAACTGGCTGGCGACTGACCACGACTTCGGTTTTTCTTTTCTGTCCGTGACAATTTCCCCCTTGCAAAAGACTATGCTCAGCATTGTCTCAAAACAACGGTACAAAAAAGACAACAACCGAATTTGCTGACACCACAGCTACACGTGCAAGTTTTTGCAAAATATTTACAACAAACGGTTTACAAACTATAAGATATATCATTAGTGAGTATCACCCCGATGGGTTATCATTGACGAGCGCTTTTGCCTTTTTTTTTTTCAACTCATTTCCTGATAACCTCTGTGCGCACCTATGCAATTCCCCTACCTGCGGATTTGCCACATCTTCTCTTCACAACTACTATGAAAAGCACAATCTAATATGACAACGATCCATGACACCTCACTGAGGAATCTCCATCCTCACTTATCGCAAACAGTGCATTACTCCACAAGCGACTGTACGCTCCAAACATAACTACATTTACATGAACAAGTCTCACAAAGAAAATAATGAACCATAGCCAAATGGGAATGAACCCATATCCACTCAATCTCACTGTAATCAACACATATTATTTACAAAGTGGCTATGCACCCCGGACATGACTGACTTCCTCTGAGTTGCAGCTTGCTAGACTACACGACTTAAATAGTCAGCTCCTACATTCTGTCGACCTGGATGTACTGAACTCGATACCTGTAGGGCTGCAGTGCCATTGCCCAACGCAGCACCCTGCTGTTTTTCAGCTGCGCCTCCTGCAGGAACTTGAGTGGTTGATGATCAGTCTCTACCACGAACTCTTTCCCATACAAGTATTTGTGAAATTTCTGCACGGCCCACACAACAGCCAAACTGTTGCGTGGGCAACTCTCTACTGTTGCGTACCCTTCTTCACACTTCGTCAACTTCCTGCTAGCATACTTCACAGGAAACTCGACCACTTCGTGCTCCTGCAACAATACTGCACCTATCCCACCACCTGATGCATCTGTACGCAACAAAAATGGTCTGGACATATCCGGTAGCTTCAATATGGGACGGGAACCTAGTCTTTCTAGCACTGTCTGCAGTGCTTGCTCTGCAGCGTCTGACCACTCGACCACTGCCGGTTTCCCTGCCTTGACCAAATCACTGAGTGGACTCGTGATTGCAGCAAATTTGGAACAAACTCCCTGTAGAAACCAATAAAACCTAGCAGACTCCTGACTTCTGTTTTGGTCTTTGGTCTCTCCGAATTCATCATCTTCTCCACCTTTCCCTTTTCTGGCTGCTTTGTGTTGCCTCCAACAACAAAACCTAGGACCTCCAGGCTTGGAAAACCAATCTGGCACTTTGTTGGCCTGGCTGTGAGATTGGCTCGTCTCAACCTCTCTAAAACTGCTCCTAGCTGCCTCATATGCTCCTCCCATGTCTCAGATGCTATCAGAATGTCATCCATGAAATTCACAACGCCTTCCAAACCCGTCAATAACTTCCTCATCATCCGAGAGAAAACTGCAGGTGCGTTGACCATACCAAAAGGAAGTACTCGCCACTGTATAGCCCCATAGGAGTGGAGAATGCTGTGACTTCCTTGAGTCCTCACTCAAGGCTATTTGCCAATAACCCTTGCTCAGATCTATCCTGGTGAAATACTTGCTCTTGCTTGTGGCGACCTGAGCGAACAGATCTTCCATGTTCGGTATGACTTCTGCATCGACTTGGTGACACTGTTCAGACGTCTATAGTCAACACAGAATCGATGCTCACCTGACTTTTTCCTCACTAAGACGACGGGTGCACTATACGATGATTTGGACGGTTCGATCACCCCAAGGTCCAACATCTTTTCCACCTCCTCCTCGACCACTTGTTTGTGGCATACGGGACGGGTAGGGTCTCACATGTACGGGTTTTTGCGATGTTAACTCCACCGTACATGTCTCTAGAGTTGTCCTGCTGGTTTGTCAGTCAGGGACGCCCTATACTGTTTTAGGAGCCCCCTAACTTCCTCCTGTCTCCTACTGTCTAGCCCTTCATACAGTGACACATCCCTGTATGACTCTTCTCCTGGAAACTCAGGCAACAAAATCTCCCCTTCTTCTGCTGGGTCTCCTTCACCTCCATCAATGATTGCTGCTGCGCCTATGTGCTGAGTCTCACGCTGAATATATTTGCGGAGCAAATTCGCATGGAAAAGTTTTGGTTTCCCATTCACATCAATCCGGTAATCCTGATCTACCTTTTCAATGATGGTGAATGGTCCTTTCCAATGCATCAGCAGCTTGTTGTGATCCATGGGAAGCAGTAACAGGACTGATCTCCCACCTTGAGGGATTGCTTCCTCACCTTCCTGTCATATTGCTTCTTCTGAACGACCCTAGCCTCCTGCAAACTTTCCCTTGCAACCTTACGTGTCTCATACCTGTGCCCACCTTTGGAACAGGTGAGATTGGGCCAATCAGATCAACAGCCACTCTCCTGAATTGTGTGTCAATTAAAGGGGGATGTTTAGAGGTGCCTTCCTCTTCACCCCTCTTGTGGCTGACCTTTGACACACATCACATGACATGCAGAACCGCTTTATGTCTGCCATTGCCCTGGCCAATGAAAATCATCAAAGATTCGGTCAGCTGTTTTGCCGGTGCCGAGATGACCCCATGAGCGACTCGTGACCCACTGACATGACAGTGTCACGATAACATGCTGGTACCTCTAACTGAGTTGTCACCTTACCTGTCTTCCCCTTGGTAAACACTCGTACAACAACCCGCCTTTCACCAGAAATTCTGTCTCACCTCCTCTAAACCACCTGTTTCTCTCCACCTCTTGCCAACTCCCAAGACTTCACGAGCGAAGGGTCTTGTCCTGCGCTGCCCTAAACTCATCAGGCGACACATCTATGCCTGACTTCCTTGCTGGAACGACTAACGGTTTATCAACCTTTTCCTCCTTCTTGCTCCGTGTTTGAACTGCTGCCCCTGTAGCAGTCAACAACTCAGGTCCCCTGGATCCCTTGCACCTGGAATATTTCCAATGATCAAATCATAAAGGGGTTTCTCCCATCACCAGCGCAGACAACTCGCCTGAGAAGTAAGGGTACGTACTTCATCTTAGCAACTGGAAACTCCCTCGCAGTGCCATCGATTAGAGTACAGGTCTGGATTTGCCCTGTCAAATCCCCTTCCTCGACCAGCGTTGTTCTTACTACACCACATGAACAACCAGTGTCTCGTAACACTTTCACCCTCTGCTGGCCAATCCACCCTTCTTCCACTGGTAATGAACCACTCAGCCTAGTGCCCTCCATCCCTGACACTGACTGCTGTCTAGTGCTAGCCAAGGCCGCACTCCACCCTCTTCAGATTGGATCCCGTTTGGTTCCACTGCAGGTCTGTTCCCCTGGCGACCCTTATCAACCTCTTGCAAGGCTGCTGCCTTCTGGAACTCATCCGACAATCCCTCGCCACATGTCCCTTCTTGTGACAAATGAAACACCTATTGTCCCTTTGTCCTCCTTTCTGCCCCACCACTGGGTTTGCAGACTTTGCAGGAAACTCCCCTAGTCTCCTTGCACTCTTCTCACCTGTGCCTGGCACCTGTTTCTCCTGCACCTTAGTGCCCAAACGTGCCTCTCTATACACCTCTGCTAACTTCAGCAACTCCCCTGCTGTCTCTGGCTGTCTCTCTTTCAATGTTAGTTAGTTAACTCTGGACTGCAACCTGACAAAATCTGTTCTTTCATAACCAGCTCTTTCAATTCAGCGAACTCCTTCTTCGTACCACTCAACTCTAACCACTTCTCGAAATAGTGATCTAAATGCGCACCAAACTGAGTGTAACGTTTCACCTGCTTGTTAATCTAGCTGAACGAAATTTCTTCCTGAACCCCTCCTCTGTGAGGTCAAATCCCTTCATCAATGATTCCTTCATGGCACCAAAATCAGATTGTTGGTCTGCTGGTAACGCAGTGAAAATCTGTAATGCCTTACCCGTCAATAGCGCTGACAAAATGACTGCCCACTCTTCTGACGGCCAACCTTGACTAGTCGCAAACGTTTCAAAACGACTGATGTACGCATCAATCGAATCTGATCCTTCAGAGAATTTTGGCAACTTTGGTCGGGGGCATAACTGCGCACAGGGTCACTGGAAACTGAACTACCATCATCGGTGGTCTCCCTTTGTATTCTCACCTTTTCTAAACTCTAATTGAATCCTTAATCTTTCTGTCTCCTGCTTTATTCTTTCTGTTTCCTGTGTTTCCCTTAGTCTTTCTGTTTCCTGCGTTTCCTGATTATTGTTAGCCTGAATTCTTAATCTTTCTGTTTCTTGCATAAATTTTTTCCTGTTTCCTGCTTTAATCTTTCTGTTTCTTGCATTTCGCTAGCTTTAATCCTTTCCTGCTCTGCTATTTCTACTGCGACAACGGCGTCTTTCCGCTCGCTCATCTCTTCCATCTTTTGTTGGGTTTCAACGAATGCTCGCAACTCTTCTCCCCGAGTAACCTAAATCACGAGCGACGCTCACAAGTTGTTCAATAGGGGTGTTCTTTTCTTCCGCCATTAAATCCTCTTTTATTAGTACGACAGCCAAACTGGTGGTTACCAACACGAGTGACGTGATAGCACAATCCTATGAATGATAATATTAGCTTGGGACAACGTAATTAGTTTTTATAAGACGCCTAGCGCCTGACCCAACTATGAGAGCGAATTATAGGCAATCTGTGCGAAATAAGTACTCTGGGGCTGAAATGCCAAGCCTAGTGTTAACTATCTTGGAAGCAATGCCAAGCCTAGTATTTAACTATCTTGGAAACATACAGTAAGACACTACCTTGCCTTAGGATTACAATACTTGAATCCCACCCAGCTTCCTCTCTGAGAAGTTGAACAATTGTAATAAATGGGCCAGAATATCCTGGCAGGCTCGCCAATAAATTGTCAACCTCGGGGTATGTCAGTGGAGGAAGGACTAGCGCACAGCCCAAACACACTCACAGCTTGCTTACAATCTCATTCATATATCATGCATTCGTCACATCAAACCACTAGTAAAGTCTATACTTAGCTACTTAGTCTATCGAGATGTCGGTCAAGCTACTTAGTCTGTCGGCTGGACAGTGCTGTCTCGTGGAGCCTCTCCGCTATGCTAATTGGCTGACGCGACACCTTAAGTCGTCTGCTTGGAAACCAGGATATTTGAGTTTGGACTTATGCCCAAACAAAACTGGCTGGCGACTGACCACGACTTCGGTTTTTCTTTTTCTGTCCGTGACACCTAGTAACAGGGACAGTGGTAGAAGGGATAGCCGGCTGTGACAGCGCGCTTCACTTGGCATTTTTTGTGAACTTGCGGACAGGACCCCTTCGACTGGGGTCAGGGAAATTGGCTTCCGGTCGTGGAGTGTATCGATCGTCTTGCTGAGGCAAGTCAAGTGTTTGCAAATTCAAAAAGAAAAGAAAAGAGTAAAAGCTTTGGTTTAGAACAGGCCGACAGGTGAAATATTAGTAAACGGTGTTCTTCTTAGTAGTTCATTTATTATTGTGTGATTGTAAATAGCAGGTAAAATTTTTTGACAGGAAGACTGGAATCTACATAGAACGTGTTATGATCGCAGACGTTAAAGTCACCCCATACAAAGTTACGTTCCGACTGTTCAAAACATGGAGCATATTCCGATTGGTTCATAACATTTAGGACGGCCGAGGCTTCTTTCGCAAACGACAC
>CM031616.1:59836308-59853117 GCA_018398815.1 Conus ventricosus
CCCCAAAATTTTCCCCAATAAGCCGCAAAAAAAAAGTTATTGACGCTTTTTTTTCCCGTATGCACTGTTTCTTTAAAGATACAAAGAATTGTTTAATAACCTTGCCTCATGGAAAGTTCTCGGGAAGCGCAGAAAAGGGTTCTACTGTTTACCACATGGATGCACTGATCGAGCCCAGAGAGGAGTGTTCACTGACTTTGCTCCTGGAAAGGATTCCCTTTGCTGCTTGCTTTTGTTTACCATTTGAAATGTTTTCATTACGCGACGAAAGAAATTTTATGCAATTTGTTTGTGAAATGGAGTGTTCTCCTCACACGCAAAAAAGTTTGATTCTTCTGGTTTGCCGAGTCTTTCAATAACATTTTGTTTTTAAAGTTCATTTTATTTTTTTTTCACTGTAGCAATGTACAAAAAAGAGAGGAATTCTAGGACAAGATTTTATGAGCCACGATTCGGATGTTCACCATCGGAACAGAACATAAAAACTATTTGATATGAAAATTAAGATAAAATAGATACAATTAGGTTATACAGAAAATTCCATTCTGTTGTTTGTGGTTGAGTACGCGTCGTGTGCTGGTGAAATATCACACCACACACACACACACACACACACACACACACACACACCACACCCCCACACACCACCACACACACGCGCGCGTGCGCGCGCGCGCGCGCGTGCACCTAACGTCTCTTTAGACAGCATCAGAGAACAGGGAAATGTCTGTTCTACCCCTCTTGCTCCTCCACCAAGTTTTTGGGCGAAAGTGGCCTAAAAGCGGCATTTATTAGTTCTCTGACAAGTAGACTTCAATAACAAAAAAATAACGATTATCTACAAACAAACATACTGTGTAGGATTATCCGTTTTTAATACTAATTTACTAAACTTTTCAGATTTCAGTTTTTGCTTAATCCTATGTTTTTCCTGATCATTTTCAATAACATCATTTTCACGCAAACATTCGTCAAATGCATCTCTGTCTTTCATGTGAAATAAAACTACAGTCTTTAACTGTTCTCTAAAGTCTTTTAAAACCGAGTATATTTTTGGCATAAAATCCACACACTTATCCCAGCATGCCTTCCACTGAAAGCTAGTTTCGACAAAGTGTTTCTCTTTTTAACTATGTCTCTTTCTGCTGAACAGTCATCTATAATAAATAGTGTCTGCGTTCCTTCAAACAATATAAAAAAGCGTTCTAGACACTCACTCAGTTTATTGCTAGGATTAACTAAAAATATGTTATCATCAGTCCATATAAACCTTCTATCATGATATGCTTTGTTCCATTTAAGTGTTGGGCAGAAAATCACAATATGATCAAAATTATAACGATAAACTGTTTGTAACAGGTCGAGGATAAATATTGTTTTTTCCACAACCAGTTTGTCCACAAATTAATTGAACAATGAGGGGTTTTTATCATAAAGTTTAACTGCTCCATAGTTTTATAACAGAACTTAATCTAATCCAGTTATTGTTTTTATCATGCTCTCTGTTAAAACTTGTTCAGTATAATAAAACCCTACGAGGCCTAAATGTGTAAGATTAATCCAATTCAGTTCTGTAAGATTGTTTCTATTAGACTAATATTGATTTTGTTGCTTGTTGTTATGACCTTAATATCCTCGCCATTGTGAAGAATGACGGTAACTTTAAGTTTTTCAACGTCCAAGTTTTGCCAGCTAATTAGAATTCCCTTTAGAAGGACGTCACTAACGCCCACAACCCCTCCCTCCCCTTATCTTTTAAGACAGAAATTTCAAATATCATTGTGAACGCATCTCCTAATTTCATTTGCGGAATGAACTGTAATTTTGTAGAAGCATCCTTTAAAACCGTTTCTCTTCTGTGGAGGATGTACTGTTTATTCTCATACGGCTTTATTTCAATCTCTTTCCGACTATTGTCGTCTGGCATAAGACTTACATGTAAAGGGCCAGAGTTGAATGCTTTTCTGAAACTTTTTTGATGGCTAAAATATGTAAATGGGCTTTGAATTCAAATTTTATGTCCCATTCTAAATATGGTTCTAAGTGCCATTTGAGGTCAGGCTTTCGAACTATTTTATATTCATACTGGCCAACATTATTTGCTTCTAGATTGCGCAGCTGTTCTAGTTTAGGAAACTTTTTGCTGTCGCCAACCTTTTTGGTTTATAATCACCATCTTTAGTGTACTCAAAACCATACAAAGTGCCTATTTCACCATTCTGTTCAAAGTCCGCAACGTCTGCAAGGTCTTTTAATTCTAAGGTTATACACCTCACAGGCGCTAATGTAACTCCTGGTTCTTCTGGCCCACGCGACATTTTTAGTACAGTTTATTATTTTATTTCCAAAACAATGTGTAGGTTATTGCATTTCACAACTTTCCCTGCTTTGTCTGCAATTTTTATATTAAATGATCCAACCTCCCACAAACTAATCTTTTAAACTGTAAATTAGGGAATTGTATAATTTCATAATCGCAATATGCAGCTTTCCCCGCCGGTAAAGCTCTTAAAACATTTGAGGGCCTTCCATCATATAAGTTTTCATCAGTGCTCAGCTCATCCAAATGAACATAAATCAATGAATGTAATGCAAGATCGAGCGGATTTTCCCCCTTAAAAGTAGTTTTGTTTGGCGCAACAACAAATCTTTTAGTGACCTGAGTGTCAACTTTAAAGCCTAACATTTTAGCTAGCTTTTTATCAAATAAGTAATCTGCTTTTTCAGGTTCGAATGTTAATATGTTTTTAGATTTGCATTGTTAAGTTTGAGAGTAATGCGAATTTACTCATTGCTTCTTTTAGTGAGCAAAACCCGTAATAACCATCAGGTATTGTTAACTGGTTAGCTTTGAGCCCACAACTTTTGTAATCTTATTATTCCCCTTGGTTTCGCTTATATTAAACCCTTCGACTTTGTAAAATATTTCATGGAGCGCGACCGTTTTGGCCCCGCAATTGTTATCAATAGCATGTTCTAAAAACGAAGGACTGTCTTGAGTTGTTATTGTTTACAAACATTTTTTAAAAACAAATTAAAAATGAGTGCATTCAAATATACTGGCGCAAAATATTCTGTTGGGCCGCACTACAATCTTAAAAATATAGCAACTGACACCCTCGACATTTCTGTGACCCAGACTGTCGCTTTTCATAAAAAGGTGAGTACTCCATTAGCCAAATATCTTAACCCCCTATTGAAAACGAGCACATCCAGAAAGCGTGGTTTAGTCATCCGATGCAGTTTTATCAGAACCAGTTAAACTTTGCTGTGTCTTGTGCATCAACTGGGTGTGGAGTGTCGTATGCTAATCATTTAAATCACCATGATCCTTTGGTGAGGTCAGTGTACAGATTTCATTTTTTATTACACCTTCAGACGTATTTTGTCTGAACTGCAAGCGCCATTACCAAATGACAAACCATTTAATCCACTCAGCAACAGAATAGACATGAAGGCTTTTGAAAGGATCTGTAACGAATTCAATATTAACATCAAGACAGACTTTAGACAAAAGTTGGATCTTAATCATGGCCTAGGCGTCATTTATTTTCAGGGCACGCACAGAAAGTATAACTTTGACTGGCGTTCTCCTTTCAAAATTGTTCAGCCTGGTCCATAGAGCAAGAGCATAAAACAGCATGGACAACATTTATCTTAGACGCTTCAAAGGGGCCTAACTAGAGCGGGAATAGAACGAATAAACGACTCTATTCGTACTTACGTTTGGTGTTTGCTAGGGTCGCAAGCACGGGCAAGATCAAGCATAACTGATCCTTCTACTGGCTTTGACGCGCAAAAACAATACTTAGCAAATTAGAGGACGCTATTAATTCTACAGTTGATTTACCTTCAAGTATTCAAAGGTACCAACATGTTTTACAATACGCAAGATCGAAAGTAGACTTTGCCGTTGGCACTGGTTTATACATGCTGCCTTCTGACCTCAGACTCCAGGTAGGAATAATAATAAACTAAATAATGAAATTCTTATAGCAGGCAAGAACAGAAGGTTGGGAAAAACGACATAAATTCTGAGCTAGTAATATTACAAACAATAAAAGAACACCCAAGATTAAGTCATCCAATCCCCGAAGTCCAAACCCCAAAAGTCATTGAAGACTCAGCAAAGCTCGCGGACTCTGTTCGCGATGCCCATGAATATGAAAAGACAGCGCTTGTTCTTGGATTAACTGGCATAGGATTACTTGGTCTTTATCTTACTAAATAGTACCAACTATTACGAGAACTAATGCCCATAAGTGCTGGGCCATAAAGCCAACTACTTTGCTTGCAGTAGACAAAAGCCAGCTAACAATACCCCCTAATATACCCGGTAAAGAGTCTATAGCTTTACTGGCTAATTTTTTTTAATAAATTCGCAAGATGATCAAGCTGTTTTTTTACCCATGATTTATTAGGTGGAGGCGATGGCGCGGAGGTAATGAACTTTGACCACCGCCGCTGTAATAGCCATCACCAGTGTACTTATTGCAAATCCTAAGGCTGTTATAACGCTTGCTAATGTGACTCCTGCTCTCTAAACAGTGTTCTTATTCGTTCTGCTAGCGTTGCGTCTTCATATAAAATTTTTTTCGATAGTTTCTCTTATTCTATTCACTTGAGTTCGTAATAGGTCTCGGTTAGCAGTCGTCACTTCTAGTCTTGCTGATCTCTCTTGTTCAAGATCTTTTAGTCTTTGGGTTATTCTTTCTTTAATATTTAGGCCCTAAGTTGGCGTCATCAGCCTCAACGAGTTTTTCTTTTTCTCTTTTTATATGCCCATCTAGTTCACCTAGTTTTGCTAAATTGTTTGTTAATTCGCCTCTGATGGTTCTTAAAGCATGATCAAGGGCTAATAATTCTCGCATAGGCAATGGGGAATCATTAATTGTTTTTAACGCTGTTTCTTCTGAAAAACTGGTTTTCTGCTTCTATTGTATTTATTAATTCGCCCTGCTGATTGATTTAATTTTTTAAGTTCCATGTTTTGCATTTGGTTATCTGTCGGGAGTTCTTGCAGTGTGTTTTGAAGTTTAGAAACTGCCTCCGCCCTTAATTTTGGCCTAACAAGGCAAGGCGATTTTGATCTTTCACACTGAGTCTATTTCTAATTGAACCCACGGCTAAAAAAATTTGATGGGTCTTTTTTAGTTGTAAGCTGAACAAGTTCTCCTTGATCGTTTTTCACAAACAAATGATCATCTTTTAATTCAAAATCATTTGGGTCTATAAATTCGGGAGGTTCTTGACCTAAACTTTGGTACAATGATTTAACCTTACTTTCTGTTAATTCATGCCGCATTGAGAGCATTGAGCGATGCTGTGTCAAAGGGATCATTTCACTCATGTCGTCTCCACGATCAAAAACATCATAATCTTCTTCAGCTTCAATTCCTGCCATGTTTTTAAATAATTAACTTTTTATTTTGCTTCATAAAAATGCCACAACAAACATATGGCTCGATTCTTGACCCGCATAGAAAACAGAAAGAGCCCCATGGCGTGAAGGAAATAAACGGAATATTATTGTTCCAAATATCCATCTACTATTGATGCTGATCAAATTCTTACTGTCAAATTTCCAGACCTAGGAGCAGATGAATTGATTGTGCCAGGCTCTGCGCGTCTTACTTTCAAAATAGCGCTTGATTCAACAACAGACCCAAACAGGACAGTTGTACAGAATTTGGACGGGCAATCGTTAAGAAAATTTCTATAAAACTTGAGGGGCAAGAAATATTTTCTTTACATAATGCAGACATATTTTTTAACCTATTCTGATCTATGGCTAACCGGGAATGAAAGGGATGATCTTGCGTTTCAAGGAATCGAAATGAAGAAGCACTAAACATAGAATAGGCGCTGGAGATGCTAAAGACGGCAAAAGGCCTGAAGCTGCAAATTTTGCGTTTGGAAATCGCTTTTCCATTCCCTTAGATTTTGAGTTGTTAAGAGCGCATGCACCATACTTTCAAGGAGCATTAAAAGACAGATTGTCATATGAACTAACTTTTAATGAATACAAACGGGTTATCAATCATCAGACACCGGAGCAAAGTACAGCATTTCTGACATCTCGTTAGAGTTTGACGTTGTTAGCAACTCTAATTTAGCAGAGCTGATTGCGCACCAATATGAGTCACATTTCCCAATATATTACGAAAGAGTGATTCATCATACAACATATCCCAGAAGCAGGGCAGACACTATATGGAATTTTAGTTTTAGTGTTGCAGCAAGATCGCTTAAAGGTATTTTATTGCTGTGTGAAGATGAAGAACCATTCAAAAGAGGAAGTGAAAAGTTTTTTAATCCAAAAATAACGAAAGTAAAAATGTTCGATTGAGGGCAGTCCTAACCAAATCTACGCTAGCGGGCTTAAACCTTATCAGCATTTTGATGAAATAAGAAAACTGTTTGGAGGCGGGAGGTGTAGAAATCCAACAGTTGACCTTGTGTCTAAAGATTTACATCTTCACAATGTTAGGCTTTGATGATTATTTAAAAAACGAAATACGGTTTATGGATTGACCTAAGGTCAACAGAGGATAATCAGTTGCATGGAAGCGGGGAGAGCTGTGAGAGACGTAATAAAAATTCAAATTGATAAAGAAGAAGAAGCCGATAAACCGCTTAATGTACATTTGTTTTTAATATATGATGCGCAGTTGAATATTGTAAAGAACAGATTAAAAGATGTAGTATACTAAATTATTTTTTATTTAAAAAAGCATGTCGTTCAGGTTTATCCAAATGTGCCTACAGCGCCGCCAAAAGAAGAGATAGTAGAAACCCCTAACATAAAAACCTTCAGATTAACCAACATTTTCACAAATGCAGCAAGTACTAGAGCAAGACCTTTCAAAATACAGCAAAACCAAACGAAGGGATTCTGCTGCCTTTAATGCTGTTACTTATGTTAATTACTGGGGGCATCGACTATAAGTGCTCTATCAGCAGGAACGAGTGTTGGTCTCTTAGCAACGGGCATAGGCGCACCCGCAGCTTTACCTCTAGGAGGTTTGTCTTTGCTCTCGGTCTGTGTTCATTAGCTGTAAGTGCGGCGGGCAAAAAATTAAAACTAAACTCCAAAAGCACACAGCTATGGTTCAACTAATAACGGCTAAACTTAGTTCGTTTAAACTGACAATAAATAAAGCGCTTGTTGACTCAAACATCACGGGTGAAGAATTTAATCGTTTACAGGCCGATTTTGATGACTACAAAAGACAAAAGTTTGATCTTCAAAGAAAGGCGAGGACAACTTTTTCTCACAGCCAGACCCCGAGCAGATAAAAAAGGAATGCTTAAAAAAAGTAAACGAGACATTAAACTCTGTTCTAAAACAGCTCACATTAACAACACCAAAAGGTGTTTATACTTTAGTTTATGAGTCCAAGCGCAAAAAGACCGTTGATATTGATTCTGATTAAACCGTTGATTTTTTTTAATTTAAAAAAAATATGTTGGCTTAGAAAGAAAGACAGCATGGCTAAGATATATGAAGGACAAGACGAATTTTTTGAAGGAATGCTCGAGAGAGAGCGTTTATCAAGAGCACTGAATTATATTGATTTAGAAGTCATTGACCCAACAAACGTACAGGCAAGCGTTGTTCATGCTATTTCTCAAGTTCCAGGCAAACTAACAATAGACCCGCCAGTTAAGTAATGTTAGCTGTTTTAATCGACTATGTAAAAATAATGAAGAAAATTTAGAAGTCTGGGTTTTCAACTAAACAGCAGACTATTCTTTCTCATAATGACTTAACACCGGTTGGGCAGACGAACTGCTTACACAGTTTGACGCTGCCGCTGAAGAAGCTAAAATGAGAGGCTCTGGTTGGTCAGAGGGCGAAGTCTTAGAGATTAGATTAAAACAGGCTAAGTATGCACCGATTGTAGGCAAGGCTTACATTCCACTACCTCGGGAGTTGGTTTTAAAGAGAGCAGTTTTAAACATAAAAAATTCAGACAACAAATGTTTCATGTGGTGCGTTCTTGCAAGGCTGCATTATGTCCGCGAACACGCAGAAAAGAGGACTAACTATCGGCAATACGCCAAGATCTTAACTTCAATGGAATATCCTTTCCTGTTAGTGTAGACCAAATTGATCAGTTTGAAGAACAAAACAACCCAATAACTGTTAATGTATACACATGGGATGAGGAAACAAATTTGGTGCCAATTAAAGTGTCAAGAACATCCAACAATAGGCGAAACCAGCCAAAAGTCATGTGGACTAACTCCTAATGTTTTCGCCAGCAGGGCTGCCCCATTACACATTGATACGCACAATGAGCAGATTATTGGCGCATACTTCAAAAAAACACTAACATACAAGAATTCTGCAGAAAATGTTTAACAAGAATTCCATCTGTGCAAGCCGCGAGTGAACATATAAAACATTGTAAAAGTTCTGTAGACTGTAAGACAGAACTAACTACGCCCCGCCAGGATCTAAAGTTAGTTTTAAGAACTGGAAACGGCTGCAAAATTCTCCATACGTAGTTTACGCAGACTTCGAGTCGCTTATTGTTTCCTTATGAAGGGCCAGCACCACAAAACTTCGAAAAACAGTCTTAATGAGTAATCATCAGATTTGTTCATTGCCTTCATTATTGTTAGGTCGGATGGCGTTATTCAGAACCAAATTATATAGAGGACCAGATGCTGCAGAAACATTCTTAAAACGCATGCAGCAAGTGCGTAACGCCTGTTCTAATAATCTAAACTTATCTGAAATCATAATGACGCCTGAAGACCAACAACAGTATGACTCAGCCACGCATTGTTGGATTTGCGGTTTAGAGCTAACGCCCAAGAGTGTAAACCCCACAGTAAGAGACCATAATCACATTAGTGGGAAGTTTAGAGGTGCAGCGCACAGTAAATGCAATCTTCAACTAAAGTTTGAACCAAAGACATGGAAGCTGCCTGTATTCTTTCATAACTTGCGAGGTTACGACTCTCATCTTATAATGAAAGCAGTGGACGATGCCTTCTGGGTGTCATGCATTGCACAGTCATCAGAAAAGTACATGTGTTTCACTTTAAATAACATGTCTTTCTACGACTCTATGCAGCACATGATGGGATCATTAGAAGCACTGGCTATGTCCTTAAAGTCCTGCCCAATAACGGAAAAATATTTTGACTCAACTCTTGTTAGAAAGGGTGTTTACCCTTATGAATACATGAACAGTTGGGAAAGGTTTGATGAAGACTCACTTCCGCCTAAAGGCGCGTTCTTTTCTAGTCTTAGAGGAAAGGACATCAGTGATTCCGATTACCAGCATGCTCAAGATGCTTGGCAAAAGTTAGATTGTAAAACGATGGGAGACTATCATGACTCCTACTTGATGGCTGATACATGTTTGTTGGCGGACGTCTTTGAAAATTATAGAAAGACCTGCATGAAACATTACAGTTTGGATCCTGCGCATTATATTTCTGCACCCGGGATGAGCTGGGACGCTTTTTTAAAGTTTACTGGAGTACAGATTGATTTATTGTCAGATTTACCAATGATTCAGATGATTGAAAACGGATTGCGTGGAGGAATTAGTATGGCGTCGCATCATTACTGTAAAGCAAACAACAAATACTTGGACGACTATGATCCGAGTAAAAGGTCTAACTATCTCATGTATTTAGATGCAAACAATCTGTATGGATGGGCTATGGCGCAATCATCACTTCCATTACGCAACTTTAAAATGTACACAGGTACGAATAATATTCAAAAAGCATTAAAGTGGTTGGGCAGTTTGGCGCCAGATCAACAGCGCGGTTTCATTCTAGAAGTTGACTTAGAATATCCTCATGAACTCCATGACCTGCATAATGACTATCCATTAGCAGCAGAAAGTCTAAAGATGGATCCAAGAGAACCGCCTAAACTTGTGCCTAATCTTCGAGGCAAAAAAAAATTATGTCTGCCATTACAGACTTCTACAATTTTATTTAAGACATGGTTTGAAGTTGAAAGCAGTTCATCGTATAATTGCTTTTGATCAAGAACAGTTCATGAAACCATACATCATGAAGAACACTGATCTTAGAACTAAATCCACAGATGCTTCAGAAAAAGACTTTTTCAAGTTGATGAACAACAGCTGTTTCGGGAAGACTATGGAAAATCCGCACAAGCGTAAAGATGTCAGATTGGTCACCAGAGAGAATGAAGCAATTAAGCTGACTTCAAAACCAAATTATCAGGACTTTAAAAGATTTCATGATCAGCTTTTTGGCATAATGATGAAGAAAAAGAAAGTCAAATTGGACAAACCTGTTTTTATCGGGTTTACCGTTTTAGAATTATCAAAGCTTTTGATGTTAGAATTTCTTTATGACTACTTTAAGCCCTCGTATCCCGAGTCCAGAGTACTTTACACAGATACAGATAGTTTTGTTATAGATATCCCTACTGAAGACATCTATAAAGACATAGAAACCGAAGTGGCTAAAGGCCATGCAGGATGGTATGATACATCTGATTACCCTAAAGATTCGCCTTTGCATTCATCCGTTAATAAGAAGGTTTTAGGAAAGATGAAGGATGAATTATCTGGAAAGGTGATCAAGGAGTATGCGGGGTTAAGGTCAAAAATGTACAGTATTTCGAGCCAGGAGAAAATCATTAAGAAAGCAAAGGGAATATCTCGCAGCGTTGTGCAGTCAAACATATCACATGACAACTACAAAGAAGCATTGTTTGGCAATAAGACTTTTCATCATGACAACGTAAAACTGCGATCTAATTTACATGAGATCAACACAACAGTTGTAACAAAGAAGTCATTAGATAAAACAAACACAAAACGAGTATTTGTTAATCCAGAGTTTTCATATGCAATTGGGCACTGGAGAACCGTAAATTAATTAAAGCAGAACTGTGTCTGGTGGGATTATCTGCAGTTCTTCCTTCACAAAAGATCTTTGAGGAGCTGGTTGTTTTGTTGTGTCAGTTTCTCGTAAATAATACACGGGCGGATTCATCTTTACAATTCTTTTTATTTCATATGGGTCAACACTCCAAACTGGATCGGTTGCCCTAATGCGAGTGTCCCCTTCTGCTTCTCCCGGTAAATAAAGGTACCTTACTTCAAACCAAACGGTAATAGTTTGCTGGATGAACTGGAGTCTTCAGCAACATTTATTGTTTTTCTTTTGATTGCTTGTACTGGTTTTAGCCCTTTAAATTCTTCATTATTCATTGCGCGCAAAACTGAGGGCAGTCGTCTAACCCATTCTGTGTTGCGAGAATTGTCAATCAGCTCTCTGTGATACTGGTAGGAGAAAAGTCTTTCGGCTAACTGTTTGTTAAAGTTTTCAACTAAAGCCTGTGATCTGTGAACTCCCGGAATGCCTCTTCTAATAGTAACTCTGTGTTTTAACAATAATTGATTTACTTGGCCTTTAAATTCTTTTCCATCATCAACTTGAATCATGCGAGGGTAAGTTAGCGGGCCTCGCTGGTATATTAGTTGTATAGCAACAGCAACAGCAGAAGCACTCTTTTGTGTTAATGGCTCCGCATCTTTGTATCTTGAAGCCATGTCAATGACTGTGAGTGCGTACTTAAATCTTTTTCGTCTAATCCTATCAGAGGGTAAATATAGAAGGTCCATTTGATGGGTGTCGTTTGGAGTTGTATTGACAAAGTGTGGTCTCTGTATTCGTCTAGGTGCAGGTAAATAAATTTGCCAAATCGCTTGTTTAGATAACCATTCCTTTGCTGTTTGTTCACTGACTCCTGCCGCTTGGCTTAGCTTTTGTATTGCTGTGATACCCTTCCAATATCCTTTGGGCGAATAATAGATTTTGTTCATTTTTTATTCAGCCAATATTATGTGCAACAAAATACACGACGGTCATACCAACGACAATAAACCCGATTTCTTGCATCTTTTGTTTTTCTGATGGTTGATAAAAGTCACTGAATTTTGGTGGGGGCAATGTCTGGACTGGTTTGCCTGTTACTAGATAATATTGTTTTATTGCTTGATCAACATTTTTAAATGTGTAAGCTGCATGCCCCTGCCTTTTCAGTGTGTCATTAATAAAATCTAACTGCTCAAGTCTCTGCCTTTCATAGGCGTCTTGTGCAGCTGCTAGTTGCTCCATAGCTTTGTTATGCCTTTTTCTCTCGCTGTCATTCCCCAGTTTACTAAATGCAAAATTACTTCCGCTAAAAGCAAGCGCATTCACCACAGCGCCGCCTATCATTATTGCGAGTGAAGCCATTTTTTATAAATGTATTTTTTTCTTACATATTTATATTGTCTGGAATTATTCCTTGCTTAACTAGAAAATCTTTCGTGGCAACCGAAGCTGCAATGATAGCAATCAGCTTTGCTGAATCCTCAAAGTCTAGTTTGCCAAGATCTGCTGGTTTAATTCTTAACAGGCTTTTACCAAGCATTGAGTATCCTATACTTAGTCCTCCAATAACAGCAGAATAGTATACAAGGTTGGCAACAGTTTTTTCGGTGCTCATTTTTAGAAAATAAAATAATTATAATTAATAAAAAACATGAACAGTGATGATCTACTACAGCTACAAGGCAGCCTAAACCTTCCTGAACTTATGAATGACCGAGTTGATGACCAAGCTATTATGCCCAAAAAGGAAAGGCTGTATTCTTTGGCAGCATGTGGAAAAACAAAACAGTTCCTCGGAACTGAATTCAGCATAGAACAGATTCAACAGATGTCGCCGCAAGACATTTTAAAGTATCATAACAGGTATGAAGCGCAGCTGGGGTCTAGAATGGTGAAAAGTGTGGGGCAAACGGTTCTTAGTTTGTACACTAAACTAGTCAGTAGATTTGCTCCCATTGATTCTGAACAAGATCTTACGTATGATTTAACGCAAGATCCGGTTTTAACAAAGTCATTAGAGTCTCTAGGGTGTGATCTGTATTACAGATTTGGAACATTGTTATCGCCATTAATCATGGGATTAATTACTTTTAATCATATAGACTTTATTTCCCTTCAAAATGAACGAGTCGGAAAATCAGCAGAATCAGAAAACGCTGAATCAGGTGGAGAAAGTAACCAAGCCAGAAAATCAGCAGAAAACGCTGAATCAGGCGGAGACCATTAAAAATCCTGGGCGTGTTGAAGCAGGAAGAAAATTAGCAGAGTGGAACAGACAAAAAAAATTAATGTTACAGAATATGACTCATCATGAAAACATAACGCCGCCAACGCCAGAACAAGTTGATTCAATGCCAGCTATAAAAACTCCATGTGATACAAGGGCCGCAAAGTCTTCATGGAATATTGAACTTAAAACTGTTGCCATTTTTAGCGCTCTTGCTGCTGTTGGGGCAGTTATTACGGTTATAAAATATATAAACAACGCTGGCAAAAACAAGAGCCCAAACAATCTCCACCGCTAAATACAGAAGCCGAACACAACTGCACGCCAAAACCGCCAATAACAAAGCATCATTTTGATCCATTTATAATGGAATAATATTTTAAATTTTTAATAAAAATAGATCATGGCGTATTATAAAATGATGGTGTCAATAAATAAAGACCTGGAGTCTATAAAAGACATTTCCATAGACCCGAATTGTAATCAATGCGGTTGCTTCGGATGTAAGACCTTCCTTAAAATCTATGCAAAGAACGCTGAGCAAGACATCCTCAACGATGACACGTTTTTTGAGGCGTGTGTGTACTATCTTAGACATTTACTATTTAAGATAAAAACATAGATTGTATTTTTTGATAATTATAAGATAACTTAATAAGAACTTAGTTGTACTTAAAGGATGACTTAGTTATGATCTTGAGGTAACTTAATCAAGAACTTAATCAAGAACTTATTAAGAACTTGAAGTAACTTGGGGTGACTTGGGATGACTTAAGGACAACTTGAGAATGACTTAAGTAAGAACTTGAGGATGACTTAGAAGTGGCTTGGGGCAACTTCAGTTAAGAACTTGTGGATGACTTGAGTGTGCATGCGTGGGGTGGGGGTGGGGTGGGGGTGGGGGGAGGTGCGTGCGTGGGGTGGGGGTGGGGGGAGGTGCGTGCGTGGGTGGGGGTGGGGGAGGTGCGTGCGTGGGGTGGGGGTGCGTGCGTGGGTGGGGTGGGGGAGGTGCGTGCGTGGGGTGGGGTGGGGGGAGGTGCGTGCGTGGGGTGGGGGTGGGGGAGGTGCGTGCGTGTGTGTGCGGCAGCCAAAAAAGTTGAAGCAGGACGTTGAAGCGAAGCAGTGAAGCCAGTAATCACAGCAATATATACAAAGTCATGAAGTGCTTGGTGGAAATTCAAGGCAGTCAACTCTAAACAAACCCGACCGCTCCTGCATGAGCGGTATCTAAAAATAGATCTTACGTCAGTGGTAGGCCTGCACTGGTCTTACAGTCGCGCGCACTGACTGTTGCTAAAGCAGCCAACTCTAAACAGCCCCGACCGCTCCTGCATGAGCGGTATCTAAAAATAGATCTTACGTCAGTGAAGAAACGGCTTGCTACTGCAACCTTGGCCGCTCTAGGGTGGAGCGCTGGAAAACGGCTTGCTACTGTGACCTTGGCCGCTCTAGGGTGGAGCGTTAGTTCTCTGATCGCTTGCCCTAGTTTGCTGTGCCCCTCTTTTCTCAACCAGGCTTGCAACTGGGTTACAGCAGTAATTGCTGTAGCCAAGCTTTTATGGCAGCTCTAACCGCCAGTAGTAGTACATCCAGCATTGTATATTTAAAGCATTTATATGAAGACAGTGCTAGCCACACACTACTCCTCTCCATACTGGTAAATGTACTAAGGCCTGCCTAACCCTATCTAGTTTGTTTGCCAGAACATTCGAAAATCGCCATTCAGTTGCATAAGGGCACGCTTGAAAGGCAGATGAACTGGTTAGAATTAGAAAAGTAGAAAAGTATACACATCTTAATACACAGATCAGCTTGCCCCATAAACACTGAATCTGTAGTTAACAATCAATCAAGTCACGAATCAGCCGTGTTTACCTTCGCCTTAAGAAATGAACGCCATGTTTTTTAAACGTGGCTTTAGCTGTCTCAAGCCAGCTCCCAACAATCAACGCGTAATGGATTGTTTTGCTTCGGCCAACTTTCAACAATGCAGCGCCATTTTTTAGATAAGGAACTATCTCATCGATAGCCAAACACGTATTAAAACTGGCTACATCTTGTTTCATTTCCTTGAACCAACAGTCTCTCCGGTTTCACAACATGCTTCGCCTACCTTCAAGACAACTACCAGTTAAGCGCAATGAAGAACAGAGAAAGAGGCGGCTCTCGCTGTATAGCGAGGAACGTGTTAGCACACGCCCGCTGTGCGGGCAGACATGTGAATAGTTGGCTTGCCTTCACTGACTGACTCAACTAATTCTTTCAACAAATACTCTAACATGCAGTTAAAGTAAAACTTATGGCCTCGAATAACAAACCTGTTCTTCAGTAACGTTTTAGCCATTTTAAAATAACACAATTAAAACACAGTGGTCACAACAGAGCGCAGACAAAACACACAGCCTTCTTGAGTGGTGGCTCAAACAACAATGACGGCCTCAGTTGTGTCGCGTGACAGCCTCGATCTGGTTTGTCGACGTGGCAATCTCGAATTTCTGATGCAATGTGGTGTAACCAGCCAAGTGTGCTTCGTTTACACAGCACAGGCTAGGTGCAAACTGCCGCGAGCCGTAAATTAAGTGATCGGGTTTCAGACCCGTGTACAAAGTTTGTAGGTGGAAATTAGTCAGAAGAAGTGTGCGGATTTTATGTCATTTAATTGAGAGAGAGAAAGAGAGTTGTGTGTGTGTGTGTGTGTGTGTGTGTTGTGTGTGTGTGTGTGTGTGGTGTGTGTGTGTGTGTGTGTGTGTGTGTGTGTGTGTGTGTGTGTGTCTGCCCGCCTCTCTGTCTGTCTGTCTGTCTCTCTCTGTCTCTCTCTTCTCTGTCTGTCTGTCTGTCTGCCGATGATTCTCTCTCTCTCTCTCTCTCTCTCTCTCTCTCTCCTCTCTCTCTCTCTCTCTCTCCTCTCTCTCTCTCTCCTTTTTTCCGCCACAGGAAAAGGCGCTTTTAGGCCACTTTCGCCCAAAAACTCGGTGGTGAAGCAAGTGGGGTTGAACAGACATTTATCTGTTCTCTGCATCCCTTAAGATACAATGTAGCTACCTCAATGGATGTGATGTAAAACAGTCTCGTATGCAAAACAAAACTAAAATCTCACATATGATGAACTTCGGAATTCCAGGCGTGACTCAAAGCACATCTCAAAACGACCTGCGTGAAGCGCTAATCACCTGTAATATCTCTCCTCTGACATGCATGACTGAGAAAAAGCAACCTGCTGTTTCAGTTTCAGTTTCATCAAGGTGTTTACTGCGTGCGGACTGATCCATATACGCTACACCACATCTGCTAACTTTCCAGACCACACCACGCGCGATTTAAAGCTGATGAATAAATAAATTCATGATTGAGATCACAACATGTAAGAAGAGAGTCTCACGACGACAGTTCAGCAGATGTCCTACCCACGCATTAGCCCAACGCGCTCGTCAGACCTTGGGTACCTGCCTAACAATGTCTGTGCCATTGGTCTGCCGACTCACCTGAAATGATTGCACAGATGTTCGTTCGTCACAACACCAGATGTACAGTCAAGTCATGTGATTCGGGATGAAGCCACTCGATGCGCCACCTGTGCGCCACCTTCTGTCTGAAGAAGCCACCAAGACTCTGGTTTCTGCTTTCATTCTTTCAAGACTTGACTACTGTAATTCTCTTCTTGCTGGCTGTCCACAGAATCTCCTTGCAAAATT
>CM031616.1:59874117-59876617 GCA_018398815.1 Conus ventricosus
GAGAGAGAGAGAGAGAGAGAGAGAGAGAGAGAGAAGAGAGAGAGAGAGAGAGAGAGAGAGAGAGAGAGAGAGAGAGAGAGAGAGAGAGAGAGAGAGAGACGTATAACATAAACTCTAAGACATAGCCCATGGCATTCAGAAATACACGCACGTACGCTTGTGCACACGCATGCTCTCTCTCTCTCTCTCTCTCTCTCTCTCTCTCTCTCTCTCTCTCTCTCTCTCTCTCTCTCTCTCTCTCTCTCTCTCTCTCTCTCTCTCTCTCTCTCTCTCTCTCCCCCCTCTCTCTCTCTCTCTCTCTCTGTTCATACACACACACACTTGCGCGCGCACATGCAGCATGCACGCATGCTAGTAAGCATACACTCACATACAGACATATAGCCTTAACCCATCTAGCCCCCTCCCCCTCCCTTTACATACCTCCACCCACCCGCTCTCCTGCCTCCACACGCATACAAAGTGCACACACTGGATAATACCTACATCATTTACATGTAAGCCTGTATAAAATCATGTCTGATTTTAAAAAAAAAAATACTCATGACCCCCTCCTCACCCCCACCCGTCACGCCTCCCTCTATATGAACAGCAACTCTCCTTTGACTGATTATGTTCGAGGAATAAACAGAATAAAATCATGGAAATTCTCAAAGTTAGAATATTGCTCTTGCTTGGTGTATGCTACATGATGATACTAAGTCTCTTTATTCCTAGTGTACACTGTTTGTATTGAATAATGAAAACATGTCACGTATGCACTCCCTTTTCGTGAAATGTCAAAAACAGGTCAGATGGGAAAAAATACTAGGACTTGAGCAGTTTTTCTCTATTCTCATTCATTCTTCTATGATGATGCTGAAACAAATTGGGAAAAGACGACGACGGTTGGGTTGCTTAGAGATGGACAAACATGTAGAGATTGTGACATGAATGAAGTAGGTGATTAAGTAAGTAATTCCATATTGTGTGAGTCAAGAGACGAACAAATTATGTACAGATCGCAACATGAATAAAGTAGATGATAGGTTCCATGCTTTGGGGGTTAGTAAGAGGCGAAAAAATGTGTAGAATTGTAACATTAATCAACAACGGTTGGGGGTTGTTAAGAGATGGGCAAACATGAAGAGATTGTAACATGAATGAAATCGGAAATATATTCTCTATTGGATGGGTTGTTTTAAAGAGACGGACAAACATGTACAGATCGCAACACGAATGAACGATAAATTCCATGCTGTGCGGGTTAATAAGAGATGGACAAATATGTAGAACTGTAACATAAATCAAACAGATAATTAGTTCCATGTGATATGGGCTGTTAATATGAGATGAAAGAAATATGCAGAGATTGCAAGCTACGTGAAGCAGGTGATGAATTCCATGTTGTGTTTGATTACCCAAAATATGCATCCTTACGATGTCAGTTTGTTGAAAAACGGTGTCTGAATCTGTGTTCAAAGTTTGAATTGTTTAACTTCTTGAACAGCTTCAAGAAATGTAAACTGAACTTGTTTCAGTTGACAACACTGAGAGCAGAGAGATTTGAGAACTTACACATTTTACGACACCGCTCGATATTGATTGTATCACTCACTTTGCCTGATACTCAGGAATAGCATCTTCATAGTATCAGTTGGTTTCATCTGTTTTCTTTTTACATTTATGTGACTCTTCTTTCATCTTTTTTCAGGTCTCTTTTACGGTGGTGGCTGATTTGTTTACTGCTGTTGTTTTTCATTTACTAAAAATTAGATTAAATGAAATAGATGTTGTGTATTGTCCAGAGAGACCAATCAGTCTATTTATTATGCTGGAAAATAACTTTTATGGACGTCTCTCCGATGAAAACTGAGAAGAGATCGAAGCGTCAGGATACATGGCTTTCTCAAAACAGTTCGTAGAGAGGGAACCTGTATCGCTACCTCTACCATTGTCAAGTTTAATCTGAAATGTTGCGCAATGCAGAAGCAAGGGGATAAAGCACTCCACAAAAGTGAAAAATTAACAACTGAAAATGCTAAAATGGGGCTCAGATTCCTTTCCTGGCGGAGGACTGCCCCATGCATTTATTCATTATTTAAACAGAATAGAAGACAATAGCATATGCTCGCAGTGTCTGTTCGTTAATGTCTTAGAGTGAAGGATATGCTTCCATCGTGATGTCTGTGTTACGCGTGATCCATGCTAGTCTTGCTACACAACACTTCGCGTCTTACACGAACTTAGAGGAGAGAAAACTCCAGCAACATAGTGTCTGATTCGCCCTCATTCCATCTACGATCTACTCTGTCAACGTTGATCTTCTTTGTCTCGAAAATAAAGAGAGAGAGAGAGAGAGAGAGAGAGAGGAGAGAGAGAGAGGAGAGAGAGAGAGAGAGAGAGAGAGAGAGAGGAGAGAAGAGAGAGAGAGAGAGAGAGAGAGAGAGAGATCATTCCATCTACAATCTACTCTGTCAACGTTGATCTTCTTTGTTTCGAAAATGAAGAGGAGGAGAGA
>CM031616.1:59881617-59884722 GCA_018398815.1 Conus ventricosus
TTCTCTCTTTTCTCTCTCTCTCTCTAATTCCACCGCCCGTGCTATTCATCCTGCAATTTTCACGGGGGGCCCGGGTACCTTTCTCTCGAACTTTCTGTCTATCGGCCCCCTCGCCTGTCTTTTTACCTGCCCGCACGTGCTTCTTTTCTTTTAGTTTGAAGTATGCTCACTCTGTGCGCAGCATGGCATGTTGGCCGCCTTGCTGAGGGAGGTTAGCTCTTCACTCGAGCGGAAGATGCCCTCTGGGGGCCCCTGCTCCAGCCCTTTGGTTCTTTACCTTATCATCGAGATTTAAGTCAGTACTTTCAATTCCTGCAGTGGGCCCTGTAGGGGGAGGACTCATTTCTTCTGTTTCCGCATCTTCGCCTCTGTCCTCTCGACTGGACAGAGGGTAGGGGAGAGTCCTTTGACCCGCCTCTTTGGGTCACCCACGGGTAGCTGGTAAGCATCAGTTTCGTGGTCTTTTTTGTTTTGGTTTGTTGTTGTTAGCCGTTTAAAGTCTTCTTTTTTGCGCAATTTTCTTTTTTTTCGAAATTGTAAGAGAAATATTGTGTGAGACCTTTTCTCTGGTTAATTCAATCTTTAACCTGGCCATTCTAAATTATTTCCAAAATTCTTTCTCCTGTTTATGCATCTGGTGATGCGGTAGTCGGTGGGGAAGGGAGAGAACCTGGTGATTCAGGGTTGGAACTTGCTTGGTCTCGCTCGTCCGCCCTGCACATTCGCGGACTTTTATCCTTCGGCCCCGTCTGTTTGTGTGTGCAAGGAGAACGAGTTTTATGTTCACGAGCGTGCGTACGCATGATTTGCCGTTCGGATGCGGGGTTGAAGTTTTGTGTTATTTTGAAATGGTTTATAAAATGTGACAATTATGCCATTGAATTACTATTTGAAAATTTGTGGTGGCGTATTAAGCGATGGTCGCTGTGTTGATTTTTTTCCCAAAGGGAAGGAAAACGTTAAGCGTGAGTGAGAGAAGGGTGAAGAAAATTTTCATATTTGTTTTATAACCTGTTGTTTTAAATGCAGTCTTTTACCTGCATCGTGTGAGAAACTTGATTCATTGGGGGGTACTGTGTGCGTTTAATACACTTCCCCTCGCCCATCATGCGAGTGGCTGATAAGACTTGACAGCAATGGTCAGACGGTACTGAGGGCGGGGTTCCAGTACCCTTCTTCCTTCCCCCTTTCCCTTCTTCTTTTCCTCCTCTCCGACTCTCCTCCCAGTTTCGTCCTCCCCCTCCCGGGGGCTTCACCTGGAGCACGAACTGGATGGTGCCACGGTGGTCGAGGCCCACGTTCTGGCTGAGACCCCGCGAGATGGTGCCACGCGCTGGTCGAGGGCCACGCCTTGGTCGGGACCTGGACTGCTAGGGGAGCCCGCCGTCTCGACTGGCCGGCCTGGACCCCCGTCCGGACCTCCAGTAAACAGCTACGTCCCCCCCCCCCCCCCCCCCCCCGGGACACGGCTCTTCAAATGCCCGCTTGGGAGTCGAGGGTGTCGGGTTTGGGCGACTCCCTGCGAGAACCAACCGGCTCGGAGCACTAGTGCGACAGGGTGCTCCCTCGGACTTGACAGGGGCAGGGGTGTGGACGCACTCCGTGGTGTGGAGAAGGGTCAATACTGGAAATATTTCTTTATAATTGTTACATGTCATATGTCTGGAATGCTGTAATTGTGATTGTGTAGTCGTATGGTGAAATATTTATTTATAATCGTGCATGTTTGGGTGTGGGAGTGCTTGATTGCGATTTTGCATGTTGTGTGCGTTGGAGTGCTTGATCGTGATTGTGCATGTTGTGTGCGTTGGAGTGCTTTATCGTGATTGTGCATGTTGTGTGCGTTTTGGGGGTGCTTTATTGTGATCGTGCATTTGGGGCGTGTGTTGGAATGTTTATTTTGCTGGTGTGAATAAATGGGGTGGTTGATCGTAATCTTTATTGTGTGGTCTCTTGCGGAGCGTGTGAGGTCAGTCACTCCCTTCACTCCCACCTAGACCGATCCTGTCAGGGCAGACCTCCAGGGTCGGTCGTGACAATTGTGGGGGCTCGTCCGGGATGTGAAGGGCTCTGGCTGTCTCTCCCCTCGTTTCGCAGGGTACCTGTTTAGTTTTGTCTGTTTTGTATATGTTTAGTCAGTTTGTCGTGTTTGTTCGTGGGTGGTTGGCTGGTGACTCTAGAGTGAAGGGAGGTCTTTTGGTGGCCTGAGGGAACATCCGGCGTGGGTCGGGAGTCGAGGTGAGACCAGGGGGAGTCGACCGCGTCCAGACCTCCTTCCGCCGGGTACCTCACGCAGGTACGGCCGTAAGTCTTGCCCTTCTGTTGCCGCTCAGTCTTCCATCCTGTTTTTTTATTTAGCCCAAATTTTTTTTTTTTTTCTCTACCGGGGTTTTTGAGTACAGGGGGGTGTATCGGACGCTAGTGTTTTTTTTCCCTCTCTCCGGGTCCCGTCTGCTAGTTTTTGGTTTTGTTTTTTTTTTCGGCCAGCCCCACCGCACTGTTGCTCGTGCTGTAGAGCGCGGTGTTGCCAGAGTGGGGCAGCCGGACATAGTTTTTGTTTCGTTTTTTTTTTCGGTGAGCCCCCCCGCACTGTTTTCTCGTGCTGTAGAGCGCGGTGTTGCCCGAGTGGGAGCAGCCGGAACTTGTCCGCACACACGCACACACACACATACACACATATACAACGCCCCTAAAATATTTTTTTTTTTTTCTCTAGTGAAATTGTTTTTCCCCTGTATTTGGAAAACTGTAGGATATTATTGTCATGGCGACGTCCGGCGCTGGTGGTATGGCGACGGGGCGTCGAAGAAGAAGGGTATTCAAAAAGTTACTGTAGTCCCTACTATTAGTACCAGTACTTCGACTACGGTAATTCTACCTATTCCAGTCTGTAGCAGGTAGTCCAGGAGTACTTTTGCTACCTCTTCGTGGGGGGTTCCTGTCGAGACCCCGACTGGCACTTCCGCTCGGAAGCGTCAGAGTATAGCGAAGCAACTGTGGGCTTCTGTTGAGTCGCGGAGACCGAAACCTTCTCCTCTCCAGGCTTCCCCCCGAAGGGGCATGCCCAGAAGACTTTCCCTTTGGAAGTCGGGGACCAAGGGGGAC
>CM031616.1:59895722-59898222 GCA_018398815.1 Conus ventricosus
GAGTACTTTAGAATGGGAACGAAGAAATGCTGTCTGTGTGTCTGTCTGTCTGTCTGTGTCTGTGTGTCCGTGGTCAAAATGTGTTCCACTCGCTCCAGACAAAACTACTGGGTCGATCTTTCTGAAAATTTGTAAGTATGTTCATTATGGGTCAAGGATGATGCCCGACGTTTTAGTTTACCGTTACAGCCGTTACTAACGGCTGTAACGGCCTGTAACAGTTTTTCTTCTTTATAGAATATCTCAGAAAGCACTTGGCCGATCTTTCTGAAAATTTGTAGGTATTTTTGTGAAAATTAGCAGGTATGTTCATTATGGGTCTCGGATGATGCCCGATGTTTTAGTTTACCCCGTTATAGCCGTTACTAACGGCTGTAACAGCCTGTAACGGTTTTCTTCTTTATAGAATATCTCAAAAAGTACTAGGCCGATCTTTCAGAAAAATTGTAGGTATGTTCATTATGGGTCACGAATAATGCCTGATGTTTTCGTTTACCGTTATAGCCGTTACTAACGGCTGTAACGGCCTGTAACAGTTTTTCTTCTTTATAGAATATCTCAGAAAGCACTTGGCCGATCTTTCTGAAAATTTGTAGGTATGTTCATTATGGGTCACAAATAATGTCCGATGTTTAGTTTACCGTTATACTGTTACTTACGGCTGTAACGGCCTGTAACGCTTTTTCTTCTTTATGGAATATCTCAGAAAGTACTTGGCTGATCTTTGTGAAAATTAGCAGGTATGTTCATTATGGGTCACGAATGATGCCCCATGTTTTAGTTTACCCCGTTATAGCCGTTACTAACGGCTGTAACGGCCTGTAACAGTTTTTCTTCTTTATAGAATATCTCAGAAAGCACTTGGCCGATCTTTCTGAAAATTTGTAGGTATGTTCATTATGGGTCACAAATAATGTCCGATGTTTTAGTTTACCGTTATACTGTTACTAACGGCTGTAACGGCCTGTAAAGCCTTTTCTTCTTCATGGAATATCTCAAAAAGTACTTGGCCGATCTTTGTGAAAATTAGCAGGTGTCTTCATTATGGGTTACGGATGATGCCCGATGTTTTAGTTTACCGTTATAGCCGTTACTAACGGTTGGGTATGGTATGGTACTGTATGGTACTGTATGGTATGGTTTGGTACTGTACACATAGCGTGCACCCTGCATGAGAAAATATGGAAAGAATGAAGGAAGTAGGGAAACTGAGTGGACGGTATTGACTGGATGACACGGGAAACGACTGAATGAAGCGCCAGCTGGCAGCTCTTCAGTCGGCACTACCCAGGTAGGCAGCCCGTTGTGTAAACGAGTATGGATTGTGAAAGCTTTTTACAATAGTGTCTTTAAAGCGTACATCAAAACACTACCGCAGTGCTCAGAGAGGATTTAGATGGTACCACGGCAGTGTTCTGGGCACGGTATAGGCTTTTCCTAGCTTGTTACATCGGAACCTCTGCAAAAGTTGATATTGATAACACATTACACATAGCGTGCACCCTGCATGAGAAAATATGGAAAGAATGAAGGAAGTAAGGAAACTGAGTGGACGATATTGATTGGATGACACGGCCTGTAACGGCCTGTAACGGCCTGTAACGGTTTTTCTTCTTTATGGAATATCTCAGAAAGTAGGCTACGTGGCCGATATTTCTGAAAATTTGTATATATGTTCATTATGGGTCACGGATGATGCCCGATGTTTAAGTTTACCGTTAGAGCCGTTACTAACGGCCCATAATGGTTTTCTTCTTTATGGAAAATCTCAGAAAGTTCTTGGCCGATCTTTCTGAAAATTTGTAAGTATGTTCATTTCAGGTCACAGACGATAGCCGATGTTACCAGCCATTACTAACAGTTACACGAGCCCAAGACGGTTTTTTCCTCCTCACGCGTCTTCAGGATAAACTGGGAGTACGTTTATATGCTTTGCATCTTTTTTTCTTTTTTTTTTTTTTTTACGTTCCTAACATTGCATTTGTGGTGGTAACATGTCATTTCCATAGCTCGCTTTTTTTTTCTTTTCTTTTTTTTTTGGCCAGATCCGAAGTGAGGGTCGATGTCTCGCATGCACGAGACAGGAAGCTGGAATGCAATGGTGTGCGCATGCGCCTGATCTTGTGTGTGTGTGTGTGTGTGTGTGTTTTTAAAATTTTTTTTAATGGAAATGTTACTGTTGTCCTTTCATACAGACTTCAGTGTGGAAAGTGTTGATTTTTTTAATTTTTTTTTTAATACTGCCCTTGTGAGAAAGCCATGGTAAAGAGATGTTATGGCAAGATACCAAACAGCAGGCTGATGCTGATCATATCACACACCAAGTCAACCAGAGCGTCACAACCGTCAGGCAACACATGGGATCGTATGAAGATCTGGTGACACCAGTTTAGAGAAGAAAATTACGTTGGTATACCTTTCAAAGTGAGGTGACTGACGATGGAAATTGAAAACAAAATAAAATAAAATAAACATTAAAAAAAAATTGTTGGTGATTTCG
>CM031616.1:59903222-59905722 GCA_018398815.1 Conus ventricosus
CCTCCTAACAACATACGTCGGTCACTTTTGTCGTCTGCTGAGGCCACAGCATCGTTTTCAGTTGACCGAATTTTCCTACTTTGAGCCATGTGATGTCACGATGACGTTTTTCATTTTCCCGGCAGGAGAGAGGCATTTCCGCGAAGCCTTTGTTTCCAACATGTCTCTCGAAGCGCGGTTAACGAAATCATTGTCGCAAAAGCGAAAAAGCGTAGCAGAGGAGCAAGATCAAGAACGGATACAATTTTTGATGTTTATTTTGTTTTTTTTTATTGTGACGATGTGTCTGTGACAATTGCAGTGCGCGTGCTGCAATTTTTTAACGTATACATATTTTGTTGTTTTTTATTATGGTAGGGACCCTTAATGTTAGCCTGGGACCCCTTAAAAATCTGATGAAGGGGTCCCTGGGACCGGAAAGATTTTCACCCCAGCAGAACCCCTGGCTTTAGAGCTTATGATGAAATACATGTGTGTTCAAAGTCAGAGGGAAAATGAACACCAGTTAGTGTGTTTTAGGGTTCTTTTATGGTTACTAGTGTCACTAGATAGTTACACCTCAAACTTTTTGGAAAAAAAGTTATTGGAATATAGAAAGTAGTTCTCAAAAAGCATCCAGCAAGATTTGTGCCAAGGTAATCCACAAAATTTGCCAAATGTGTTAAAAACATTTTTCACCAGTACTGTGTATATTACTTTAAGAGAGAGAGAGAGCAAAAAAAAAAAAACACAGAAAAATATTGTGATCAGTGCTTGTATCAAAGAATGTTAGTTCCTTTGCTACATTTGGTAGCCAGTGTCATTTAAGCATTGACATCCAATGTATTTGAGGCATGTGTACCTATGCGAAACCCATTTATCTCTGCTTCATTCATGAAGCAGCTAAAGACCAAAAAGAGCAATATTTGAATAAATAAATCCTTAGCGAAATGATCAAACTTATTGTAGTAGTATTGCTTTGAAATTGTTTTAAAATCACTCTAAATGCCTGGCTTGTAATTGTATCTAGTCAGAATCAACAACGAATTCTTCCTATCTACCTTTTATGTTATAGCAGCAGGTGTAAACACAGTTTAAGTAACACATGCTGGTTTTGTGTGTTACTTATAGATCAAACTCACTTCACACGCCATCACTTCTTTGCCAAGGAGTGCTATCAATTTTTAGCAAATTGATGTTCACTTGTGCAATTCACATGAAACTCTTTTGCATAGTCACCATGTATTCACTGATTTTTTCCCCCCAGAGAAATGGGGTTTTAAAAAAAAAGATTAACCATTCAAAGATAATGAAGCTAAACCAAGACGGTAATTTAGGCTTTATAAATGAAAACATGGGTAAGTTCTGAAGGTTGCTAATGATGACAGAAAATTATGTGTCCAAAGACAGACAGATCATGACATGGCTGATCGCAAATCAGCAAGAAATCCTAGATCATGGTTCATGGCAGTTAAGCATCAGTAGGTCATTTGACTTGGTGATTGTGACATTTGTCACAAACACAGAGAATTATTGCCCCAGTTACATTCTTCCATGAATACTCACAGAATTCTATCATAGGAAACAGCAGATTTTTGTTTGTTTTCAAATCAGAGAAAAAAAGATGTGAAACTGACTCCATAGCAATCATGGAAAAATTGGTTGTTTTCAGTGAAATTCTGCATGAATTTTGACAGAATTTCTAGCCATAGAAAATAACAGTTTTTGTTTGTTTGTTTTTTCTAAATATTTATGGCTCAGGATACTGATTGTTTTGTGTGACTTATGTCAGTTTTGTATGACGATTTTCATACATTGGGTATCTACTTTTGGTTATAGTGCCTGCAGTGTGTTTTCTACCGACCAAATTAATTATTCTGATCATTAGCAGATGAACTGGTTTCAACAAAGTAATTCAAACGCAGTATTTTAATCCTTGTGTTACTGTCAGTGTGTTTGTGTGCCATTCTGTGTGTGGACTGTGTTTTTTGTGTGTGTTGTTTGTGTGTGGTGTGTGTGTGTGTGTGTGTGTGTGTGTGTGTAAATATTTGTTGGTGTTTATAGCATGCAAGCATTCATAAGATTATTTAGTAAATTATTCAGTAGTATTGTTTTTGGTTTACTAGTTCACCCTTTCAGGGAGTCAAGGAAACCAACAAAACAGTTTAAAGATCTGCAAACTTGAGATTTATTTTAAGGATTCGGTGTGGTTTTCTGTGACATCGAACTTGGATCTAAGAGAATCCCGGGCATGAAAATTGTCCACATGGTCAGGAGAATAAAAAGTCTGTAAAGGAAAACAAACAAACAAAAATTCTCAAGACTCCATCCATGACTGATGACAGCTTTGGGTTTTGTTGACAGTGGTGACGGGCTGCACAGATGGAATCGGCAAGGCATACGCCGAACAGGTGAGGAATGATGGGTCAGCTGGACGGGTTCACTTTGTGGGCTTGAGTTGCAAAGTGAGGCGTCTGCCAGGGGGGAAATTTCTAAACAAATTTGAAATGTTGGTCATAAT
>CM031616.1:59908222-59919121 GCA_018398815.1 Conus ventricosus
TGCCGAACTGATCAGTGCGCATGCGCATACACCGTCTTCCCGAGTTTTGAAAGCGAGAAAAATGGACGCGAAACAGGGAAAACGAAAAAATGCCGATGGCGATCTCGACAATGGGGCTACTGTCAAGAAGAAGAAACGTCAGCAGACGTTCCTGTCGAAATATACGGAAACCTGGCCGTTCATCAAGCGTGGCAAGATCGAGACATACGCGTCGTGTGAAATTTGTGCGTGTGAGTTCTCCATCGGATCTGGAGGTAGGGACGAAATAACCCGTCACGTCGCTAGGCCTACTGAGAAGCACAAGAAGAACACAAAAATCCGTGAGAGCGAGAAATCTTGCAACATTAGGGGATTCTTTCAACGTGCTCAGACGTCAACCAGTCAGGAAACTTTTGACGTCATAAGAGCTGAAACGTTGATGGTTGACCTTGCAGCTGAACTGAATTTGCCGATGGCCGCGTTGGACAAGTTAAACAAAGGAGTTAAATTGATGTTTCCTGACTCGGACATCGCAAAGAAATTTCAGTGCGCTAGAAGCAAAGGCACGGCGATTTTGAAAGAAAATGCTGCCCAAGTTACCCTTACTCTCGGGGATAGAATGAAAAAACAGCCTTTCACAATTTCAACAGATGGAAGCAATAACAAAGGAGGACAGAAACTTTTTCCACTGATTGTGAGGACTGTTGATCCAGACACTATGGAGACACTATACAGCTGCAGGATTTGAAGAGTGCCTATTACCGTTCTCTTCAGCCTGCAGTGCAGGACCTGAATTAACCAAAAGCCATGGTAGAAGTTGTACATAGTGTAAATAAAGGTAAGCTTTCACTTTAATGTTGATGTGGTTGTGATATGTGCTACCGCTGCATGTGTCCCTGGAAATCAGTCTGTGTCCCTGGTTTTGAAAATGTATGTCCTGAAAGTGGCGGAAGGGGGTAGGCAGCCCTGAGTCGTACGCATTGAAAGATAAACACTCACGCTGACTGTTCACAATACAGCAGCACTGGTCTTCACCTTGTCTGTACCTGTTTGATGAAACTTTTTTTTTTTTTAATCTATTGAAGTGTATGCGTGATGGCTGAGCAGTCAGTGATCACATGGCCATTCTAAAGTCATGTAAGAGGCGTGGTTCAATTCCCAGAATCCACTCAAAATTGAAGTCTGCAGATTGCCAAGGTCAGCTACCCTATATACAGCAAATCTATTGGCCGCTTAGCCCTTTCAGCCCTGACTTAGTGACTGACTGTGTAACTTCACCAGCCTGGCATGTTTTGGCTGTACTGTTGGAAGATTCTGGCTGGTTTACTCAAACTGTGATCACTCTTGATCAGCGCATAAAAAGGGACACCCAGCTGCAGAAATATAGTTTTTCTGTGACGTACTACATTTTCATTGTGTATGAATTTCCAGTGGGGCATGGGTCCTTGGCAAGTAGGAGCCAGATGGATCCTTCATAAATTCCTCAGTACTTGCTAGTCTTGCTGAAAATATTAAAATGCAGACAAAACTAGTATGTGTCATGATCACATATGTTTTCAGCAGCTTTGTAATTTTATGTGAACGGTTATTAACAGAGATTGTCCGCTATCTTGTCATCTACAACTTGCCTCACTGTAATGTCTGTTATTTCACTCACTGATACTAATAGTGTTGAAAGAAAGAGAGAAAAAAACTGAGGGGGAAAAAAACTCACTTAAGTTATTTAAAATTTGGTAACAACATACATGATGCAAAAAGTAAATTGTTTGAAAATTTGCACAGTGTAATTTGTGCTTGGAATAAAGGTGAAATGAATGTGTTTGATGTGAACCGAGATTAGTGCCCATCCTCTGGTCAGGTGCCGATGCATTCATAGGCACCTGATCTCTGGTTGGATGCTGGGCAGAAGGAGTTATCTCCCATTTGTATCTCAGAAGGAAAAGTAAAACATGCACACATGCAGATCATCAAAGGCACAAAAATTTTACTGCAGATTTCAGGAAGACTAATCCATCAAAAGCTATTTTTTAATGTTGTAATGGAAATCAGTAGTTTGTCATGTGATCTGACTTCAACATAGTTTGTCATGTGATCTGACTTCAACATGGCTGATGATGTAATGCTTCAGTTTGGTCATTTAGTTTCAGCCCTCGTTTCTGAGTTTGATGTCTGGGCGTTTTAACTTGTATGGTCTTTTTTAAATTGCTTGGTCTTGGCAATGAACAAATGACGTGATTCTGAAGATCAGAATGTCCTGATGTATATACATGTATCAGGGTTGCACATCCACGTCGGACATCGGACATAGACCGATTGCACATGCAAAATGTCCGATATAACTGGCAGTGAAGAGGACAAATGTCCCATTACTTTGCCGAAAACACGGTCACTGTCCGATAGCTTTCCGATGCTCACGGACATGGCACCGGCCGTTTATATCAAGCCCGCATAATTATTTGAGTCCGACCGTCGTACAGAACTCCAGTCTGTAAGTGTAACTTTAGTGTAAGCCCAGTGAATCACTAGGCCTATAACTATTACTAGTCCCGTGTGCCACTGGCACTAAGCTTAGTGGCGAGCCGTGGCGGTCTATTTTTAGCTCGTTGGCTTGCAACTCTGCCTCCCTGACTCGCAGAGGCTGAGCCAGCGAGGTACACGGCTCGCAGCTGAGAGCTCGCAGCCAGCTTGTGTCAGGGTTATTTTTAGCGTAAAGCGGCTAAAGAGCGATAAGCCTTGTACTTGTTACGTGTTGTAGGCCATGTAGGCACATGTTGCCCAGCTTGCCATCACCCTGCCCGTCCATACAGCTGATGTAGAAAGAGGGTTCAGCACTCAGAATTTGATTTTGACAAGTCAAAGGAACAGACTGACAGCAGAAAACCAGGCCATGCTGATGAGGGTGCAAATGGAAGGACCAAGTGATGTCAAGGGGGAATCAAATGGGTGTTCAGGGTGACAGAAAAGTGGGGAGAGAAAAGGAAAAGAATGCTCTTCAACCAAAAAGACGACTCCAAATGAATCAATATTGTACTTGAATACTAGCATTAGCAATGAATAGTGATTTAGGAAAGACACTGCCTCTGTGTGTGTGACTGTGTGTGTGTGTGGGACTAGTAATAGTATGTTTACCAAACATGGCTTCCCACTCTAGGATATATAGTCAGCTTTTGTAATACCATTTTTGTGTGCATGATAAAACTTAATATACATTCAATCTGGCTTGCGTTCAAAATGTCGATTGATTTTGTTATGAAGAGGACAAATGTCCTATTACTTCAGGGTGGTCCAGGACATTTGTCTATAGATACTGCTAAGGATGCACAACCTGCATGTATGCTCAACTAGCTTCAGTGCAGCACAGTGGCTTGAGCTCTTAGTTCCATCAACATGATTGAGTTTGATCACAAAATTGAATCTGTGATTGTTTGTTCTTCATTTTCATTGTCTTCAATGTTATTTGTCTTGGCTGAAGAAGACCAAAGAGGTTGAAATGCGTCGTGTTTTGTCTTGTAATTTGTCTGTTTCGTTCGCCGGTTAGAGTAATTTTTCCTGTAAGTTTGTTACGATAAACAAAGGTTCACTTGTTTTGGCAATTACAGCATTTTACTGGTCAGATATAAAAGGTTCACAAAGTTGGGTTTATGTTCTTAGGCAATTACCAATATTTTACGGATTCAGAAATGCCTACAAAACTATCACTCAGCCACCAGTATGGAATACTGATTTAATTGTTGCTTGACAAAGATGTTGGCGGTGGAAGAGTGTTCAGCTGTGTCATGGTAGTTTAACTATGTTGCTATGACCTGGCTATGCTTTGTTTGCTGTTACCAAGTTCACCTGCTAGTTGTTCAAAAGAATTACTGCCATGATCACTGTAGACTGAGCGGAAACACAGCGCTTTGACAAGGTAATGTTGTTTATAAATTATAGCCCAGCCGACTGCCAAGGGCCATAGCAGGGCTGTCACCGCATTGAAGTCAACTCGCAAGTCGATCAAAAAAAATAAATAAATAAAATTACACAAGCCTTTAAATTACACGTTCTAAAAACACACCGATAATTTCTTCAAAAAATCTTTCCTCGTAAAATCTTAAATCAAATGAAAAATGTTGATTTATTTCAGAAATTCAAAGAGAAATCGGATGAGACCTTTCTGAACAAGGTTTCCATGGGGTCTTCTGTAAAATGCTTATTCTCACATCATTCAAGTCCCAACACTCTTTAAGTAAAAGAATATATGTTTCACTGTGAGTGGTACATGACATTGAATGCACCATGCGCTTCGGCAAACAAAAAGGCACAGCAACAGTAGTACAAAGAAACAAGATGTCTGTAAATTACAGTCTGTTAACAGGTTCATTGCTGCTGTACACATAATCACATGACAAAACGGCTGCCTGTTCGATCATTTGAAGAGAGCATGTGCACTTAGCTGCACTGTCAGTGGTCTCCCTTGAACTCAGGACTAGGGGCAGATAAGTTATCAGTGTCATCCAGAGGACAGTGCTGGTAACCCTGCTGTCCAAGATCTAGTGGGCTCTCTACATTATCAGCCTGTGAATCTGTTCATAGTATCTGATATCTCTTAACATGTAATGATCTGGTGTGTGTTTCTTTCTGTCTTTTTCACTCACACACACACATGCACACACACACGCGCGCACGCACACGCACACACACATGTATGCACGCACACATGCATGCATGCACGCACACACACACACACACACACACACACACACACACACACACACACACACACACACACACACCACACACAACACACACATGCTTGCATGCACTTACACACATGTATACATTACTGAACTGACTGAAACCAGTTCATTGTGATTTTAACCTTTGGTTGTACTGACATTTAAGAAAATTATAATGTCAACTATCTTTTTGAAACAGGAAATATTGCATCCACACTTATACAAACACACACACACACGTATGCGTGCTTGCATAATTGGCGAAACATTGGAACTAAATACTTAATAAATAAAGTGAATGTTTGGAGAGACCACTCACTGACTTCTTTACTTTCTTTTATCACACTCTAGTTATTTCTCTCCCCCTCACCCCCCCTGCTTTCCTCTCTCTCTCTCCTCCTCTCTCTCTCTCTCTCTCTCTCTCTCCTCTCTCTCTCTCTCTCGCCCTCCTCTCGTCCTCTCTCTCTCTCTCTCTCTCTCCTCTCTCTCTCTCTCTCTCGCTCTCCTCTCTCTCTCTCACTCTCTGCTCTCTTTCTCTCCTCTCTCTCTCTCTCTCTCTTCTCTCTCTCTCTCTCTCTCTCCGCTCTCTCTCTCTCCCCTCTTCTCTCTCTCTCTCTCCTCTCTCTCTCTCTCTCTCTCACTCTCACTGGTCACTCCTATTCTCCCTCCCTTCCACTGAGTGCTGTTCTTCCTTTCACTGTCCATATATTCAAAGGACTACACCATTATGAAGATACTGATGTGTTTAAAATGAATCAATGAAAGCAAAAATAAGGATACATGCATACAAGATTTATACATATGCACACCCCCGCACACTCTGCCACATACATTCCAGCACGTACTTACACACACATTTGTGCACACACAGACATATGCATGCAAATTGCATGCACACATAGCTGTTATTCACACAGACACACATATAGTTACACATGACTCTCTCCCTCTCTCTCTTTCTCTCTCTCTCTCTCTCTCCTCTCTCTCTCTCTCTCCTCCTCTCTCTCTCTCTCTCACGCACACACACACACACCGCACGCACGCACGCACATAAGCACACACGTAATGCATGCACCGTGCACTATGGACTCGTGTGTGCAAGTACTCATAAACATCGATTCTGATATATTTCTGTGTAGCCTCATTTATCTGCAATACATGGGAGAACAGTGATAGATTGAATATGGAACAGGGTAAAGTCATATTTATAAGAGTGGAACAACATTAAGAAGAAAAAAAAAAGCGAGGGGGGGGGGGGGGGGGGGGGGGGGGGGGGGGGGGGGGGGGGGGGGGGGGGGGGGGGGGGGGGGGGGGGGGGGGTGGGAGTGGAAAAAGGGAGAGGAATGGGAAAGTAACAAGGTGTACATGCAAGTATAGACGCTGAACCATACTGATATGACAACATACTTTGTACATAGGAGCTGGATAATTAGACGGGTAGAATAATGTTATCAGTTTCTTAACATTTGTTTTCATTTTAAGCATGAAATTTTTTTTATTAAGTTTTGTGCACACTTTGTGTGTTTGTGAGTGCGGTTTTTATGAGGGAGTAAGTGAGACACATGCGTTGTGATTGGATTCTTTTTGGGTCTTGTTTTCACTGCAGTTCATTGGTCAACATGGTGTGCCAATCAATGTGTTGACAGTTTTGCCAAGAGAGGCTTGAACTTGTCCTGATCAGCCGCACCAGGCCCAAAATTGGAAGAACAGGCAAAGGACATTGGTCAGTACCACAGTGTTTTTAAAGATTGAGGGTGTGTGTTTTGTGTTGTGTGTGTGTTGTAGTGTGTGTGTGTGTGTGTGTTGTTGTTTGGGGGGGGGACTGTGTGTGTGTGTTTGTTTGGGTCAGAGTATGTATTCATTAACACTTGTTTTGTCTGTGTGGATGTTTGTGTGTGTGTGGTGTGTGTGCTCACTTTAAAAAACATTTCAAGCAGATTGTTCATGAAAATTTAAATTTTGTATGCTGTAAATTTTACATATGATGAGATGTTGGACATGCATACTCAGTGTATACATTATAAAAGACATTTTTTGCGCTGGAAGATTTGCAGTTACTGAGAGTGATAAGTATTTTTCATTTGATTAAAGGCTTTGTGGAGGGTAGATCATGCTTTGCTGTGTTTTGAGTGTGTTTGAAATATGTTGGCGTTACTTCATATAGATGTGGAATCAATTTTGATAACGTGACTGCCCTGGTTTGGTCCCTTAAAAACTGGTTTAAGCATAAGTAACTTGAATTACCTGAGCTGGATTAAGAATTCTACTTTTTCACCCTCATTTGTACTAACCGGCCTCAGTTAAGAGTTAGTTAATGAAAAATAGCTGCCAAAGTCAGTCAGAAAGCCAAAAAACCCGGGGGTGGGGGTGGGGGTGGGGGGTGGCATGCACTGGACCTGCGTGAAGTGGCCTAAGAGGGAGGAAGTAATGGAGTAGAACTATTGTTTCTATGTTGATCAAGCGTAGTGTGTGCATGCTGCTGATGCTGTATGTTCAAAGAGGCAGCACTGTTCGGGGGTTCCTTTTGAGAGAAATAGGGAAAGGATGGGGGGGTGGGGGGGGAGTAAGAAAAAAAAAAGGGAAGAATGGATTTGCGATCAGACCTGCACTGAAACTGATGCTCAGCCACCCTTTCATCGACACGGTCAAAGGTCACGGGGGCCGGAATAGCTCAGGGGTTTGAGCGCAGGGACTCGTAATCTTGGGGTTGCGAGTTGAAATCTCGGCCGGGCCGTTTCGGTGCAGGGGGATTTTTCCTCGGAGTTAACATTGGTTCTGACTCCATTTCCCATACAGTCCTTCGAATGAGATTATAAACTGAGGTTCCGTTTTGTGAACGCTCGCAAACATCTTGCACAGACGTAAAATCCATCACCAACTTTCGGAAGAGAAGGCCAGTTTGGCCGTTGGTATGGTGACACGTTACACTTTAGCATGCCCCTTCCCGAAGTTGGAGTTGGCTGCCTTAATGGTGGGGGGAAAAAACGGTCTACACACGCAAGTGTCAGATAACAACTTGATGATTGTGGACACTCTACAAGAAAAAAAAGAAAAGAAAAAACGTGGGTTGCCCAGTCGGGCAAGTGGGCTAGAGCATTTCCACTTGTCTTCTTGATGGTGAACTGTGGTAAAGAGTTGGAAGGGATGGGTATTTTGGCCTGGATTACATGACTTGGCTCTGAAGTGGACATGCCAGAAACAGGTCATCTCCATCTCTCTTTGAAGTGTGTTCTTCAGTTGATCGACAAGGTCTTCTCTGTTGATGTATCACAAGGAAAGGTAGGACCTAAACCAGTGCACTTCACTTCTTTCCAGAAGCCCTGTACATGGAAAATGTCATGGATCCCCTCCATGATTTTTTTTGTTGTTTGTTTGTATTCACAAGAGTTTACCTTTTTTTTTTTTTTTTTTTTTTTGAACATTAATCTAAATCTAGAGGAAAAAAAGAAGAATGTTTCAAAAAACAAAAAATACCCTCAAAAACCAACCCCCCCATTCCCTCCACTTCCCTGCCCTTCAGTCTTCAAGAGCGAGGTAGCGGGGGGGGGGGGGGGGGGGGGGGGGGGGGGGGAATCCTCGTTCAATTTTTGGGGAATTTAAAAACTCTCTTTGGTTTACATCATGTTTACACATGTACGCATGCAGGCACACATGCACATGTGCACGCGCGCGCGCACACACACACACACACACACCCCACCACACACACACACACACACACACCCCACACCACACCACAATACACACACACACACACACACACACACACACACACACATAATATTTATAATATATTCTTTTTTTAAAGTGTACACATTGATGCTGTTGGGGAATTCATTAGGAATATTCTCAGTAGGTCTTTTAAATTTTCCCTTAAAAAGCTCTCTTCTGGTTTTTCATCATATTTACACACATTTCATATGCTCGCACGCACGGCACACAGGCTTGCTCGCACACAGCATGCACGCACACATGCATGCACACACACATGCATGCATGCACGCATGCACGCGGGGCGCGCACACACACACACACACACACACACACACACACCACACACACACCAGAGTATAGATATGTTCTTTTTATTTAAGTGTACCCATTTTGTTGTTGCTTTACAGAGAGGGCGGTTCAAGGTGAAGACCAAAGGGGATTGCAGCTGACTTCACTGAACCGACGTCTATGACCACATTCACCGGGGAAGTTGAGTGGCCTTGACGTTGGGACTCTTGGTCAGTTTGCTCTTTGGGATGTCTTGCTGGTGCTGTGTGTGTGTGTGTGTGTGTGTGTGTGTGCTGTGTGTTGGTGTGGTGTGTGTGTGTGTGTGTTGTGTTGTTTTGTGTGGTGTGTGTGTGTGTGTTGTGTGTGTGTTGTGTGTGTGTTTGTGTGTTGTGTTTGTGTGTGTGTTTGTGTGTTGTATGTGTGTGTGTGTGTGTGTGTTGTATGTGGTGTGTGTGTTGTTGTGTGTGTGTGTGTGTGTGTGTTTTGTGTGGTTAGCCCTGCAAATTTTGATGTCCCCTTTAGCTGTTGTCTTGTAGGGCAGTGCATACTGATATTTACAGTCACAAGCTCTGGGTTTTTTGGGGGGGGGGGGGGGGGGGGGGGGGGGGTGTTAAAGATGTTTTTTTCTTTCATCTTTTGTGTACCTCCTCTCACACTTCCCATGCCATTATTTCCCCCACCCCTTCATAAGTATCCCCCAGCTTGTAGTTTTTATTCATTACAACATTAATGATGTTCAGGTGTCTTTTTTTTGTTTTTGATGCAACTTTCAGGGGCACAGTAGGTCATGTGCATTTTCTGTGTACAATGTGGAAATGTCCAGTGAGTTTTTCAGTGATCAAAGTGGAAATGTCATTTGACTTTTTCAGTGATCAAAGTGGCAATGTCCTGTGAGTTTTTCAGTGATCAAAGTGGCAATGTCCTGTGACTTTTTCAGTGATCAAAGTGGCAATGTCCTGCGAGTTTTTCAGTGATCAAAGTGGCAATGTCCTGCGAGTTTTTCAGTGATCAAAGTGGCAATGTCCTGCGAGTTTTTCAGTGATCAAAGTGGCAATGTCCTGTGAGTTTTTCAGTGAACAAAGTAGACTTTTTTCCCCAGTGAACAGCTTTGGGGATTGTCCTTCGTATTTTTAGTAAACAATATGTAATTATTCTGTGTATTTTCAGTACCTAACATCAAAATGGTCAGTGTGTTTCTACAATGTGGGAATGTTCTGTGTATTTTCAGTGAATGGGAACAAAGTGGAAATGTCCTGTGGTTTTCAGTGAACGGTGTAAAAATACCCAATGTGTTTTCATTGAGCAGTATGGAAATGTCGTCGTGTATGTTTTTAGTGACATTGTTAGAATGTTTGGTCTGCTTTCAATGGAACAATGTGGATATGTTCCATGTGTTTCCAGTTAACAATGTGGAATTGTTCCATGTTTTCAGTGAAAATGTGGATATGTTCCATGTGTTTTCAGTGAAATGTGGATATGTTCCATGTGTATTCAGTGAACAATGTGGAATTGTTCCATGTTTTCAGTGGAAAAATGTAGAAATGTTCCGTATGTTTTCAGTGAATATTGTTGAAATGTCCTATGTGTTTTTAGTGAAGTTGGGATGTTTTGTCTGTTTTCAGTGAAAAATGTTAAAATGTTCTGTGTGTTTTCAGTGAACAATGTGGAAATGTTCCATGTGTTTTCAGTGAACAATGTGGAAATGTTCCATGTGTTTTCAGTGAACAATGTGGAAATGTTCCATGTGTTTTCAGTAAACAATGCGGAAATGTTTCGTGTGTTTTCAGTGAACAATGTGGAAATGTTCCATGTGTTTTCAGTAAACAATGCGGAAATGTTCCGTGTGTTTTCAGTGAACAATGTGGAATGTTCCATGTGTTTTCAGTGACAATGTGGAAATGTTCCATGTGTTTTCAGTAAAAATGTGGAAATTGTTCCGTGTGTGTTCAGTGAAAAGTGTGGAAATGTTCCGTGTGTTTTCAGTGAACAATGTGGAAATTGTTCCGTGTGTGTTCAGTGAAAATGTGGAAATGTTCCATGTGTTTCAGTGAACAATGTGGAAATTGTTCGTGTGTGTTCAGTGAAAAATGTGGAAATGTTCCGTGTGTTTTCAGTGAACAATGTGGAATTGTTCCGTGTGTGTTCAGTGAAAATGTGGAAATGTCCGTGTGTTTTCAGTGAACAATGTGGGTTGGTTAGTGTT
>CM031616.1:59920121-59946084 GCA_018398815.1 Conus ventricosus
TTGGTGCTTTGGGCTAACCGGCATAAAACCGGTCTCCCGTTATCAGACGAACCGGCAAACCCTTTGTTGGCTGTGACATGCAGTGGGGGAAAAGATCGCATCTGGCAGGAGGCTGATATTATGCCTCCAGTTCACACCAACTGCTAATACGCAGCAGAATATAGGCCTGAGCTTCAGTAAATGGCAGTATTAATCACCGCTTTGTCAAATTACCGTGAATAATATCCATTAATGTCTGGTAGTTTGTGCACCTTCTAAACAGAGATTATGCTAAGTAGACTGTTATATCCACAAACCACTATGGTATTTCCTACTCATCCACTGGTGAATTCTAAAAGATAATTTGGACCACGGGTAAACTTGCAAAACCAAGTCTGATAACTCTTTTGACATAAGCTCAGATAATCACTGAAATCCCTATGCACGTACGCTACCCTTATCAGCTCAACTACACACAAATAATAAATGGCCACAATAAAACGAAACATGCTCTTGAAGAGCATGAAGATTATAACATTTGCAGAAGTAACTTCTGTCCGGTCACAGTAAACATTAAATATATTTTATACATATGTGTGCATGAATGTGTGTGTGTGCATATGCGTGTATGTGTGCGTGTATTTATGTGTGTGTGTGTTGTGTGTGTGTGTGCGCGCGCATGCGTGCACTCATACATGCACCCATTATTAGGGTGTTAGAGTAAATCGTAAAAAATCTGCTTTGGAACCGTGTTACCAGTATGTACGTGTATCTGTCGGCATAGATTATATTATTTTTTTGTGTTGTTTGTTGTCATTTATGCCATCGTCATTTTGATGTTACCAACAGTCGCTTTGTGTTTTGTACTGCTTTGTGCACTCTGTGTACATAACCTAGCAGAATGACATGGTGCATTCTTACGTCTCCGTGGAGTGAGCTAGATTTTTTGTACTCTGCAAACTGCGACAGAGATTACCAGATACTAACCAAGCTGAATTTGCTCTTAACTTTGTTGTATACTTTGCATTCAGATGTGGGCATGTTATTAACACATTTTAAGCCAGTTTGCTTAAATGCTTGTTGTTAGTTTTTTGTATGTGATGTCCTGTACTGGTTCGGATACCGTTATCAGACTTTTGTGTTTGTAATGTTTGCACACAAATGGTAGGGATTATGTTTGTTATGGCGGTTACAGAGTAGTGTAGAATTTTTGTTGTATATGTGCTCCCACCCCCACCCCGCCCACACACACACACAACCACACACCATCCTCACACACCCCAACCCCAACATCTTTCCTAGCTTTCACCTCTGAAACAGATGAACAAGTAAATACCCACAAGTTAAGTTCAGAACTAACTAAGCTAAGCTATGTCGTGGTAGTGTTTTTTCACTCACATGTTTTGTGAGGTGATGGCTAAATGAAAGTGTGTAACGTTCAGCGCTGTTGACCTTCCGGAGTAGACCACATGCACGTGGAATTTAATACTGATGAAGAAGGTATGTGTGTTGTACTAAGGCTTTGAAGTTCTGCATGGGTTTGGCATGGCACGTCTGTAGCATGGGATCCAGTCAGGTGATGGTGAATGACACAGTACAGCTGTAGTACAGGGTTCAGTCAGAGAGTGAATGACACAGTACAGCTGTAGTACAGGGTTCAGTCAGGGTCAATGACATAGTACAGCTGTAGTACAGGGTTCAGTCAGATAGGGTGAATGACACAGTACAGCTGTAGTACAGGGTTCAGTCAGGGTCAATGACATAGTACAGCTGTAGTACAGGGTTCAGTCAGATAGGGTGAATGACATAGTACAGCTGTAGTACAGGGTTCAGTCAGATAGGGTGAATGACATAGTACAGCTGTAGTACAGGGTTCAGTCAGATAGGGTGAATGACACAGTACAGCTGTAGTACAGGGTTCAGTCAGATAGGGTGAATGACAGTACAGCTGTAGTACAGGGTTCAGTCAGATAGGGTGAATGACACAGTACAGCTGTAGTACAGGGTTCAGTCAGATAGGGTGAATGACATAGTACAGCTATAGTACAGGGTTCAGTCAGATAGGGTGAATGACATAGTACAGCTGTAGTACGGGTTCAGTCAGATAGGGTGAATGACACAGTACAGCTGTAGTACAGGGTTCAGTCAGATAGGGTGAATGACATAGTACAGCTGTAGTACAGGGTTCAGTCAGATAGGGTGAATGACATAGTACAGCTGCAGTACAGGGTTCAGTCAGATAGGGTGAATGACACAGTACAGCTGTAGTGCAGGGTTCAGTCAGGGTCAATGACACAGTACAGCTGTAGTACAGGGTTCAGTCAGATAGGGTGAATGACATAGTACAGCTGTAGTACAGGGTTCAGTCAGATAGGGTGAATGACACAGTACAGCTGTAGTACAGGGTTCAGTCAGATAGGGTGAATGACATAGTACAGCTGTAGTACAGGGTTCAGTCAGATAGGGTAAATGACAGTACAGCTGTAGTACAGGGTCCAGTCAGATAGGGTGAATGACACAGTACAGCTGTAGTACAGGGTTCAGTCAGATAGGGTGAATGACAGTACAGCTGTAGTACAGGGTTCAGTCAGATAGGGTGAATGACACAGTACAGCTGTAGTACAGGGTTCAGTCAGATAGGGTGAATGACAGTACAGCTGTAGTACAGGGTTCAGTCAGGGTGAATGACACAGTACAGCTGTAGTACAGGGTTCAGTCAGATAGGGTGAATGACACAGTACAGCTGTAGAAATTGTATGTACATAATATTCGGTTAATTTAGGAGCAGTCAAGTGTGAGGAGAGAGATAAATGTAATATTCGGTTAATTTAGGGAGCAGTCAAGAGTGAGGAGAGAGATGAATGTAATATTCTGTGATTTAGGGAGCAGTCAAGAGTGAGGATGTGAGGAGAGAGATGAATGTAATATTCTGTGATTTAAGGAGCAGTCAAGAGTGAGGAGAGAGATGAATGTAATATTCTGTGATTTAAGGAGCAGTCAAGAGTGAGGAGAGAGATGAATGTAATATTCGGTTAATTTAGGGAGCAGTCAAGAGTGAGGAGAGAGATGAATGTAATATTCTGTGATTTAGGGAGCAGTCAAGAGTGAGGAGAGAGATGAATGTAATATTCTGTGATTTAGGGAGCAGTCAAGAGTGAGGAGAGAGATGAATGTAATATTCTGTGATTTAGGGAGCAGTCAAGAGTGAGGAGAGAGATGAATGTAATATTGTGTGATTTAGGGAGCAGTCAAGAGTGAGGAGAGCGGTGAGAGAAGCAAAAGAAGTGGGTGAAGGCAAGAGAGAAACAGAAGGAGGGAAGACTAAGGGGAATAGAGAAAAAAAGGACAGAGAGAGGGAGAGAGACCACAGAGTGACGGGATACTGAGTGCAGTCTAGTCTCACACTTGCTGTGCTTGATGTCGCCCATGAAGTCTTTCCCCAACAATAATCATCACACTCACAATATGGAAAGCTAACATTGGAACAGTGTCTGGGAACAGTTGTGTTTATTTTGTCACCCCATATCCTCTTCAACGTTCAAACTTGATCAACAGAGATTGACTGGAGCGTAGCACATATGCTTATTTTGTCACCTTTATCTTTTATATTTAGCAAAATTTAAACTTGATGAACACATTCAGAGACTGGTTGGGAATTTATTGTGATTTTTTTTTCAACAGTCAGGATATGGTCTGTGCAGTAGGCTTAGCTAGGAAGAGCATGGAAGAAATAGGAGGAACATGTCCAGGACAGGCTCTGATTCTTGTGAAGAAAGGGATGAGCTGTTTTGGGGTGTACTGGCTGGAAACGAGGATCAGGAGCGAGATGGGAAGGGAAAGGTTTTGGGGTCTGTGAGGAACACTCCTCACCTGAGAAGGACTGTAAGCTGTAAGATGGGTAGGGAAAGGTTTTGGGGTCTGTAAGGAACACTCCTCACCTGACAAGGACTGTAAGCTGTAAGATGGGAAGGAAAAGGTTTTGGGGTCTGTAAGGAACACTCCTCACCTGACAAGGACTGTAAGCTGTAAGATGGGAAGGAAAAGGTTTTGGGGTCTGTGAGGAACACTCCTCACCTGACAAGGACTGTAAGCTGTAAGATGGGAAGGAAAAGGTTTTTGGGTCTGTAAGGAACACTCCTCACCTGACAAGGACTGTAAGCTGTAAGATGGGAAGGAAAAGGTTTTGGGGTCTGTGAGGAACACTCCTCACCTGACAAGGACTGTAAGCTGCTGTGTCTTAACATTGCAGTATCAGAGAGAGGATAAATTGTTTGCTGTGCACATACTTTGGCAAGGACCCTGTTAATGCACTGACTTGAGGCTCTCAAAGATACGAGAAACGACTTACTCTGCAATCTCATGGCAGGGACTTTGGTGACATGTGGTGACCTATCGCTGCGGTGTCAAAGATGTGAGGAATTCTGCATGTTGCTCACACCTCACGAGGCCTTGGCGTCTGCCGTGACTTAACACTGCAATATCAAAGAGAGGAAGGATAGAGCATTGTGCACACTCCTCACGAGGCCTTGTCATCTGCAGTGACTTAACACTGCAATATCAAAGAGAGGAAGGATAGAGCATTGTGCACACTCCTCACGAGGCTTGTCATCTGCAGTGACTTAACACTGCAATATCAAAGAGAGGAAGGATAGAGCATTGTGCACACTCCTCACGGGGACCCTGTACTACAGGCTTTCAGACATCACTTCTCCATTGCTGTGGCTTTTGAGATCTGGTTGGCAAGAAAATCCCCGTCAATTGCTTTGGATGTGGCTGCACCGTGTGCTTTGGTTGTGGGATGGCTGTGTCTTCACACTGTAGTGTCAAGGTGTTAGGAATTTAATTTGTTTAATAATAATAATAATATGTGTGTGTGTGTGTGTGTGTGTGTGTGTGTGTGTGTGTGTGTGTGTGTGTGTGTGTGTGTGTGTGTGTGTGTGTGTGTGTGTGTGTGTGTGTGTGTGTGTGTGTGTGTGTGTGTGTGTGTGTGTGTGTGTGTGTGTGTGTATTCTATAAAAGTATAAAGACTGTCTTTGGAAAAAACATTATATTTCTACCTTACCAGATATTTATGTTATATCTTTATTCAAATTTAGATGTAGTAACCATAAATTGCAAATTGAAATTGGAAGACACCATAATGTTCCAAGAGAATTGCGTATTTGTTGTAACTGTGAAATGGGTGGAATTGGAGATGAATTTCATTGCATCATGGAATGTCCAAAATATAATGAACTTCGTGAAAAATTCATCCCTAAAAAATATCTAAAACCAAAGTCTGTTTTCAACTTTTGTAATTTATTTCAAAAAGGAAGACACATTTGTTTGAATATTAGTAAGTTTCTAAAAAATGGGAAGATTGTTTAATGAGATCATTACAGTTCACCAGAATTCAGCATTTCACAACTATGTTCACACATTGTTCTGAGTGAGTTTCGTATTTCTCTTTGTTGCATTTGTATCCTCCATGCCCCAACAGGGGTCAAAGGATTAAATTTGAATTGAATTGAATTGAATTGTGTGTATTTGTTTTTAGTCTGAGTTGTGTGTCAGTCAGTGGTGAGAAATCTTTAAATTGTTTGCAATAATGGTGAATTTGACATGCATTTGCAATGTTAGACCAGTTGAAATGCAAATTGTTGCATGTAGCCTGATCTGATTTCTGAAATTTCGTAGAGTGAAGAAAAAGAGATATGTTGGTGAATGCACTTGTTTTAAATATGAGTACTTAGGTTGTGTGGGAATGCGTGCACTTTCATACATATTTTGTATTTCTCTGGAATAGATAATGCTCTTTACTTATGGCTAGACATACACATTATCAAACGCTGAACGATTTCAGTATCCAGCTTAAGCCTCTTTTGGACATGCATTTTCATCTTTGTTTTCAAGCTGTTTGGGGTGGTGGTCTGGTATGGGCGTTTGGAGTGGGACGGGGCTGGTCGTAGTGGTGATGAGACAGGGGTGGTTTGAGGCAGAGAGTAAATAATCTGCCTCATGCGAGAGCAGTGTCCGGCGTTCTGGTTTTCTTCCTCTTCTTACTGCATGCCTATGATCCTCGCTCTTTGCCTGTACAGTTTTCTGTGACAGTGTTCTTCTCCTGTTCCACTCCTTCCACACTCTGTTAAAACATGTCGTGGCTATGACTGTGCTGTGTGTAACACGTGCAAGTGTGCTCGCATGCATGCTGTGTGCTTGTAATGATAATGTGTATTGATTATTGTGTGTGCATACATGCTGTGTGCTGGTAATAATCATATATTTTTTTTCTATCATCATACACTATACCGTGTATCTATCACTTTCCTTTTACTTGAAAAAGTAATTAGTCAAAGTTGACAGTCTTATTATACGTGATGCTTTTAGAGATGACAAAATTGAGATGTGAAGTAACAGCGAGCGAGGAGAGAGAGAGAGGAGAGAGAGGAGAGAGAGAGAGAGAGAGAGAGAGAGAGAGAGAGAGAGAGAGAGAGAGAGAGAGAGAGAGAGAGAGAGAGAGAGAGAGGAGAGAGAGAGAGAGAGAGAGAGGAGAGCAGTTAAATTCAAGAACAGAGATACTTTGTCATTGTTAGTTGTTTGAGGGCTGAGGACTCAACTGATTAGAGTGTATGTGAACTGGAATGCACATTGATCTTTTAACACAGTTAGTACAGAGTGTATGTGAACTGGAATGCACATTGATCTTTTAACACAGTTAGTACAGTTATTATGATGATTTTCTCTTGAGAACATCTAATTAAGACACCATTGTGTTAGAGATTTGTTTTCCTGGTATATTTTTCCCAGTGTTTAGATTTACATCCCAGTGAAGACTGTCCATTTGAAGACCCAGTTTTCATGGATTTTGCAAGCTCTTTGCTGAAAGATAACACTGTGTTCCTCTTCAGTCGTTCATTCATGAGTTATGAATCACACTCTTCATGCTGCATATTTTGTCTGAAAACTGTCAAGCTCCGTTGCAGTACTGTTGTTCTTGATTCTGTTCTTCTTCTCGCTTAACTCCATAGGATGCCACTGGGGCTTCACTGTGAAGAATGTTCTGTTCTTTTTTTAATGATCTCATGGTGTATCTTGTCTTCTTTTCTACACTGTATGTGCTATAGTCAACTGGTCAGGACAGCAGATTTTCAGTCTGAGAGTCTTTGGTTTGAATCCCATCAGCAACTGGTCAGCAGCGTGTAGAAATTTGTTTTTCGATAACTCAGGTCAGCATTTTAAGTCTTGCCTAAGATGAAGAATGCGTGTTAAAGATCCTGTGATCCTTATGATGGTTCAGTGAGTGATGAAGACATGACAATACCCAGCGTGCACTGATCACAAAAAAGGTCATCAAGTCATTGATGTTGAGGGTCATGGATAAGAAGGAAATAGTGTACAGTGTAAACGAGGCCTGGTTCCAAACAAGCACCTGAGTTGTGTGAGCTCCTGCTCTCTGATTGCCAGTGCATGCTCAGATTTGATTGTCTTCATTCCACCCCTCTCCACCTTCTCCCCCACCCCCCCCCATACACACACATACACACCACACACACATAACACACACACACACACACACACACACACACACACACACACACACACACACACACACACACACACACACACACACACAACACACACACACACACACACACACACACACACACACACACACACACACATTGCCCCAGACCCTCTGTTAAAGTATAAATTTGTCCTCAGTATTTCGTTCAATTTTATATTAAAATAATTGGATAAATTGATTAAAACTTTGGATTCTCTCTTGAGGGCACATAAGACCGTATGGCGAAAGCTTGGCTGTGTCTGGAGTGGCACTGTCTTCATCTGTCCGTGGGCAGGGGTGGTTGGGTCTGTGGGGTGTGCTCGGCAGCTGGGGGGTGGTGTTTTTCGCCGGTGGGCTCTGCAGTCATGAAATACGGGCTGGTACACCATGGGGGATGCTACTTTGAGGCTGTTATGAGCTGCATCCTGTAGTCTAATTTACTCTGTTCAGGAGCAGTTATGTCCTTGATATCTTAATGGAGTGTCCTGCGCGTGCCTGTACCATCGTCAACACAGCGCAGGCCTCAGGGGTGGTACAGGACTGCTCTAAGGGCAGGTGAAGACAGTGCTTCTCTGGGTCCTCCCCAGCACTTCGGGTGTTTCTTTTTCTTCTTTGCCTTAACTAGGCTGACCTGGAGAAAGGTCCAGTGGCGGTGAGGAAAGACCCACTGACCACAGGGAAAGTCCTGTTGACAGTGGGAAGACTACAACTTTGGATTCTCTCTTGAGGGCACATAAGACCGTATGGCGAAAGCTTGGCTGTGTCTGGAGTGGCACTGTCTTCATCTGTCCGTGGGCAGGGGTGGTTGGGTCTGTGGGGTGTGCTCGGCAGCTGGGGGGGGGGGGGGGGGGGGTGTGTTTTCGCCGGTGGGCTCTGCAGTCATGAAATACGGGCTGGTACACCCATGGGGGATTCTACTTTGAGGCTGTTATGAGCTGCATCCTGTAGTCTAATTTACCTCTGTTCAGGAGCAGTTATGTCCCTTGATATCTTAATGGAGTGTCCTGCGCGTGCCTGTACCCATCGTCAACACAGCGCAGGCCTCCAGGGGTGGTACAGGACTGCTCTAAGGGCAGGTGAAGACAGTGCTTCTCTGGGTCCTCCCCAGCACCTTCGGGTGTTTCTTTTTCTTCTTTGCCTTAACTAGGCTGACCCTGGAGAAAGGTCCAGTGGCGGTGAGGAAAGACCCACTGACCACAGGGAAAGTCCTGTTGACAGTGGGAAAGACTACAACTTTGGATTCTCTCTTGAGGGCACATAAGACCGTATGGCGAAGCTTGGCTGTGTCTGGAGTGGCACTGTCTTCATCTGTCCGTGGGCAGGGGTGGTTGGGTCTGTGGGGTGTGCTCGGCAGCTGGGGGGTGGTGTTTTTCGCCGGTGGGCTCTGCAGTCATGAAATACGGGCTGGTACACCCATGGGGGATGCTACTTTGAGGCTGTTATGAGCTGCATCCTGTAGTCTAATTTACCTCTGTTCAGGAGCAGTTATGTCCCTTGATATCTTAATGGAGTGTCCTGCGCGTGCCTGTACCCATCGTCAACACAGCGCAGGCCTCCAGGGGTGGTACAGGACTGCTCTAAGGGCAGGTGAAGACAGTGCTTCTCTGGGTCCTCCCCAGCACCTTCGGGTGTTTCTTTTTCTTCATTGGTCAGCTATGTTTTGATGATTTTTCTTATCAGAATGTACATGAATTGTTGAGTATATAGTGAGCAGGTCATTTCCTACTTTTCATTGTCTCGTTAGCCTCTGTCAACTCTGCTTGTGTAGCTAAGCTCTCATGATTATGTTTTGATTGATGAATCCGAGGGTTTGATCAATAAATTCCATTTGCAGTGTGTGGTGCTTGAATGTTAGAAAAATAGGCAACTTCTGTTAATTCTGGCTTTTCTGAAAATGTTTGTTAAAGGCGATATCTTGACTGCCAGTCTTCTTTGTCAAATGTTAAACTTATGAAAAATGTTCAAATTACCTAGTGAGAAAGATGTTCGGTGCCACCCAACTCCAACTACTGCAACTTGTGGTACCCAGTCGTCTAGCACATATGTGGACAAGCGTCAGCATGTTCACTTGGTGAATGCGTACCACAAACAATAGTTCAGAGCATCACTTTTGTTTTACCATGGGAGTAAGAGTTACTGCCCTTATAACAAAACTTGTGACAGTTGTTAAAATTAGACATTTGCACATTTTTGAATGATACTAATTTCTAAAATTTTCATTGAAAAGTATATGTTCCCATTTTGTGGTTCTCTATTTTTTTTTTTCATTTCATAATGATACAGAACTTTCAACATCATTACAGTTGATAATTGTCAGTAACTCGGTAAGCAGCCATAAAAATAATTGACAGCAAGTTAAAAATGTAGGGGTACTTTGTTAATTTAACTCAGTTTACATGATAATCAGTTTTTGGAAATTACGCTCTTGAAATGATTAGTTTGGCAGATTATTGCGAACTGTGTAAAATTATGAAGAAAAATCAGTTTTAGAATGATAAATGTTTTATATTTTAACAGGATATCAGTGAAATCAGCAGTTACACCGTTTCTGGCATGATTTCAGAAAAGATCGTTAGTCTTGCTGTCATTGGTTTATTGGTTGAAGTACCTCTTCTGTTCTGAGATGTGTATTATCATGAAAGGATATTGTTAATGACTCCGGGATCAACAAACAGTAATAAGCACACTAGAAAGATAACTCTTGCCTTTATAGTCGGATATTTACGCACCACATATATATATATATAATATATTTATATATATATATATATATATATATATATATATATATATATATATTATATATATATATCCAAAGAAATGCTGTTTACAGTTCCAAACACATTTCTTTCTTTGTCCTGTGTGCCTTCTGTCTGTCTGCATTTGTGCATTTGTTCTAGGTGAAATTGTGCTATAAGCGCATACATTGAGAGTTGTGGGTGTGTAACTGTCTGACAATGGGAGCGAAAGTTACTTTTCTTGGTTTATATTATTATCATGAGATGAAGTGTGTGGTGTGTGTGTGTGTGTGTGTGTGTGTGTGTGTGTGTGTGTGTGTGTGCGTGTGTGTGTGTGTGTGTGTGTGTGTGTGTGTGTGTGTGTGTGTGTGTGCACGCACACACAAAACAAATAAAAAACAAATCACCCTTCCTTTCAGTTCACGAGTCATTCTGGAAGTATGTGTTTTCAGATTATAATTTCTCCCATCGGATCGATCACTTCTCCTTCGGTGATCCTGTCACTGGGGTTGTCTACCCCTTGGATGGGACCCTGTCCACCACAGAGTCCAGTGAGTCCACTGCGGACACACCCTCTCTCTGGGTTAAAAAGATTATTCATTATTAGTGTGTTTTTTGTTTTTTCAACCAGCTATTCTCTTCTTTTTCATGTTTTTATATTTTATTCTGTCTTCTCATCCTTATTCTATGATCTTTATTCTCTTTACATTTTTTTTATTTATTGCTGTTATTAATATTTGAGAAAAAAAGATGCTGGATATACACTGCAGAACGTTACAGCTTCTTTGGACCATTTATGCTTGTTAATAGAACTGGTTTGATATGCATCAAGCATATTATTTCCTGTCGTAGAGAATTTCATGCAGTGAAGATTTGAACAGTGGCTGGCTGAAACGAGTGGATGAAAGTATGTAGTTGTCATTCATCTTTGGGGGGGGGGGGGGACATTCTTCCAAGATGATGATGAGCGCTTTGCCCTGGCTATGGAGTAGGCTGATTCTTTGAAAGCAAATCCACACTTAGCTTTATAGTTGGATAGCATTGTAGTGTTGATCTTGCTTTCTTTCTCCACCTTATGCCCTGTGGTTTGGTGTGTTGTCAGCATTACCTAGCTGAATGCTCTAGGAATAACTCTGTATAGATCCTCTAAGAAAATTACCAACATTCACATAAAATAACCCTTTCCCCCCCCCCCCTCCCCACCCTTGCCACCATTACCTTATTCAAATCTTAGTCTTGCATGTTCCGGAGGTTAGTTTTGGAATCATATCCTCAAGAACTAAAAAAAAATGAACCAAACTTTGAAAAATTCATATCTAATTTTAGTAAGTATCTGATGAATGTCTCAGATTTGACTTCACTACACCCTGAATATATTAATCATTTCCAGTTCAGATGTATTTTTTTTACAAATATCTGAGGATTGTTTCAAATTTGAGTCGACTTAAAACCCAAAATTCATTAATCGTTCTGTATCATTAATGTGCATGTGTGTGCATGTGTGTGTGCATGTGTGTGTGTGTGTGTGTGTGTGTGTGTGTGTGTGTGTGTGTGTGTGTGTGTGTGTGTGTGTGTGTGTGTGTGTGTGTGTGTGTGTGTGTGTTGTGTGTGTGTGGTGTGTTTTGTGTGTTTCTGTATTGAGCATTTTCAGGTGGGCGAGTGTGTTTATCCATTTTGTTTTACAATCTTTCTCCCCCATTATTCCTGCCTGACTGCCGGTCAGTCGGACGGTCACCTCTCTCTCTTTCTCTTCTCTCTCTCTCTCTCTCTCTCTCTCTCTCTCTCTCTCTCTCTCTCTCTCTCTCTCTCTCTCTCTCTCTCTCTTCTCTCTCTTCTCTCTCTCTCTCTCTCTCTCTCTCTCTCTCTCTGTCTCCTCTGGCCTCATTCTTTTTTTTTTTTTTATTGGATTCTTTTGTTTTGAAATGTACTCATGTGTTGATTGTGGCATTGTTTTTCATGTATATTGTTTGATTTTGCATCTTACTGCGTATATACTTGTGTTCTTGCCCAGAGGGCTGCATGTGAAAAAGTATTGATGCTTAATCCATTACCCTCGTAATAAAATTCGTTCATTTGTTCGTTCAGCTCCTTTTGTGCATTTGTAGGATGGGGGGATTGCATTTGTAGAGGATTTTGATAAATTTCACCTGTTCAAAAAATGGTGCTGTTGCCTGCAGTGGTCAGTGTGTAGCGGTGCTGTTGTCTGCAGTGGTCAGTGTGTAGTGGTGCTGTTGTCTGCAGTGGTCAGTGTGTAGTGGTGCTGTTGTCTGCAGTGGTCAGTGTGTAGTGGTGCTGTTGCCTGCAGTGGTCAGTGTGTAGCGGTGCTGTTGTCTGCAGTGGTCAGTGTGTAGTGGTGCTGTTGCCTGCAGTGGTCAGTGTGTAGTGGCGTTGTTGCCTGCAGTGGTCAGTGTGTAGCGGTGCTGTTGCCTGCAGTGGTCAGTGTGTAGTGGTGCTGTTGTCTGCAGTGGTCAGTGTGTAGTGGTGCTGTTGCCTGCAGTCAGTGTGTAGTGGCGTTGTTGCCTGCAGTGGTCAGTGTGTAGTGGTGCTGTTGCCTGCAGTGGTCAGTGTGTAGTGGTGCTGTTGCCTGCAGTGGTCAGTGTGTAGTGGCGTTGTTGCCTGCAGTGGTCAGTGTGTAGTGGTGCTGTTGCCTGCAGTGGTCAGTGTGTAGTGGTGCTGTTGCCTGCAGTGGTCAGTGTGTAGTGGTGCTGTTGCCTGCAGTGGTCATTGTGTAGTGGTGCTGTTGCCTGCAGTGGTCAGTGTGTGAAGAGCGGGGCTGTTGCCTGCAGTGGTCAGTGTGTAGTGGTGCTGTTGCCTGCAGTGGTCAGTGTTTTAAGTGGTGCTGTTGCCTGCAGTGGTCAGTGTGTGAAGAGAGCTTGGCTGTGTGTGGCAGACTACCACATCTTCCAGTACTTCGTCCAGGTGGTGCCCACCGAGGTGCGCACCTACTCCAAAAAACGTCGACACCTACCAGTTTGCTGTGACGGAAAGGGTGAGGGTGGCCGCCCTTTGTGGTGGTTCTGCATTGTTACTTTACCTGTTAGGTGGTGTTTTCACCCATGTTTGTGGGTTGTTCTGTCTGTTGGCAAGTGTGCGCAGAAAAATACTTAACTGATTTTTTTTTTTTTTTGGTAAAAACTTGTGGATTGTTCGTTATTGCTCTGCTGTTTGAATAGATATACCTTGTTTCAACCAATATTGTGAACTAGTTGTTTCTTTACAAAATATTCCACATCATGTAGAGTCGGATGTCTCGTACCTCTTGTCGTGGAAAATAACTGAATGAAATTTCACCAAAGGGGTTTGTAAACATGTACCAGTTTTACTTCAAGTTAAGCCCATGTACAAGAGGTGCCGGTGGTCAAGTGGTCAGAGCATTTAATTAGCCTGCAGACCTGATGGTCATGAGTTCGAATCACATGCAGGGTCAGAGAGTTGTTTGGTAGTCAATGGGTACCTGATTCAGGTCAAGGAAGGTGAAGGTGGACGAAGGAGAGGGATGGGCTCCGCCTGCTGTTATGCCATGCCTTAGACACAGTGAACCTCTGACAGGTCACTGCCCCTATGGCCGATAGGCTATGGGAATGTTAAACTTTTTTTTTTTTAAATGAAGAGGAACAGCGATCATGCCCTGGAGGTATGAGGACAAAACTTTTCTTTGCCCACAGATTGTTGAGCTTCTCCTCATCATACACATTATCAGTCTAAGGATCAGGAAATAGGTTGGCATTTTTCATCTGTTCAGTGTCAAAAGAGATGCTGTTCTTTAAATTCTTGGAGTTATTTTTGTTCACCAAGTGATATGAATAGCATTCAAATTTGGAGACTTCCCCGAAGATGGAGTATGGCTGCCTTAATGGCGGGATAGAAAAGGGTCATACACACAAAACTCCACTGCCTGGCTATACAGGGAGTGTCCGCAGGAGTATCAGCCTGCGTACGCAGAAAGAAAGAAAGAATTTGGAGACATGAGATATGGTACCTCCACACATTTCAGGGAGCAGGTAAGATGTTTTAGAAAACATCCTAAAAAATGTTGAATGCATCAGTGTTTTTGCTTATGTGTTGTTAGGTTGTATATTTTGGGCTTTCATTGTTGTTTTGTTTGTGTCTGTTTAAGTTACTTGAGGCTGGGTGCGAGTTGATTGGATATCTTTAAGTTGAAGACAGGGTGAGTATTATTCGAAAACAGACACGTGAAGGTAAATGTTCGTGGCTTCATTGCTGTCATTTAAGTACTGTTTCAAGAATTTGTCACAATATCAACATATTTAGTTGAGTAACATACTTTAAAGGCTAAATCCTTGTAACTTACTAGAGAGCCTATTTGAAATGCTTTGATGGCATACTTAGGAGAGGCTACCAAAGTACTTAAATATGTTGCTTTACATCGGTGTGTGTGTGTGTGCGCGCGCATGCGTGTGTGTGTGTGTGTGTGTTTCTGACCGAATCGATCCATCAACCACATGGCCGGGAGCCACGGCGTTCCAGGCATCTTCGTCAAATATGACCTGTCGTCCCTGTTGATACGAGTGCGGGAAGAGCACAAGCCCTACTGGCAGTTCCTGGTCCGCATGTGTGGCATCATTGGGGGAGTGTTTTCCGTCTCAGGTCAGCAGCAGTGCTTGCTCTCCTGCGCTGTGTGTGTAGACTGCATAGCATCTTGGTGCTGGTCGTGTGTGTCTGTCTGACTGTGGGATAACTTTGAAAGCACTTTCATTCTGTTTTACAGGGTTTTTTTCCCCTCCTCCTCTCTTAAAGTTTTGTTTTCCCCTTTCAAACAAACATACGATTTCAAACTCAAATCGCATGCCATTATGAGATCGAGTATCAATTGCATTCAATATGCACATATCACTTCTTATTGCTCTTGAAAATACAGATGTTTCCCTTAAAAAGAAAACTGGAAAAAAAAAATGAAAAGACCAAATTTTGAAAGTTCACACATCCTTGAAAAGAATTTCTTCTCTGGGACATTTGGTAATTTTAACCAGTAATTATTGCAATTGTAACCATACTTTTAGGTAGTGGATTAATGTGTTATCATGTTGGTATTACGTTGTACTACTCACCGCAGAGGAGATGTGTTGTAAGCTTGTCTGGAACGCAGTGAAAGAGTGCAAATGTTTGAGATACAAATCATTTGCTATGTGTATTATTAAGGGGTTGGAAAGAAAAGACCTTGCCCATCAGTCTGTGCTGTCAGTGAGGGCAGGTGCTGGAGATGAATGTCGGAGGGAGAGTAGATCTGACGAGGTAAATGGGCAGATGACTTGGTTTGACAAGTTCTGTGTCACAATGCATGCCATGGCACATAGCTCATTTCTTGGAACAGTGTTGAATGCATGATTCCAGTCGCATATTGCTGTGTTGTTGTGAAGCATTATAGCACAGACATTGTTTGTTATTACGCTCAAACTCTTGATAAGTTACAACAGATGGAGACTGGTAGGACTGTACGATTAAAGCCTCTGAAAACTCGTGTGTCTGCCTTGATAAGTTACAACAGATATAGACTGGTAGGACTGTACGATTAAAGCCTCTGAAAACCTCGTGTGTCTGCCTTGATAAGTTACAACAGATATAGACTGGTAGGACTGTACGATTAAAGCCTCTGAAAACCTCATGTGTCTGATGGAGACTGGTACGACTGTACGATTAAAGCCTCTGAAAACCTCGTGTGTCTGCCTTGATAAGTTACAACAGACGGAGACTGGTAGGACTGTACGATTAAAGCCTTGAAAACCTCGTGTGTCTGCCTTGATCAGTTGCAACAGACGGAGACTGGTAGGACTGTACGATTAAAGCCTCTGAAAACCTCGTGTGTCTGCCTTGATAAGTTACAACAGACGGAGACTGGTAGGACTGTACGATTAAAGCCTCTGAAAACCTCGTGTGTCTGCCCAGGAATGCTCCAGTCCTTGGCCAACTTTCTCTACGACGCGATTTGCTGTCGCTTGGAGCTGGGGAGGTACGGCCGTCAGAACAGTTACGAGGAGTCTGTCCAAGGCCTTCCACCTATGTCCTTGCCCACGGAGGTGCCGGCCGCTCCGTTGTTGAGCTCAGCGGAGGAGCAGGACGCACAAGACGGTTTCCCTTTCAGAACTCGGGCTATCGATAACGGCAGGGTGGCCAGCCGGCCTGTTTGTGATGTGATTGGTGTGGGTTGCTCTAGGACCACTTGTGATCACTTCCCACAAAGTGATGAGATGAGTCGGATCAAGCAAAGCCATGCTGCAAGCAGCAAACAGTGGTGGGGGGGGGGGGGGGGGGGTGGTAAAATAAGGTTTCTGCACCTGCTTGTGGCAAAACAGTTTCAAGTTTCGTAGCTTTCATTGTTTTCGATTAAACGTTAGAAAACTGAGCCAGAAATCTGATAACATGAAACATTTTGGATTGCAACTATAAATTCCTTTTTTCTTAAGATGGCATCAGTACTGCTGGGACAATTTAGAACAGTATAACGTTTTCATGGTTTAACATACGGAAACAAAGTACCGTTCGAAAGGTCATTATCCATTGGTGTAGATGAATCTTTTAATGTGTTAAAAATGCGACTTATCTGTCATTTTGTGGGAGCTGTTCACATTTCTATTTTCATTGACGTTTTGGGCTGAGGGTATTGGGTGTATGTAATGCCTCTGTGTGTGTGTGATATTCAGGTTGCAGGAAATTCTTTTGTTCGTATCTGTTAACTCTTAATGCAACCCTAGTTTCTCTAGTGCCACCTGCATGTCAAAATCAGTGTTGGCAACCAGCTGTTTTAGCGATACAGGTCTGAAAATGACTCCATCTCAGTGCCAGTGAAGCTGATCACACTGTACACACTTCTTTAAATGTGTGAGCCCCTGAATGTTGACCAGCTCAGTGTGCTTTAGTGCGGTGATGATCGCTTGTTCCATGGCGTGTCGTCCGCCACCTGCAGGCAGCGGTGCGTTGTTCACATCGGTAGACTACTTACACTTTCTAGCATCTTGGAAACAGTTCTAATCATGAGCAAACGCTGCTCAGTGTTAAATTTAAAATCACAGTAGTTGTGACAGAAAGACAACTGGCATCGAAGAGCTGCTTTCAGGTTTGTAGGCAGGTGAAGTGATGATTTAGAATTCAGCACTTAAAGAAGAAAAAGAAAAACAACAACCACCAACAAAAATCTGATATGTTTGAAAGTGAATGAGATTTTCAGGTTTGGAAGTTTATATCATAGCTCCGCCACCCAAACAGGGCCTCTTCAGGGCTATCCAACTCGAATTAGAAGAAAGGTCACATCCAGATGAAAGGTCACATCATCAAGATAATATTCTTTAAAAAGAAACAGACAACAGAGACAATGGGTGCATGATACCTAACCTGTTGCATCCTTAAGGCGTTCTGCTTGATTTCTCAGTCCAGTTGTAAAAACTAGAGAAAACATTGAAATGTTACAAAAAAGCATAAACAAAAAGCCATGTCAGGACAGGTGGTATCCTGTTCAAAGTGTGCGCGCAGTTCTCCACACTTGAAGTCTCCAGATTACAACAGCAACCAAAAATGCTGGCATGTCATAAATTGTGATCCCAAAAAAACGTAATTTTCCAGACCAAAGACAGGAGAATGGTCCACAGTAGATGGCAGTAAAGAAAGACGGAAATAAGAAAAGACAGGCAGAAAGAGATGGAAAAGAGGGGAGCACAGATCGTCATGGAAGCAGGGGAGCTTTTTGTCCTGAGCAAGCGCCGGCGGCATGCTACAGGAATTTAGGGGATGTCTCCTTATTTCAGCTAGGCGATTCGGTGTCGTAAACAGCATTCATTTGGAGTTTTGGGCGTATATTTATTTCTTTGTGGGAGCAACGGTTACCCTACTTGTTAATTATTTTCGTTGACTATTCTTTGCCTCATTGATGACTTCCTTTTATCCCTACAAGGAACTTCAGCTGATGGAAGTTGGATAGAAACTGAACAAATTTTTGTTGTTTACATTGCTGGTACGTTCTGAGAAACTTGTTTGTGGTTTTCCCCACTCTCTCCCCCCCCCCCTCCCCCCTGAAAATCATGGAGCACTGTACAGATATTATGTAACCTGAAAATGATGGTATGTGTGAAGGCGACAGTGTCTGTGAGTGTGCATGAGTGCCGTTATGGGGACATTTCAAGCTCAATGATTGTGTCATCATGCACAGATTTCCCGCACCAGACTTTGATCTGAGCATATTTTTACACAGCTGTGCATGTGTGATATGTGCATTTAATGTACTGATAGTTTGTCAGTGTTACAGATGGGTTGGGGGCGTGTGTCTGTCTTTTCTGACTCTCAGAAGTTCGGATGCGTGTACGGTTTTAATTCACACACACCCACACCATTCGAACATGGGACAGCCAGGCAACGTTTTCTTTTTTTTATGCTGCCCAAGCCTCAAACACAAATACACAAAAACACGCAATATACAACAATTTCAATACAACAGTGTGAACACTGCTGTTATGAATTATGTAACGGATTGCTTGTAACCTTCGAACATGCCAGAACTGCTTTCGGCCGATAGAAATAATGTTGGGGTTTTGTTCCCTGTCGATGAACCACACGCGGCAACCAGTGTACTCCGGATGGGGAGGGGGAGGGGACAATGGGAGAGGGGGGGGGGGGGGGGGGGGGAATATAAGCAATGGGCCAAATTATGCTTGATTTTTGTGACTGAAGCACTCAATATGGATGAAAGTAAGGGTAGTAATTGATCATTCTGTTTAAAAAAGAGAAATTTTTTCATTAAAAGTTTATGAGAGAAAAGGAAAATGAAAGGACAGAGGTGCAACCTTTTGGTGGTTAGCCTTCTGAGAACACCAGCTGTATTTGCTTTTGATTGCCGTCGTTGATTGATGGAAAAAGGGTTTTAAATAGATAGCTGAAAATTTGGCTGCAGGCTGATATTCCGTGTTGAACTTGTTGAAGCATCGGCCCGCAATATAGGGGAAAAAGAGCATAAATCAAACCATGAACGACAGAAAGATAATGTGTAAACTATGGTGATTAAGGAAATCATAGTAATTGCCCTTGATTGTTATCTAGTGGCTGATTTAGAATGAATGGACTTTTTAAATTTTCAGTTGTTTTTGTTCCATGTGCAGCAAGAACAAAGGTGGGAAGATCTGCAGTATGTGTCATGTGACTGTGCATGTACAGACACAGTGTGTACGAGTGCGTGTGATAAATTATGTGTGGAAGTGGTCAATGCATTTTCCAAAAAAAATTGTTTCTGAACTAATGATGCAAACAGTAATGTTTATGACGATATAAACCTGTGTGTATATTAAAGACATTTTGTGTGCGCGGTTTGTATGCAAGCACGTGTGAACTGTTTGACTGCTTTCACATTCCGAACTTGCAGCTCTGCAACACTCCATTCCTCCGATGCCCGAAATGGGAAAGGTAAATGAACCCTTGCCAGCTCAATCTGTGCGTGAGAAATATTTACCAGAAATGACCAGCATGATGCATTCAACATTAGTCCTACTGCTTTCTTTCCTTTGTTGTTGTCCCATGTCCCATGCCCCAAGTGGACGAAGAAACATAAGCATGCAAGTTTTGTGTGTGTTTTTGAGTAGGTGTGTGTATGTGTGTGAGTGTAAAAACAAGAGAAGGCTAACAATTTTTCCGTCATTAATGACTGGCAAAGATCTTGAAAAGAGAAAAAAAAAAAAGGCGTGGGAGGCAAAAGGGGAGGGGGGGGGGGGGGGGGGGGGCTGGTACTTGGAAAGAAAGAAAATAAGGATGAAAAATCTGCTAATCAGGGAAATATTAGAATCCTTCACTAGCAGCACGTAGGGACTATAGTAGTCCACCTTGAAGAGAGAACCATTCATATCCCCTGCTCTGAGGCCTTTCATCCACTAGACGGGACTCGTCAGGGAAGCACGGCTGGTTGTGTCTGTACTCCCTGGGCATCAATGAAGATACACCACAGTCTATTAATTCTGTGGTGTTCTCACCACCAAGGTTCAAAAATAGAATCCAAAAACTACAGAACTTCGCCAAGTAATAATATTGTATTTAGTGTGAACAAAACCAACATCCCTTTGGAATCCAAGTTGCATATATGTGGGAAAACTCACAAAGGTTTCTCTGTCCACAGTCAGCTGATCTCTGCAAGCACAATCGCCATCCAAAGAACTATCACTCTGTAAGACATCCCCAAAGCTCATTACAGAGGTTGTTTCCCCTAGAGCAGGAACAAATGGACCCTTATATCGGTGGCCAGGGTCTGACAACAACAACAACATATCGGTGGCAATTAGGCATTTTCAGCCTTTAGCCTGCTCAATGTAGATAATTCTATGGTTTTAGCGAGAAATATTTTGGTCTTATTCTCGCACTTTTATAAAGCACATGCGTGTTTTCTAAAAATGCAAGTCAATATTGTTTGAAACATAAGGTGCATCCAGTGTTTATCAAGACAATTTTTGAGTGTTAAGTCTTTGCTCCAACAACATTGACCAGCAAGTTATTCCAAGTATTAACAATTCTTTTAGTGTGAAAGTTTGCTGCTTTTGAAGTTTACCAATTTTTTTTTGTTAGTTTGAAACAGGTGCCCTCTAGTTGTAGATTCTGTATTCAACTGAAATAATGTCCCAGTGGTTTTAATGTCATAAAATCCAGTGTAAGTTTATAATTTTCAATCATGTCGCCACGTCGGTGCCTGTATTCCAAACTTGGTAATTTTAAAAACTGAAGCCTTTGTTCATATGGATACTTCTGCAATCCACTAATCTTTTATGTAAATCTTCTCTGAATATCTTCGATGGGATTACTGGTTTTTTTTTTCAAATTTGTTGTCCATACAGCATTGCCATATTCCATAACCCGTCTGACTTTGTTTTAAATAATGGAACCATTACTTCACTACCTTTGCACTTGATATTGCCTCCCCTTGTCTTTATGCCTGTTAACCAGCCAGCAGGGAGCAGCCTGTTCATGAATTGGTGAGCACGGAAAGCAAAATTTGCCTACGACTAACGGCTGGAAATCTGAGAAAAGGCTGAATATCTTAACTGATTTTTTTTCTTGCTCACTGGTCTATCTCTGTGCTCTCTCCCTGGCAACCTCCCACATCACTCCACCTGACATCCCAGAATACAGTAACACCCCCCTCTCATTCTGCTGCAGAACATGAGGAGGTCTCAAAGTCACATCATTACGATTAGAGGAGACTATATATGGTTGAATCGCTTAAGTAGTGTCTGGCAGTGCATGCTCTGATTAAGACACCCAAGATGATATATCTATCGACTATTGCGAACTGGGAGAACTGACAGAGTTACCACCCCTGTATCTACTCCCCCACAGCGATCAAATACTGATGCATGGTTTCTGTCATGCCCACAAAGGTTACAGCAGAAACTGGGATTTGGTAAACAATTCTTTCAGAAAAAAAAATGTTGTAAAGGTTAGAGCAGAAACTGATTTGGTAAACAATTCTCTTCCAAACATTGTAAAGTTTATGGCTGAAACGGTGATCTGGTAAACAATTCTTTGGAAAAAAAAATTGCCAAAAATAACTACTGGCTCTTTGTGTTGAAACTCTGGGTTACAATTCAGCTGAAATAAACTGATAATCAAGCTCTCCACAGACAGCAGTAGAATACAAACTGATTTTTGATTCAAAAGCATTTCTGCTCAATGGAAAGAAATTTGGAATGGGAAACAAGAGATTCTGGAGTCCTTGAGGTAATGTGCGATAGTTAACTACACTTTCATCCTTGCGCGGTGGCACACACATCCTCAACATAGACTAAAACATAATGGCCTGTTCATCAAAACTTTTTATTTCAACAAGACAATGAAACGACTTCTGCACATGTATTAAAACAAACGAGCAACAAAGGAAACGCATAACCTGCAAAATGAAATAAACCATCTTTCAATCTGGAGTTCTGTCTGCTGTTTAAAAGAAATATGGATCTTTACAAACATCTAAAGCTACAGATGAAGATGGATCCTTTTCGTCTTTCTGGCCCTGTGGCCATTCATCAACTGGATGACATACATTGAAATGTGTACATTTTACCTAGCGAGATTATTAATTTACTAAACTAGTCTGTAGAGACAGCTAAAAAAAAACAAACAATCTGAAACTTAGCAAAAACAAAAACAAAGATGTACGCAGTTTTAACTGTATCATATATGCAGTTTTCTTTTTACAGTACATTAGAAAATAACAACCCATCTTTTCCATAACTCCGATAGCAGTAACAAAACCATGGAAATGCTCTTTTCATTTATACACATGCATAAAAACTATTATCACTGATATCAAAGAAAAAAAGGGAAGTTCCACGCCTTCTTAACAAATATAACAAAATAAACAACCCGGGTAACTCTTGCTCTCATGATAAAATAATTACACACCCATAACTCCAAAGTTTTTTTTGTTTTTTTTTTCATTTGGACTTGCGGACATTTAACTATTTCATCATGGGAACAAGATTTCTGCTTGTGGTTCATTATCCATTGTTTTACATTTCCTGCCACATTTAAGACTTCCAGGGGGTTGGAGACCAATTTTTCCTTTTTTTTTTTTTTGTCTTGCGCGTTCCATGTTCCGATTCAGGTTTTCGCGCCACTCGTATTTGAAATCTGCCATCTTGTTTTCAATGCGTGAAGACCATAATCATTGTTCTTTATATTTGTCAAAAATGGAGCTGATTAACGACAAAGCAGAGGCACGGAAGATGACAATGGCCTGAAGAAAAATAAGTGAGAAATGAATGGATGGATGAGATGGACGAATTGAATGTCCATTCTGAAAATGGCTGCGGAAAACAAATGAAGTGGGGTGCTGCTTGGTGTATACTGTGCAGTCAGAAGCTTGTATACAAGTCAAATGGAAAAAAGTCGATCGAAGTGCACTCCCAGAAGACAAAACATGTGCAGGAATTAAATGCACTGAAACGTATATCAACTCTTCCTGCTGCTGCTCCAGTAATGGTGCTGGATGCCAAGATTCAGACTTGTGCATTTTTAGCGGAACACTGCTTTCCTCTGTCACTGGCGGCTGATTTAATCTCCTTCAGTCAAAAACTTGCCAAAGATACTCAGAACCTGGAACAGCTTTCCATGTGTAGAAAACCGCAACATGTACTATGACACATGTACTGTGACACATGTACTATAACACATGTACTATGACACATGGTGTTGCTGAATTTAAGCCATGTAAGACTAAAAGAAAAAGAAAAACAAAAACAGGAATCCTCATTCTTGCACTTATAAATTAAGTGATTGAAATTTGGCCACTATCTTCTATTAACATCGCTGGTGAGTAATATTTATACATTACCTCCTGTTTGTTTTGATGGTTCACTGAATTTAAGATGTATTCTTAAGTACTTGGCATAACATTTCCAGTTTGATATTTAAGCCGTTAGTCATATTTTGTCATATTTGGAGTCTTTTTGGCATAGAAGTGAATTATTAACTCTGTTTTCAAGTAGAGGCCACAAAAGTGTCTGGCAAGACAAATTTTCTTAGCATCTGGGAGGCGTTGCCCCCCAGGCCCCCCAGCAGGGCGTTGCCCCTGCACCCCACCAGGAGCCTAAAGCAGCTCCCCCCCTCCCCCCTCCCCCTCCCCCCCTCTTTCAGTATAGCTATGATTTTCTGCTCCCACCCCTGGACTTCCACTCAAATCTAAAGAAAAAGTTCATCCTCGAAGATAACAGCATCTCTGACATCACACAGGACAAGGAAAACCACTGTCTTATCCAAAACAGTCGGAGAACGTCTTTCCAGAAAATTGCAGTCCAAGTGGTCCTCTTGCTGTGATTTTCTGCTCATTTTCCACCTGTCTAACTAGCATGATGTTGAAGGTAAATTTACTTCAGATTTCTTCCAGGCATATTCCTTTTTTCATATCCTGGTTTTCTACAGTTGTATTTCATCCAGGAACATTTTCTGACATCAAACAGGACTAGGATGAACCACTGTCTAATCTAAACAATAAGAGAGTGCCCTTCCAGAAAACTGTAGTCCAAGTGATACTTTAGCGGTGGTTTTTTTTGTGTGTGTGTGTGTTTTCCATCAGTCTATTTGACCAATATGACGTTGAAGGTAAACATCTTCAGATTTCTTCCAGGCATATTTTTTTCAAATCCTGCATTTTCCACTGTTGTATTTCACCCAGGAACATTTTCCACCATATTGCTTGATAATCACAATGTTCTTGGATATTTTTCTTTGTCCAGGACTGTACTCCATCTTTCTGTTTGGTAGGCGCGATGCTTGGGCTATTTCACTATGTATTTCATCTGCGAACATTCTCCATCATTTAGTTTGACAAAAATGATGCTGTGCCATTTCACTTTGTATTTCATCTGGAAATGTTCTCCATAATTGATGCTTTAGGTTATTCTACTTCATATTTTCTCCTGCAGGAGTTTTCCATCATTCTGTACAACAAAAGCGACGTTCTGGATTATGCTACTTTGTACTTCATCCTGGAATGTATTCCACCAATCCATTTGACATGCATGATGTTCTGGTTGATTTTACTTTGTATTTCTTCCAGAACCATTTTCCATCAATCTGCTATGGGACTGAAATAGACTGGAACATTCTCTAGCTAAGAATCATCAGAAGAACATTGCTGTGTGTATTTTTTTTAACGTCTTGATATTTTGACGCCTGAAAGAGATATATCGTCCAAAATTCATCGGACTCTTCTGTACTGAGTGTGAAACATGCAATCTTTTGTACTCTGTTCTGTGATCTACATGTCTTTTGACTTGAAATCATTCTGTTTGGTGTGCATCATATTCTGGGTCATTTTACCCAAGTATGTGAGGTTTCTGAAACACCCGTGGACAGACTGACCGACTGTGACGAGGTGTCAGCCCTGATCTAGCCCTTTGCAGTTGGCTGGCTACAACAAATAAACTAACATGAATGGACAAATTATATTTCCATCCAGGTATGCACTACATCATTCTGTTTGGAAAGAACACTCTTCTCTTCTTCCTCGTTCGCCATCCTGTTAGATGAGCAGCCCGGTGTCCTCGATGAAGGCTGCCGTCCGTCGCAGCTCCTCCAGGGTGCAGTACAGCTTGGCTTCCACTGCTGTCGGTGTTGTCCAGTACTTTCTCCTGGATCCTGCATTCGTCGTACAGACTTGAACGATGTGGTCAGTTGTCATTGGTCCCTCACCACAAGGGCACTATCCACTCTGTCCAATGCCAAATTTTGTGTGCATGTGGTGGAGCAGGCGATTGTGTCCAGTCCTCAGGCGGAAGATCTTGACCTGTTCCTGTCGTCCCAGCAAATGGTATTTGTCTTCTGGGTTGTATTTGGGATGCAGGAGGCGCCATTTTATTCCTTGCTGTGCCTTGATGATTGTCCTAATTTCATCGTATGACACCAGGTTGTTGGCCTGCTCCTTCTGTGCACCGTCTTTTGCCAGAATGTCCGCTTTTTCATTGCCTCTGATGCCACAGTGGTGCTGGTACCCATTGTATCACCACTTTCTCCACTCTGGCACTCAGGGCAACAAGGGCTGAAGTGAGATGGTTCTGTTCTTTGCAGCGGGAGTTCTTGAGGGCTTTGGAGCACGGAGAGCAATGATCTGTGCTATTTTATTTTGAATTTCATCCAGGAGGTTTATTCACACACCTTCCACACTTTTCAGAAAGAAAAATGTCCAAGGCAAGTTTACCTCAAATTTTCCTTGACAATTGTTTCCATT
>CM031616.1:59947084-60002084 GCA_018398815.1 Conus ventricosus
AACCTTGCTGTGATGATCTTCGTTTTTTCTTCAGTTTAGGGGACATTATCCTGCCCTGGCTCAGCTTCTTCACCCAACTCATTATCAGGGTACAGGGTGCATGCTGTGTTTATGTGTGTCGTCCATCTCCATGAGGCATACTCTTCTGAAGGATGATGACAGGATTTGTGGGTGCAAGACCTTAGGTATGCGTTCACATGCAGAACCTCAGTTTACAATCTCAGTCAAAGAGCTTTTAGGGAATGGAGTCAGAACAGCATTAACTCTGAGAGAAAAGTCCCTATTACCAAAACGGCCCTGACGTAGATTCAAATCCACAACTCTGCGATCACTAGAATTACAAGACAGACAGACATTCTGCCACCTGAGCTGTTCTAGCCCCCATTTTTGTGCGTGTCGTAACTACCTGCATTGATTGCCAACAGGTGGTGTTGCCGTACTTTGTGGCCACCAAACTGAGCAAGATCCGGAAGGGCGGAGTGTTTGCCCCTTACCCAGACACCTACGTTCGCAGCGCTCTCACCACCGTGGGGCTGCAGTCGCGCACCTTCGGCTGCTGGAGCCATGCTGTGCAGGTCGGTGGTCCTGGACTGTCCCCCTGCCTTTGTGGTGTGGCGGTGTTGTGGAGTGTTGGCGTTTGTAGGGCTGGTGTGTGTGTGTGTGTGTGTGTGTGTGTGTGTGTGTGTGTTGTGTGTGTGTGTGTGTGTGTGTGTGTGTGTGTGTGTGTGTGTGTGTGTGTGTGTGTGTGTGTGTGTGTGTGTGTGTGTGTGTGTGTGTGTGTGTGTGTCAAGTCAAGTCAAGTCAAAATTATCTTTATTGAGGGTTAAAAGAATAAGCTTTGCAGCTTTTTTTTCATCCTGCCCTCACAAAAAAGCATAAATATGAATCACAATAGTGAAAAACCAGAAACTCGAAGCAATACATACGTATAAATCAGAAATATACAATGTAATGAAAACAATGAAACAATTAACAACCATTAATCAATATTGTGACGGACAATGGACAACATGTCAAACATGGCAATAAAGACATTTGAGAGAGAGAGAGAGAGAGAGAGAGAGAGGGGTTGACAGATAGCAGAGAGACAGACAGCATTGACAAAGAATCCAATAGACAGACAGACAGACAGTCAGAGAGAAGAGAGAGAGAGGGGGGGGGGGGGGGGGCTGACAGATAGCAGAGAGACAAATAGCATTGACAAAGAATCCAACAGACAGACAGACAGACAGTCAGAGAAAAGAGAGAAGAAAGAGAGAGAGAGAGAGAGGAGAGAGAGAGAGAGAGAGAAAAGAGAGAGAGAGAGAGAGAGAGAGAGAGAGAGAAGAGAGAGAGAGAGAGAGAGAAGAGAGAGAGAGAGAGAGAGGAGAGAGAGAGAGAGAGAGAGAGGATCTGCAGCAAAATAGATAATCATAAATTACTTTATAATTTGTCCATCAAATATTTTTTCAGTGCTTTTTTAAACAGTAGTTTAGAAGGACATGTTTTTAAAGTAGAAGATAAATTGTTCCATGCCGTTCCTCCAGAATATATGAAGCTAGATTTGTAAAGATTGTTACGGGGTCTAGGAAACGAAAGTTTGTGACCATGTCTATTTTCATTATTTCAAAGTTTCGGATAATTTTCTTTGGAGCTATTCCCTTAACTACTTTATACATGCATAAGCATTTATTGAAGAAGAGCCTGTCTTTGAATGGAAGAATATCTAACTTTTTATAGTCATCACTTCAAGGAATTAGATTTTAATTGCACCAGCTTTATAGCTCTCTTATGTAAACGATTGATTTGTTTCAAATTTGTTTCACTAGAATTATCCCATAACGTAGACGCATAATCAATGAGAGATAAAATATGTGCATGTCTTACGGAGTGGGGGGGATGGGGTGTCACTTGCTCCCTGTCTCAATGCTTGTCGCTTCCCCCTTGTACATCTCTCGTTCAAATGACCACATGAGAGAGCTCCAAATTCCAGTTCTTTTATTGCCCAAATGTTGTTGTGGGGGCTAGGTGATGAGGACATGTATACAATAAGAACCCTACGTCCCTAACTAATGGGCGAGCCGAAATGATGTTTGCCCAATTAACTTTCAAATTTTCCCCTCAGAAGATTCCCCACCTAAAACAAAAACCCACCGAGCTATCTGAAACAAAAGACAAAAAAAACATTCTTAGCTTTCTAATAATAGTCTTAGGATCATGACAACATTCATCAAAATAATAACATAAGTGAAACACATAAAAAAGAAGTACCCCTAAAAGTAAAAGTGAAAAAAGGAATACTAACAATAAGTGATACACACAAACAAAATACATAACATGAAATACTAAAAAAATAAGTGACAAAGAAAACAAGATATTGGTTCACAAATTGATGTCATTGAGGGCTAGGAACTTGAGGCCGCAGGTGGATCTTGAACTCAAACCACACTATTGGTTTTCACATCACTGCACTAGCCGCTTATACCTGGTTATTTCCCACTTTACGTAAAGAAATATTGGTATGGACATGTACATAACATTATAAACACAGCCAACTTCCTACGAAGCATTGGCGTGCTTATCCTTTAGAGGCTTTAGCACTTCACACCACAGACTGTGGCATCTCAACTCTTACAGTTTTAAGACTACCACAGCCCAACTGTGAACTTCTGTTGCATGGACTTGCCCTATTATTTGGCAGTGTCCCACACACATTTAACTAAGGACCTCAAGAACCATGCATCCTCATCAACCCCGAACAGGCTTTACCCCATTTCAAGGTTTCCACAAGTTGAGAGAAGATATAAAAGGAAGGGGTCATCTAGTCTCAGTCTCCTAATCCCACAACTAGGGACTGATCTAGCTCCTTGGAGAAAAGATGGAAAGGAAACACAGTGGGAACAGACATAACCAACCCCACAATAAATTCCAGTGAGCAAGCAAGGCAAAACCGAGATAAAATATTTTCATTTAACAATTATACATACACTTACTCAAACAATCTACACACACTTCTCTCATGCCGTACCCCATAATAAAAACAATGAAGGGAAGAGGAAAAATAAACTCACAGAAGAGAACAGCATCAACCATCCAAAACCAAACCTACAAAAAGCGCACACACACACACAAAAATAAACAAACAAAATATCAGGCAAATAATTCTTTTAGATCAGTCAGTAGACCGATAGTGGAAGGGAGGTAATCTGGCCTTTTCACAAGACCTTTCAAACAAGTTGCACCCAAACTTCTCTACAGTCCAACATAGAAAAGATCCTTTGGTCCATCTCAAAGCATTATCATGACAATCTTTCCAGGGATTATCCTTAGGCTGGCCCGGTTTGAACGTCTGTTTCCACCACGCATGCCAGAGCCCCAAAACAAAGAAAACTGTGTAGCTTCACCCAAGGCAACACAAAGCATAAAAACCCAGCTTCTTAGTAGGCTCAAATTTATTATGACAAGGACAAATGTACACAACCAAAAAGTAAATAAACAATTTACCACACAAAAAGAAAACATCGCGTCCGGAGGAATTACTAGGCCGGGAACGTTCTCAACCCTGATCATTCTAATAATTCTGGCACTACCTTCCTCAACATTGGCTGGTTCAAAATAAAACCCCTAAACTACTCAACACATCTTAACCGAAAATAAAAGTCATTTCAACACCAACCTGGAGGCAGCAGACAGACTGGAATAGGATGTGTGTCTTGATCTGAGGGGGGTCAGGAGCCTTCTGACTGGCGCCAAAATTCAGGAGACGCGTCTGGCACCGGTGATGTAATTCTCCTCGAGGAGCCAATCGCTAGCAACTCTCACCCAGAATGGTAGCTTTCTTTTAGGTTTTAAATATTTTGTACTTACTCTTTACTTACAGCCCTACACTACTCTATTATTTGTTATTACTATCAATATATCTAGTAAACTAATATAATAAACTACTAAAACTAAACGAAGAGCCCTAACTTGACCCAACCCGAAAATGGAAAACAACTGGGTCACTTCCGGAAGGGGAATAACACCCCTGTGTCTAGTTGCCAACTCCAGGAACTAATACGTGAAGTTGTTTCCCTTTGACCGCAAATGTCATTTACATGTCACACATGAAAAAATAATTTCCTCGACTGGAGATTCAGAAAATGTTTTATTTTTGATAATTGATAAATCCTTTTAGAAAGACGTTTTCCAAGGTCAGTAATGTGGTCGTACCACGTTAAATCATTATCGATGATAGCCCTAGTACTTTAGGGAAATGTTACCTCCTCAACCCTTTTGGTCATTGGACATATACGTGTCCGTGGGCATGGGTGGTTGGGTCTGTGGGGTGTGCTCGGCAGCTGGAGGGTGGTGTTCTCGCCGGGGGGCTCTGCAGTCATGAAATACGGGCTGGTACACCCAGGGGGGATGCTATTTTAAGGCTGTTAGAGTTGCATCCTGCAGTCTGATTTACCTCTGTTCAGGAGCAGTTATGTCCCTTGATATCTTAAGGGAGTGGTCCTGCGCGTGCCTGTACCCATCGTCAACACAGCGCAGGCCTCAAGGGTGGTACAGGGCTGCTCTAAAGGCAGGTGAAGACAGTGCTTCTCTGGGTCCTCCCCGGCACCTTCGGTGTTTTCTTTTTTTTCTTTCCCTTAACTAGGCTGACCCTGGAGAAAGGTCCAGTGACGGTGAGGAAAGACCCACTGACCACAGGGGAAAATCCTGTTGACAGTGGGAAAGACTACAACTTTGGATTCTCTCTTGAGGGCAATAAGACCGTATGGCGAAAGCTTTGGGTGTGTCTGGAGTGGCACTGTCTTCATCTGTCCGTGGGCATGGGTGGTTGGGTCTGTGGGGTGTGCTCGGCAGCTGGAGGGTGGTGTTTCTCGCCGGTGGGCTCTGCAGTCATGAAATACGGGTGGTACACCCATGGGGGATGCTATTTTAAGGGTGTTATGAGTTGCATCCTGCAGTCTGATTTACCTCTGTTCAGGAGCAGTTATGTCCCTTGATACTTAATGGAGTGTCCTGCGCGTGCCCGTACCCATCGTCAACACAGCGCAGGCCTCCAGGGTGGTACAGGGCTGCTCTAAAGGCAGGTGAAGACAGTGCTTCTTGGGTCCCCCCAGCACCTTCGGGTGTTTTTTTTTCTTTTCTTAGCGCTGTGAACGGGACCTCATTTTCTGCCTTTTTTGCTGTGTAGTCACATACATACATTTCGTTTTATTTTCCCTTCAAGGAATGTGGTTTCATTTTCTGTCCCATTTAATCAATCTGTCGATTGTTTTGAAGGTTATTTACTAGAATCATAGGATTTTCACTGCTAAACTGTAATGAAGTGTCATCAGCAAACATTTCACAATCACAGTCTATGTATAAAGGCAATCATTTATGGGAAATAGAGAATAGGAGAGGTCCTAATACTGAAACCCTGTGGGACACCAAATTCCAAATTGAGTAATTCTGACCGTCTGCTACAAATTTCAACTAGTTGTTGACGATCAGTAAGAAAAGATCTAATGAAGTCAATGGCCTGGTTTGATAGCTTATAGTATGCAAGTTTTTTTTTTATATGTGTGTGTGGTGTGTGTGTGTGTGTGTGTGTGTGTGTGTGTGTGTGTGTGTGTGTGTGTGTGTGTGTGTGTGTGTGTGTGTGTGTGTGTGTGTGTGTGTGTGTGTGTGTGTGTGTGTGTGTGTGTGTGGTGTGTGTGTTGTGTGGTGCGGCGTGCATGTGTGTTGTGTCAAGCAAAAGATAAATATTCTAGCAACCTTTTTATTTCTGTCCTTTCTCTTCATCCTGTCAGAAGTGTAAGGCAAACAATAACTGTCTTCACCTTTCGTTGATTAGAGCTCCTTTGTGCACATTGGAGGTATTTGCCACTTGCTGTTGATCTGATGGATTCCCTATCTGCCTCCTGTTCATGGGCTGGCCAGCTGTTCACCACGCTTCTTCCTTCATGTCAGACTGTCAAGTTTGAATCTCACACACACAGGTTCGCTGCAAGGCAAAGGCTCAAGTTTGAAACCCACACACAGAGGTTCATATACAGGCAAAGGCTCAAGTTTGAAGCCCACACACAGAGGTTCATATACAGGCAAAGGCTCAAGTTTGAAGCCTTCTCACACAGAGGTTCGTACGCATGAAGCCCACACGCAGTTCGCGTGCAGGCAAAGGCTCAAGTTTGAAGCCTTCACACACAGGTTCATATACAGGCAAAGGCTCAAGTTTCAAGGCCACAGACACACAGGTTCATATACAGGCAAAGGCTCAAGTTTGAAGCCTTCACACACAGGTTCAGACGCAGGCAAAGGCTCGAGTTTTCAAGCCCACACACACAGGTCCGTATGCATGAAGCCCATGCGCAGTTCGCGTGCAGGCAAGGGCTCAAGTTTCAAGGCCACACACAGGTTCGTATGCATGAAGCCCACCTGCAGGTTCGCGTGCAGGCAAAGGCTCGGGTTTGAACTGCGCATACATTTTTTAAAAAGTTTACTAATTTTTGTAGATAAGTACACCAAGAACGTTTTTAGAGTAAACATAATTGAGAGAAAAATGTGGGCATCGTGCATGCCAAACAAGCCTTTGTATGATGTATGGTGTGTGGCATGGGATGAGGTGTATGCCGTGATGAAAAGTATGCACGTGAGATGAAGTTCGTATGGGACAGCGTTGTGGTGTGTGGTGTACAGCACCATGCTAATATTGACCCTTTTTTTGTCTTTCCCAACAGAACAAGCTGACAGCCTTTATCCCTGCCTCCATTGGTATGCAGTTTCTGCTGTCGGCTCGGGCCAGAGCTCTCAAAAAGAAAGCCAGCAAGAGCGAGTGAAGTGGGGCACGCTTTGCCCCTGGACCAGTGTTGCACACAGCCAGATAAATGACCGTTTCTCCAAGTTAAGTTATCAATGATTTTTAAAAAAATGTTTAACGTTTGTTCTGGTAACATTACCACCGATTAATAGAATGATTGTGTTTTTTTTTTTGATTTGACCCACTGAGTAATGCTTGATTTTGTTTGGCAGTACGAATTTGGATAACAGGTTTGGGACCCAAAGTCTAATGCTGTGTCACCTTGAATGCTTGTATATGTGTGTGTGTGTGTTGTTTTTTTTTTAATTCATGGACTGTTTCTTGAATGTCCAGTAACAAAAGTGTTGACAGTGAAAATGAGTATTGTATCAAGTATGGTGAAAACCAGTCTTCACTGATATGTTTTTATGGAAACACGGGACACCATAGAATGTACTAATGAATGAATTACAGAGTGAAAATTACTTCTTTTTTTCCAGGACAAATGCTCTGTCACGCTGAGAAAAAAAAACAATTCTTCCGAGGAAAGAATCCTATCAAAAAGAAAAAAAATGATGCAGAGTAAGAATTACCCTGGTTTGTTTTGCTTTTATGTTTCTTTTTCAGATGCCTTGATTTGTTTTTCTGAGACGTAGATCCAGTTATCCAGGATGAAAGAGGAAGGAAGATAACTTATGGAATGGCATGCTTGTTGCAACAGAATGATGTCAAACAGAATGACACCATGACGCCAAACATAGTGATGGAAGACGTCATAAAATGTCTTGGAGGGGGGGGGGGGGGGGGGAGTACACAGCAAACCAGAACATCATGATCATCATACTGAAGGATGAATGATGGAACACAATTGTCAAGGAAATTTGAGGTAAACTTGCCTTGGACATTTTTCTTCTCTGAAAAGGTGGAAGGTGTGTGAATAAACCTCCTGGATGAAATTCAAAATAAAATAGCACAGATCATTGCTCTCCGTGCTCCAAGCCCTCAAGAACTCCCGCTGCAAAGAACAGAACCATCTCACTTCAGCCCTTGTTGCCCTGAGTGCCAGAGTGGAGAAAGTGGTGATACAATGGGTACCAGCACACTGTGGCATCAGAGGCAATGAAAAAGCGGACATTCTGGCAAAAAGACGGTGCACAGAAGGAGCAGGCCAACAACCTGGTGTCATACGATGAAATTAGGACAATCATCAAGGCACAGCAAGGAATAAAATGGCGCCTCCTGCATCCCAAATACAACCCAGAAGACAAATACCATTTGCTGGGACGACAGGAACAGGTCAAGATCTTCCGCCTGAGGACTGGACACAATCGCCTGCTCCACCACATGCACACAAAATTTGGCATTGGACAGAGTGGATAGTGCCCTTGTGGTGAGGGACCAATGACAACTGACCACATCGTTCAAGTCTGTACGACGAATGCAGGATCCAGGAGAAAGTACTGGACAACACCGACAGCAGTGGAAGCCAAGCTGTACTGCACCCTGGAGGAGCTGCGACGGACGGCAGCCTTCATCGAGGACACCGGGCTGCTCATCTAACAGGATGGCGAACGAGGAAGAAGAAGAAGAGTGTTCTTTCCAAACAGAATGATGTAGTGCATACCTGGATGGAAATATAATTTGTCCATTCATGTTAGTTTATTTGTTTGTAGCCCAGCCAACTGCAAAGGGCTAGATCAGGGCTGACACCTCGTCACAGTCGGTCAGTCTGTCCACGGTGTTTCAGAAACCTCACATACTTGGGTAAAATGACCCAGAATATGATGCACACCAAACAGAATGATTTCAAGTCAAAAGACATGTAGATCACAGAACAGAGTACAAAAGATTGCATGTTTCACACTCAGTACAGAAGAGTCCGATGAATTTTGGACAGATATATCTCTTTCAGGCGTCAAAATATCAAGACGTTAAAAAAAAATACACACAGCAATGTTCTTCTGATGATTCTTAGCTAGAGAATGTTCCAGTCTATTTCAGTCCCATAGCAGATTGATGGAAAATGGTTCTGGAAGAAATACAAAGTAAAATCAACCAGAACATCATGCATGTCAAATGGATTGGTGGAATACATTCCAGGATGAAGTACAAAGTAGCATAATCCAGAACGTCGCTTTTGTTGTACAGAATGATGGAAAACTCTGCAGGAGAAAATATGAAGTAGAATAACCTAAAGCATCAATTATGGAGAACATTTCCAGATGAAATACAAAGTGAAATGGCACAGCATCATTTTTGTCAAACTAAATGATGGAGAATGTTCGCAGATGAAATACATAGTGAAATAGCCCAAGCATCGCGCCTACCAAACAGAAAGATGGAGTACAGTCCTGGACAAAGAAAAATATCCAAGAACATTGTGATTATCAAGCAATATGGTGGAAAATGTTCCTGGGTGAAATACAACAGTGGAAAATGCAGGATTTGAAAGAAAATATGCCTGGAAGAAATCTGAAGATGTTTACCTTCAACGTCATATTGGTCAAATAGACTGATGGAAAACACACACACACACAAAAAAAACCACCGCTAAAGTATCACTTGGACTACAGTTTTCTGGAAGGGCACTCTCTTATTGTTTAGATTAGACAGTGGTTCTCCTAGTCCTGTTTGATGTCAGAAAATGTTCCTGGATGAAATACAACTGTAGAAAACCCAGGATATGAAAAAAGGAATATGCCTGGAAGAAATCTGAAGTAAATTTACCTTCAACATCATGCTAGTTAGACAGGTGGAAAATGAGCAAGAAAATCACAGCAAGAGGACCACTTGGACTGCAATTTTCTGGAAAGACGTTCTCCGACTGTTTGGATAAGACAGTGGTTTTCCTTGTCCTGTGTGATGTCAGAGATGCTGTTATCTTCGAGGATGAACTTTTTCTTTAGATTTGAAGTGGAAGTCCAGGGGTGGGAGCAGAAAATCATAGCTATACTGAAAAGAGGGGGGGAGGGGGAGGGGGAGGGGGGAGCTGCTTTAGGCTCCTGGTGGGGTGCAGGGGCAACGCCCTGCTGGGGGCCTGGGGGGCAACGCCTCCCAGATGCTAAGAAAATTTGTCTTGCCAAGACACTTTTGTGGCCTCTACTTGAAAACAGAGTTAATAATTCACTTCTATGCCAAAAGACTCCAAATATGACAAAATATGACTAACGGCTTAAATATCAAACTGGAAATGTTATGCCAAGTACTTAAGAATACATCTTAAATTCAGTGAACCATCAAAACAAAACAGGAGGTAATGTATAAATATTACTCACCAGCGATGTTAATAGAAGATAGTGGCCAAATTTCAATCACTTAATTTATAAGTGCAAGAATGAGGATTCCTGTTTTTGTTTTTCTTTTCTTTTAGTCTTACATGGCTTAAATTCAGCAACACCATGTGTCATAGTACATGTGTTATAGTACATGTGTCACAGTACATGTGTCATAGTACATGTTGCGGTTTTCCTACACATGGAAAGCTGTTCCAGGTTCTGAGTATCTTTGGCAAGTTTTTGACTGAAGGAGATTAAATCAGCCGCCAGTGACAGAGGAAAGCAGTGTTCCGCTAAAAATGCACAAGTCTGAATCTTGGCATCCAGCACCATTACTGGAGCAGCAGCAGGAAGAGTTGATATACGTTTCAGTGCATTTAATCTCTGCACATGTTTTGTCTTCTGGGAGTGCACTTCGATCGACTTTTTTCCATTTGACTTGTATACAAGCTTCTGACTGCACAGTATACACCAAGCAGCACCCACTTCATTTGTTTTCCGCAGCCATTTTCAGAATGGACATTCAATTCGTCCATCTCATCCATCCATTCATTTCTCCACTTATTTTTCTTCAGGCCATTGTCAATCTTCCGTGCCTCTGCTTTGTCGTTAATCAGCTCCATTTTTGACAAATATAAAGAACAATGATTATGGTCTTCACGCATTGAAAACAAGATGGCAGATTTCAAATACGAGTGGCGCGAAAACCTGAATCGGAACATGGAACGCGCAAGACAAAAAAAAAAAAAAGGAAAAATTGGTCTCCAACCCCTGGAAGTCTTAAATGTGGCAGGAAATAGTAAACAATGGATAATGAACCACAAGCAGAAATCTTGTTCCCATGATGAAATAGTTAAATGTCCGCAAGTCCAAATGAAAAAAAAACAAAAAAAACTTTGGAGTTATGGGTGTGTAATTATTTTATCATGAGAGCAAGAGTTACCCGGGTTGTTTATTTTGTTATATTTGTTAAGAAGGCGTGGAACTTCCCTTTTTTTCTTTGATATCAGTGATAATAGTTTTTATGCATGTGTATAAATGAAAAGAGCATTTCCATGGTTTTGTTACTGCTATCGGAGTTATGGAAAAGATGGGTTGTTATTTTCTAATGTACTGTAAAAAGAAAACTGCATATATGATTACAGTTAAAACTGCGTACATCTTTGTTTTTGTTTTTGCTAAGTTTCAGATTGTTTGTTTTTTTTAGCTGTCTCTACAGACTAGTTTAGTAAATTAATAATCTCGCTAGGTAAAATGTACACATTTCAATGTATGTCATCCAGTTGATGAATGGCCACAGGGCCAGAAAGACGAAAAGGATCCATCTTCATCTGTAGCTTTAGATGTTTGTAAAGATCCATATTTCTTTTAAACAGCAGACAGAACTCCAGATTGAAAGATGGTTTATTTCATTTTGCAGGTTATGCGTTTCCTTTGTTGCTCGTTTGTTTTAATACATGTGCAGAAGTCGTTTCATTGTCTTGTTGAAATAAAAAGTTTTGACTGAACAGGCCATTATGTTTTAGTCTATGTTGAGGATGTGTGTGCCACCGCGCAAGGATGAAAGTGTAGTTAACTATCGCACATTACCTCAAGGACTCTCAGAATCTCTTGTTTCCCATTCCCAAATTTCTTTCCATTGAGCAGAAATGCTTTTGAATCAAAAATCAGTTTGTATTCTACTGCTGTCTGTGGAGAGCTTGATTATCAGTTTATTTCAGCTGAATTGTAACCCAGAGTTTCAACACAAAGAGCCAGTAGTTATTTTTGGCAATTTTTTTTTCCAAAGAATTGTTTACCAGATCACCGTTTCAGCCATAAACTTTACAATGTTTGGAAGAGAATTGTTTACCAAATCAGTTTCTGCTCTAACCTTTACAACATTTTTTTTTCTGAAAGAATTGTTTACCAAATCCCAGTTTCTGCTGTAACCTTTGTGGGCATGACAGAAACCATGCATCAGTATTTGATCGCTGTGGGGGAAGTAGATACAGGGGTGGTAACTCTGTCCAGTTCTCCCAGTTCGCAATAGTCGATAGATATATCATCTTGGGTGTCTTAATCAGAGCATGCACTGCCAGACACTACTTAAGCGATTCAACCATATATAGTCTCCTCTAATCGTAATGATGTGACTTTGAGACCTCCTCATGTTCTGCAGCAGAATGAGAGGGGGGTGTTACTGTATTCTGGGATGTCAGGTGGAGTGATGTGGGAGGTTGCCAGGGAGAGAGCACAGAGAATAGACCAGTGAGCAAGAAAAAAAAATCAGTTAAGATATTCAGCCTTTTCTCAGATTTCCAGCCGTTAGTCGTAGGCAAATTTTGCTTTCCGTGCTCACACAATTCATGAACAGGCTGCTCCCTGCTGGCTGGTTAACAGGCATAAAGACAAGGGAGGCAATATCAAGTGCAAAGGTAGTGAAGTAATGGTTCCATTATTTAAAACAATAGTCAGACGGTTATGGAATATGGCAATGCTGTATGGACAACAAATTTGAAAAAAAAAACCAGTAATCCCATCGAAGATATTCAGAGAAGATTTACATAAAAGATTAGTGGATTGCAGAAGTATCCATATGAACAAAGGCTTCAGTTTTTAAAATTACCAAGTTTGGAATACAGGCACCGACGTGGCGACATGATTGAAAATTATAAACTTACACTGGATTTTATGACATTAAAACCACTGGGACATTATTTCAGTTGAATACAGAATCTACAACTAGAGGGCACCTGTTCAAACTAACAAAAAAAAATTGGTAAAACTTCAAAAGCAGCAAACTTTCACACTAAAAGAATTGTTAATACTTGGAATAACTTGCTGGTCAATGTTGTTGGAGCAAAGACTTAACACTCAAAAATTGTCTTGATAAACACTGGATGCACCTTATGTTTCAAACAAATATTGACTTGCATTTTTAGAAAACACGCATGTGCTTTATAAAAGTGCGAGAATAAGACCAAAATATTTCTCGCTAAAACCATAGAATTATCTACATTGAGCAGGCTAAAGGCTGAAAATGCCTAATATGCCACCGATATGTTGTTGTTGTTGTCAGACCCTGGCCACCGATATAAGGGTCCATTTGTTCCTGCTCTAGGGAAACAACCTCTGTAATGAGCTTGGGGATGTCTTACAGAGTGATAGTTCTTTGGATGGCGATTGTGCTTGCAGAGATCAGCTGACTGTGGACAGAGAAACCTTTTGTGAGTTTTCCCACATATATGCAACTTGGATTCCAAAGGGATGGTTGGTTTTGTTCACACTAAATACAATATTATTACTTGGCGAAGTTCTGTAGTTTTTGGATTCTATTTTTGAACCCTTGGTGGTGAGAACACCACAGAATTAATAGACTGTGGTGTATCTTCATTTGATGCCCAGGGAGTACAGACACAACCAGCCGTGCTTCCCTGACGAGTCCCGTCTAGTGGATGAAAGGCCTCAGAGCAGGGGATATGAATGGTTCTCTCTTCAAGGTGGACTACTATAGTCCCTACGTGCTGCTAGTGAAGGATTCTATATTTCCCTGATTAGCAGATTTTTCATCCTTATTTTCTTTCTTTCCAAGTACCAGCCCCCCCCCCCCCCCCCTCCCCTGTTTGCCTCCCACGCCTTTTTTTTTTTCTCTTTTCAAGATCTTTGCCAAGTCATTAATGACGGAGAAATTGTTAGCCTTCTCTTGTTTTTACACTCACACACATACACACACCTACTCAAACACACACACACTTGCATGCTTATGTTTCTTCGTCCACTTGTGGCATGGGACATGGGACAACAACAAAGGAAAGAAAGCAGTAGGACTAATGTTGAATGCATCATGCTGGTCATTTTCTGGTCAATATTTCTCACGCACAGATTGAGCTGGCAAGGGTTCATTTTACCTTCATTTCAGGCATCGGAGGAATGGAGTGTTGCAGAGCTGCAAGTTCGGTAATGTGAAAGCATGTCAAACAGTTCACACGTGCTTGCATACAAACACGCGCACACAAAATGTCTTTAATATACACACAGGTTTATATCGTCATAAACATTAGCTGTTGCATCATTAGTTCAGAAACAATTTTTTTTGGAAAATGCATTGACCACTTCCACACATAATTTATCACACGCACTCGTACACACTGTGTCTGTACATGCACAGTCACATGACACATACTGCAGATCTTCCCACCTTTGTTCTTGCTGCACATGGAACAAAAACAACTGAAATTTTAACAAGTCCTATTCATTCTGAATCAGCCACTAGATAACAATCAAGGGCAATTACTATGATTTCCTTAATCAGCCATAGTTTACACATTATCTTTCTGTCGTTCATGGTTGATTGTATGCTCTTTTTCCCCTATATTGCAGCCGATGCTTCAACAAGTTCAGACACTGAATATCAAGCCTGCAGCCTAATTTCAGCTATCTATTTAACCTTATTCCATCAATCAACGACTGGCAATCAACAGCAAATACAGTCTGGTGTTCTCAGAAGGCTAACCACCAAAAGGTTGCACCTCTGTCCTTTTCATTTTCCTTTTCTCTCATAAACGTTAATGAAAAAATTTCTCTTTTCAAACAGAATGATCAATTACTACCCTTACTTTCATCCATATTGAGTGCTTCAGTTCACAAAAATCAAGCAGAAATTTGGCCCATTGCTTATATTCCCCCCCTCCCCCCCCCCCCCCTCTCCTATTGTCCTCCTCCCCCTCCCCATCCGGAGTACACTGGTTGCCGCGTGTGGTTCATCGACAGGGAACAAAAACACAACATTATTGCTATCGGCCGAAAGCAGTTCTGGCATGTTCGAAGGTTACAAGCAATCCGTTACATAATTCATAACAGCAGTGTTCACACTGTTGTATTGATATTGTTGTATATTGCTGTGTTTTTTGTGTATTTGTGTTTGAGGGCTTGGCAGCATAAAAAAAAGAAAACGTTGCTGGCTGTCCATGTTTCGAATGGTGTGGGTGTGTGTGAATTAAAAATCGTACACGCATCCGAACTTCTGAGAGTCAGACAGACAGACACACGCACCAACCCATCTGTAACACTGACAAACTATCAGTACATTAAATGCACATATCACACATGCACAGCTGTGTAAAAATATGCTCAGATCAAAGTCTGGTGCTGGAAATCTGTGCATGTATGACACAATCATTGAGCTTGAAATGTCCACAATAACGGGCACTCATGCACACTCACAGACACTGTCGCCTTCACACATACCATCATTTTCAGGTTACATAATACTCTGTACAGTGCTCCATGATTTTCAGGGGGGAGGGGGGGGGGGGGGAGAGAGTGGGTAATCCACAAACAAGGTTTTCTCAGAACGTACCAGCAATGTAAACAACAAAAATTTGTTCAGTTTCTATCCAACTTCCATCAGCTGAAGTTCCTTGTAGGGATAAAAGGAAGTCATCAATGAGGCAAAGAATAGTCAACGAAAATAATTAACAAGTAGGGTAACCGTTGCTTCCCACAAAGAAATAAAATATACGCCCAAAACTCCAAATGAATGCTGTTTACGACACCGAATCGCCTAGCTGAAATAAGGAGACATCCCCTAAATTCCTGTAGGCATGCCGCCGGCGCTTGCTCAGGACAAAAAGCTCCCCTGCTTCCATGACGATCTGTGCTGCCCTCTTTTCCATCTCTTTCTGCCTGTCTTTTCTTATTTCCGTCTTTCTTTACTGCCATCTACTGTGGACCATTCTCCTGTCTTTGGTCTGGAAAATTACGTTTTTTTTCGGATCACAATTTATGACATGCCAGCATTTTTGGTTGCTGTTGTAATCTGGAGACTTCAAGTGTGGAGAACTGCGCGCACACTTTGAACAGGATACCACCTGTCCTGACATGGCTTTTTGTTTATGCTTTTTTGTAACATTTCAATGTTTTCTCTAGTTTTTTACAACTGGACTGAGAAATCAAGCAGAACGCCTTAAGGATGCAACAGGTTAGGTATCATGCCACCCATTGTCTCTGTTGTCTGTTTCTTTTTAAAGAATATTATCTTGATGATGTGACCTTCATCTGGATGTGACCTTTCTTCTAATTCGAGTTGGATAGCCCTGAAGAGGCCCTGTTTGGGTGGCGGAGCTATGATATAAACTTCCAAACCTGAAAATCTCATTCACTTTCAAACATATCAGATTTTTGTTGTGGTTGTTGTTTTTTTCTTTTTCTTCTTTATAGTGCTGAATTCTAAATCATCACTTCACCTGCCTACAAACCTGAAAGCAGCTCTTCGATGCCAGTTGTCTTTCTGTCACAACTACTGTGATTTTAAATTTAACACTGAGCAGCGTTTGCTCATGATTAGAACTGTTTCCAAGATGCTAGAAAGTGTAAGTAGTCTACCGATGTGAACAACGCACCGCTGCCTGCAGGTGGCGGACGACACGCCATGGAACAAGCGATCATCACCGCACTAAAGCACACTGAGCTGGTCAACATTCAGGGGCTCACACATTTAAAGAAGTGTGTACAGTGTGATCAGCTTCACTGGCACTGAGATGGAGTCATTTTCAGACCTGTATCTGCTAAAACAGCTGGTTGCCAACACTGATTTTGACATGCAGGTGGCACTAGAGAAACTAGGGTTGCATTAAGAGTTAACAGATACGAACAAAAGAATTTCCTGCAACCTGAATATCACACACACACAGAGGCATTACATACACCCAATACCCTCAGCCCAAAACGTCAATGAAAATAGAAATGTGAACAGCTCCCACAAAATGACAGATAAGTCGCATTTTTAACACATTAAAAGATTCATCTACACCAATGGATAATGACCTTTCGAACGGTACTTTGTTTCCGTATGTTAAACCATGAAAACGTTATACTGTTCTAAATTGTCCCAGCAGTACTGATGCCATCTTAAGAAAAAAGGAATTTATAGTTGCAATCCAAAATGTTTCATGTTATCAGATTTCTGGCTCAGTTTTCTAACGTTTAATCGAAAACAATGAAAGCTACGAAACTTGAAACTGTTTTGCCACAAGCAGGTGCAGAAACCTTATTTTACCACCCCCCCCCCCCCCCCCCCCACCACTGTTTGCTGCTTGCAGCATGGCTTTGCTTGATCCGACTCATCTCTATCACTTTGTGGGAAGTGATCACAAGTGGTCCTAGAGCAACCCACACCAATCACATCACAAACAGGCCGGCTGGCCACCCTGCCGTTATCGATAGCCCGAGTTCTGAAAGGGGAAACCGTCTTGTGCGTCCTGCTCCTCCGCTGAGCTCAACAACGGAGCGGCCGGCACCTCCGTGGGCAAGGACATAGGTGGAAGGCCTTGGACAGACTCCTCGTAACTGTTCTGACGGCCGTACCTCCCCAGCTCCAAGCGACAGCAAATCGCGTCGTAGAGAAAGTTGGCCAAGGACTGGAGCATTCCTGGGCAGACACACGAGGTTTTCAGAGGCTTTAATCGTACAGTCCTACCAGTCTCCGTCTGTTGTAACTTATCAAGGCAGACACACGAGGTTTTCAGAGGCTTTAATCGTACAGTCCTACCAGTCTCCGTCTGTTGCAACTGATCAAGGCAGACACACGAGGTTTTCAGAGGCTTTAATCGTACAGTCCTACCAGTCTCCGTCTGTTGTAACTTATCAAGGCAGACACACGAGGTTTTCAGAGGCTTTAATCGTACAGTCGTACCAGTCTCCATCAGACACATGAGGTTTTCAGAGGCTTTAATCGTACAGTCCTACCAGTCTATATCTGTTGTAACTTATCAAGGCAGACACACGAGGTTTTCAGAGGCTTTAATCGTACAGTCCTACCAGTCTATATCTGTTGTAACTTATCAAGGCAGACACACGAGGTTTTCAGAGGCTTTAATCGTACAGTCCTACCAGTCTCCATCTGTTGTAACTTATCAAGAGTTTGAGCGTAATAACAAACAATGTCTGTGCTATAATGCTTCACAACAACACAGCAATATGCGACTGGAATCATGCATTCAACACTGTTCCAAGAAATGAGCTATGTGCCATGGCATGCATTGTGACACAGAACTTGTCAAACCAAGTCATCTGCCCATTTACCTCGTCAGATCTACTCTCCCTCCGACATTCATCTCCAGCACCTGCCCTCACTGACAGCACAGACTGATGGGGCAAGGTCTTTTCTTTCCAACCCCTTAATAATACACATAGCAAATGATTTGTATCTCAAACATTTGCACTCTTTCACTGCGTTCCAGACAAGCTTACAACACATCTCCTCTGCGGTGAGTAGTACACGTAATACCAACATGATAACACATTAATCCACTACCTAAAAGTATGGTTACAATTGCAATAATTACTGGTTAAAATTACCAAATGTCCCAGAGAAGAAATTCTTTTCAAGGATGTGTGAACTTTCAAAATTTGGTCTTTTCATTTTTTTTTTTCCAGTTTTCTTTTTAAGGGGAAACATCTGTATTTTCAAGAGCAATAAGAAGTGATATGTGCATATTGAATGCAATTGATACTCGATCTCATAATGGCATGCGATTTGAGTTTGAAATCGTATGTTTGTTTGAAAGGGGAAAACAAAACTTTAAGAGAGGAGGAGGGGGAAAAAAACCCTGTAAAACAGAATGAAAGTGCTTTCAAAGTTATCCCACAGTCAGACAGACACACACGACCAGCACCAAGATGCTATGCAGTCTACACACACAGCGCAGGAGAGCAAGCACTGCTGCTGACCTGAGACGGAAAACACTCCCCCAATGATGCCACACATGCGGACCAGGAACTGCCAGTAGGGCTTGTGCTCTTCCCGCACTCGTATCAACAGGGACGACAGGTCATATTTGACGAAGATGCCTGGAACGCCGTGGCTCCCGGCCATGTGGTTGATGGATCGATTCGGTCAGAAAACACACACACACACACACGCATGCGCGCGCACACACACACACACCGATGTAAAGCAACATATTTTAAGTACTTTGGTAGCCTCTCCTAAGTATGCCATCAAAGCATTTCAAATAGGCTCTCTAGTAAGTTACAAGGATTTAGCCTTTAAAGTATGTTACTCAACTAAATATGTTGATATTGTGACAAATTCTTGAAACAGTACTTAAATGACAGCAATGAAGCCACGAACATTTACCTTCACGTGTCTGTTTTCGAATAATACTCACCCTGTCTTCAACTTAAAGATATCCAATCAACTCGCACCCAGCCTCAAGTAACTTAAACAGACACAAACAAAACAACAATGAAAGCCCAAAATATACAACCTAACAACACATAAGCAAAAACACTGATGCATTCAACATTTTTAGGATGTTTTCTAAAACATCTTACCTGCTCCTGAAATGTGTGGGAGGTACCATATCTCATGTCTCCAAATCTTCTTTCTTTCTGCGTACGCAGGCTGATACTCCTGCGGACACTCCCTGTATAGCCAGGCAGTGGAGTTTTGTGTGTATGACCCTTTTCTATCCCGCCATTAAGGCAGCCATACTCCATCTTCGGGGAAGTCTCCAATTTGAATGCTATTCATATCACTTGGTGAACAAAAATAACTCCAGAATTTAAAGAACAGCATCTCTTTTGACACTGAACAGATGAAAAATGCCAACCTATTTCCTGATCCTTGACTGATAATGTGTATGATGAGGGAGAAGCTCAACAATCTGTGGGCAAAGAAAAGTTTTGTCCTCATACCTCCAGGGCATGATCGCTGTTCCTCTTCATTTAAAAAAAAAAGTTTAACATTCCCATGCCTATCGGCCATAGGGCAGTGACCTGTCAGAGGTTCACTGTGTCTAAGGCATGGCAAACAGCAGGCGGAGCCCATCCCTCTCCTTCGTCCACCTTCACCTTCCTTGACCTGAATCAGGTACCCATTGACTACCAAACAACTCTCTGACCCTGCATGTGATTCGAACTCATGACCATCAGGTCTGCAGGCTAATTAAATGCTCTGACCACTTGACCACCGGCACCTCTTGTACATGGTCTTAACTTGGAAGTAAAACTGGTACATGTTTACACCTCTTGGTGAAATTTCATTCAGTTATTTTCCAACGACAGAGGTACGAGACATCCGACTCTACATGATGTGGAATATTTTGTAAAGAAACAACTAGTTCACATATTGGTTTGAAACAAGGTATATCTATTCAAACAGCAGAGCAATAACGAACAATCCACACAGTTTTTACCAAAAAAAAAAAAAAAAATCAGTTAAGTATTTTTCTGCGCACACTTGCCAACAGACAGAACAACCCACAAACATGGGTGAAAACACCACCTAACCAGGTAAAGTAACAATGCAGAACCACCACAAAGGGCGGCCACCCTCACCCTTTCCGTCACAGCAAACTGGTAGGTGTCGACGTTGTTGGAGTAGGTGCGCACCTCGGTGGGCACCACCTGGACGAAGTACTGGAAGATGTGGTAGTCTGCCCACACACAGCCAAGCTCTCTTCACACACTGACCACTGCAGGCAACAGCACCACTACACACTGACCACTGCAGGCAACAGCACCACTACACACTGACCACTGCAGGCAACAGCCCCGCTCTTCACACACTGACCACTGCAGGCAACAGCCACCACTACACAATGACCACTGGCAGGCAACAGCACCACTACACACTGACCACTGCAGGCAACAGCACCACTACACACTGACCACTGCAGGCAACAGCACCACTACACACTGACCACTGCAGGCAACAAACGCCACTACACACTGACCACTGCAGGCAACAGCACCACTACACACTGACCACTGCAGGCAACAGCACCACTACACACTGACCACTGCAGGCAACAACGCCACTACACACTGACTGCAGGCAACAGCACCACTACACACTGACCACTGCAGACAACAGCACCACTACACACTGACCACTGCAGGCAACAGCCACCGCTACACACTGACCACTGCAGGCAACAACGCCACTACACATGACCACTGCAGGCAACAGCACCACTACACACTGACCACTGCAGACAACAGCACCGCTACACACTGACCACTGCAGGCAACAGCACCACTACACACTGACACTGCAGACAACAGCACCACTACACACTGACCACTGCAGACAACAGCACCACTACACACTGACCACTGCAGACAACAGCACGCTACACACTGACCACTGCAGGCAACAGCACCATTTTTTGAAACAGGTGAAATTTATCAAAATCCTCTACAAATGCAATCCCCCATCCTACAAATGCACAAAAGGAGCTGAACGAACAAATGAACGAATTTTATTACGAGGGTAATGGATTAAGCATCAATACTTTTTTCACATGCAGCCCTCTGGGCAAGAACACAAGTATATACGCAGTAAGATGCAAAATCAAACAATATACATGAAAAAACAAATGCCACAATCAACACATGAGTACATTTCAAAACAAAAGAATCCAATAAAAAAAAAAAGAAGAGGAGAGAGAGACAGAGAGAGAGAGAGAAGAGAGAGAGAGAGAGAGAGAGAGAGAGAGAGAGAGAGAGGAGAGAGAGAGAGAGAGAGAGAGAGAGAGAGAGAGAGAGAGAGAGAGGAGAGAGAGAGAGAGAGAGAGGGGGAAGAGAGAGAGAGAGAGAGGAAAAGAGAGAGAGAGTGACCGTCCGACTGACCGGCAGTCAGGCAGGAATAATGGGGGAGAAAGATTGTAAAACAAAATGGATAAACACACTCGCCCACCTGAAAATGCTCAATACAGAAACACACACACACACACACACACACACACACACACACACACACACCACACACACACACACACACACACACACACACACACACACACACACACACACACACACAACACACACACACATGCACACACACATGCACACACATGCACATTAATGATACAGAACGATTAATGAATTTTGGTTTCAAGTCGACTCAAATTTGAAACAATCCTCAGATATTTGTAAAAAAAATACATCTGAACTGGAAATGATTAATATATTCAGGGGTGTGTAGTGAAGTCAAATCTGAGACATTCATCAGATACTTACTAAAATTAGATATGAATTTTTCAAAGTTTGGTTCATTTTTTTTTAGTTCTTGAGGGATATGATTCCAAAACTAACCTCCGGAACATGCAAGACTAGATTTGAATAAGGTAATGGTGGCAAAGGGTGGGGGGGGGGGGGGGGGGAGAGGGGTTATTTTATGTGAATGTTGGTAATTTTCTTAGAGGATCTATACAGAGTTATTCCTAGAGCATTCAGCTAGGTAATGCTGACAACACACCAAACCACAGGGCATAAGGTTGGGAGAAAGAAAGCAAGATCAACACTACAATGCTATCCAACTATAAAGCTAGTGTGGATTTGCTTTCAAAGATCAGCCTACTCCATAGGCCAGGGCAAAGCGCTCATCATCATCTTGGAAGAATGTCCCCCCCCCCCCCCCAAAGATGAATGACAACTACATACTTTCATCCACTCGTTTCAGCCAGCCACTGTTCAAATCTTTCACTGCATGAAATTCTCTTACGACAGGAAATAATATGCTTGATGCATATCAAACCAGTTCTATTAACAAGCATAAATGGTCCAAAGAAGCTGTAACGTTCTGCAGTGTATATCCAGCATCTTTTTTTCTCAAATATTAATAACAGCAATAAATAAAAAAAATGTAAAGAGAATAAAGATCATAGAATAAGGATGAGAAGACAGAATAAAATATAAAAACATGAAAAAGAAGAGAATAGCTGGTTGAAAAAACAAAAAACACACTAATAATGAATAATCTTTTTAACCCAGAGAGAGGGTGTGTCCGCAGTGGACTCACTGGACTCTGTGGTGGACAGGGTCCCATCCAAGGGGTAGACAACCCCAGTGACAGGATCACCGAAGGAGAAGTGATCGATCCGATGGGAGAAATTATAATCTGAAAACACATACTTCCAGAATGACTCGTGAACTGAAAGGAAGGGTGATTTGTTTTTTATTTGTTTGTGTGTGTGCGTGCACACAACACACACACACACACACAACACACACACACACACACGACACACACACACACAACACACACACACACACACACACACACACACACACACCACACACACACACACACACACACACACACACACACTTCATCTCATGATAATAATATAAACCAAGAAAAGTAACTTTCGCTCCCATTGTCAGACAGTTACACACCCACAACTCTCAATGTATGCTGCTTATAGCACAATTTCACCTAGAACAAATGCACAAATGCAGACAGACAGAAGGCACACAGGACAAAGAAAGAAATGTGTTGGAACTGTAAACAGCATTTCTTTGGATATATATATATATATAATATATATATATATATATATATATATATATATATATATATATATATATATATATATATATATATATATATATATAATATATATATATGTGTGTGCGTAAATATCCGACTATAAAGGCAAGAGTTATCTTTCTAGTGTGCTTATTACTGTTTGTTGATCCCGGAGTCATTAACAATATCCTTTCATGATAATACACATCTCAGAACAGAAGAGGTACTTCAACCAATAAACCAATGACAGCAAGACTAACGATCTTTTCTGAAATCATGCCAGAAACGGTGTAACTGCTGATTTCACTGATATCCTGTTAAAATATAAAACATTTATCATTCTAAAACTGATTTTTCTTCATAATTTTACACAGTTCGCAATAATCTGCCAAACTAATCATTTCAAGAGCGTAATTTCCAAAAACTGATTATCATGTAAACTGAGTTAAATTAACAAAGTACCCCTACATTTTTAACTTGCTGTCAATTATTTTTATGGCTGCTTACCGAGTTACTGACAATTATCAACTGTAATGATGTTGAAAGTTCTGTATCATTATGAAATGAAAAAAAAAAAATAGAGAACCACAAAATGGGAACATATACTTTTCAATGAAAATTTTAGAAATTAGTATCATTCAAAAATGTGCAAATGTCTAATTTTAACAACTGTCACAAGTTTTGTTATAAGGGCAGTAACTCTTACTCCCATGGTAAAACAAAAGTGATGCTCTGAACTATTGTTTGTGGTACGCATTCACCAAGTGAACATGCTGACGCTTGTCCACATATGTGCTAGACGACTGGGTACCACAAGTTGCAGTAGTTGGAGTTGGGTGGCACCGAACATCTTTCTCACTAGGTAATTTGAACATTTTTCATAAGTTTAACATTTTGACAAAGAAGACTGGCAGTCAAGATATCGCCTTTAACAAACATTTTCAGAAAAGCCAGAATTAACAGAAGTTGCCTATTTTTCTAACATTCAAGCACCACACACTGCAAATGGAATTTATTGATCAAACCCTCGGATTCATCAATCAAAACATAATCATGAGAGCTTAGCTACACAAGCAGAGTTGACAGAGGCTAACGAGACAATGAAAAGTAGGAAATGACCTGCTCACTATATACTCAACAATTCATGTACATTCTGATAAGAAAAATCATCAAAACATAGCTGACCAATGAAGAAAAAGAAACACCCGAAGGTGCTGGGGAGGACCCAGAGAAGCACTGTCTTCACCTGCCCTTAGAGCAGTCCTGTACCACCCCTGGAGGCCTGCGCTGTGTTGACGATGGGTACAGGCACGCGCAGGACACTCCATTAAGATATCAAGGGACATAACTGCTCCTGAACAGAGGTAAATTAGACTACAGGATGCAGCTCATAACAGCCTCAAAGTAGCATCCCCCATGGGTGTACCAGCCCGTATTTCATGACTGCAGAGCCCACCGGCGAAAACACCACCCCCCAGCTGCCGAGCACACCCCACAGACCCAACCACCCCTGCCCACGGACAGATGAAGACAGTGCCACTCCAGACACAGCCAAGCTTTCGCCATACGGTCTTATGTGCCCTCAAGAGAGAATCCAAAGTTGTAGTCTTTCCCACTGTCAACAGGACTTTCCCTGTGGTCAGTGGGTCTTTCCTCCACCGCCACTGGACCTTTCTCCAGGGTCAGCCTAGTTAAGGCAAAGAAGAAAAAGAAACACCCGAAGGTGCTGGGGAGGACCCAGAGAAGCACTGTCTTCACCTGCCCTTAGAGCAGTCCTGTACCACCCCTGGAGGCCTGCGCTGTGTTGACGATGGGTACAGGCACGCGCAGGACACTCCATTAAGATATCAAGGGACATAACTGCTCCTGAACAGAGGTAAATTAGACTACAGGATGCAGCTCATAACAGCCTCAAAGTAGAATCCCCCATGGGTGTACCAGCCCGTATTTCATGACTGCAGAGCCCACCGGCGAAAAACAACCCCCCCCCCCCCCCCCCCCACTGCCGAGCACACCCCACAGACCCAACCACCCCTGCCCACGGACAGATGAAGACAGTGCCACTCCAGACACAGCCAAGCTTTCGCCATACGGTCTTATGTGCCCTCAAGAGAGAATCCAAAGTTGTAGTCTTTCCCACTGTCAACAGGACTTTCCCTGTGGTCAGTGGTCTTTTCCTCACCGCCACTGGACCTTTCTCCAGGGTCAGCCTAGTTAAGGCAAAGAAGAAAAAGAAACACCCGAAGGTGCTGGGGAGGACCCAGAGAAGCACTGTCTTCACCTGCCCTTAGAGCAGTCCTGTACCACCCCTGGAGGCCTGCGCTGTGTTGACGATGGGTACAGCACGCGCAGGACACTCCATTAAGATATCAAGGGACATAACTGCTCCTGAACAGAGGTAAATTAGACTACAGGATGCAGCTCATAACAGCCTCAAAGTAGCATCCCCCATGGGTGTACCAGCCCGTATTTCATGACTGCAGAGCCCACCGGCGAAAAACACCACCCCCCAGCTGCCGAGCACACCCCACAGACCCAACCACCCCTGCCCACGGACAGATGAAGACAGTGCCACTCCAGACACAGCCAAGCTTTCGCCATACGGTCTTATGTGCCCTCAAGAGAGAATCCAAAGTTTTAATCAATTTATCCAATTATTTTAATATAAAATTGAACGAAATACTGAGGGCAAATTTATACTTTAACAGAGGGTCTGGGGCAATGTGTGTGTGTGTGTGTGTGTGTGTGGTGTGTGTGTGTGTGTGTGTGTGTGTGTGTGTGTGTGTGTGTGTGTGTGTGTGTGTGTGTGTGTGTGTGTGTGTGTGTGTGTGTGTGTGTGTGTGTGTGTGTGTGTGTGTGTGTGTGTGTGTATGTGTGTGTATGGGGGGTGGGGGTGGGGGGGAGAAGGTGGAGAGGGGTGGAATGAAGACAATCAAATCTGAGCATGCACTGGCAATCAGAGAGCAGGAGCTCACACAACTCAGGTGCTTGTTTGGAACCAGGCCTCGTTTACACTGTACACTATTTCCTTCTTATCCATGACCCTCAACATCAATGACTTGATGACCTTTTTTGTGATCAGTGCACGCTGGGTATTGTCATGTCTTCATCACTCACTGAACCATCATAAGGATCACAGGATCTTTAACACGCATTCTTCATCTTAGGCAAGACTTAAAATGCTGACCTGAGTTATCGAAAAACAAATTTCTACACGCTGCTGACCAGTTGCTGATGGGATTCAAACCAAAGACTCTCAGACTGAAAATCTGCTGTCCTGACCAGTTGACTATAGCACATACAGTGTAGAAAAGAAGACAAGATACACCATGAGATCATTAAAAAAAGAACAGAACATTCTTCACAGTGAAGCCCCAGTGGCATCCTATGGAGTTAAGCGAGAAGAAGAACAGAATCAAGAACAACAGTACTGCAACGGAGCTTGACAGTTTTCAGACAAAATATGCAGCATGAAGAGTGTGATTCATAACTCATGAATGAACGACTGAAGAGGAACACAGTGTTATCTTTCAGCAAAGAGCTTGCAAAATCCATGAAAACTGGGTCTTCAAATGGACAGTCTTCACTGGGATGTAAATCTAAACACTGGGAAAAATATACCAGGAAAACAAATCTCTAACACAATGGTGTCTTAATTAGATGTTCTCAAGAGAAAATCATCATAATAACTGTACTAACTGTGTTAAAAGATCAATGTGCATTCCAGTTCACATACACTCTGTACTAACTGTGTTAAAAGATCAATGTGCATTCCAGTTCACATACACTCTAATCAGTTGAGTCCTCAGCCCTCAAACAACTAACAATGACAAAGTATCTCTGTTCTTGAATTTAACTGCTCTCTCTCTCTCTCTCTCTCTCTCTCTCTCTCTCTCTCTCTCTCTCCTCTCTCTCTCTCTCTCTCTCTCTCTCTCTCTCTCTCTCTCTCTCTCTCTCTCTCTCTCTCTCTCTCTCTCCCTCTCTCTCTCTCTCTCTCGCTCGCTGTTACTTCACATCTCAATTTTGTCATCTCTAAAAGCATCACGTATAATAAGACTGTCAACTTTGACTAATTACTTTTTCAAGTAAAAGGAAAGTGATAGATACACGGTATAGTGTATGATGATAGAAAAAAAATATATGATTATTACCAGCACACAGCATGTATGCACACACAATAATCAATACACATTATCATTACAAGCACACAGCATGCATGCGAGCACACTTGCACGTGTTACACACAGCACAGTCATAGCCACGACATGTTTTAACAGAGTGTGGAAGGAGTGGAACAGGAGAAGAACACTGTCACAGAAAACTGTACAGGCAAAGAGCGAGGATCATAGGCATGCAGGTAAGAAGAGGGAAGAAAACCAGAACGCCGGACACTGCTCTCGCATGAGGCAGATTATTTACTCTCTGCCTCAAACCACCCCTGTCTCATCACCACTACGACCAGCCCCGTCCCACTCCAAACGCCCATACCAGACCACCACCCCAAACAGCTTGAAAACAAAGATGAAAATGCATGTCCAAAAGAGGCTTAAGCTGGATACTGAAATCGTTCAGCGTTTGATAATGTGTATGTCTAGCCATAAGTAAAGAGCATTATCTATTCCAGAGAAATACAAAATATGTATGAAAGTGCACGCATTCCCACACAACCTAAGTACTCATATTTAAAACAAGTGCATTCACCAACATATCTCTTTTTCTTCACTCTACGAAATTTCAGAAATCAGATCAGGCTACATGCAACAATTTGCATTTCAACTGGTCTAACATTGCAAATGCATGTCAATTCACCATTATTGCAAACAATTTAAAGATTTCTCACCACTGACTGACACACAACTCAGACTAAAAACAAATACACACAATTCAATTCAATTCAATTCAAATTTAATCCTTTGACCCCTGTTGGGGCATGGAGGATACAAATGCAACAAAGAGAAATACGAAACTCACTCAGAACAATGTGTGAACATAGTTGTGAAATGCTGAATTCTGGTGAACTGTAATGATCTCATTAAACAATCTTCCCATTTTTTAGAAACTTACTAATATTCAAACAAATGTGTCTTCCTTTTTGAAATAAATTACAAAAGTTGAAAACAGACTTTGGTTTTAGATATTTTTTAGGGATGAATTTTTCACGAAGTTCATTATATTTTGGACATTCCATGATGCAATGAAATTCATCTCCAATTCCACCCATTTCACAGTTACAACAAATACGCAATTCTCTTGGAACATTATGGTGTCTTCCAATTTCAATTTGCAATTTATGGTTACTACATCTAAATTTGAATAAAGATATAACATAAATATCTGGTAAGGTAGAAATATAATGTTCTTTTCCAAAGACAGTCTTTATACTTTTATAGAATACACACACACACACACACACACACACACACACACACACACACACACACACACACACACACACACACACACACACACACACACACACACACACACACACACCACACACACACACACACACACACACATATTATTATTATTAAACAAATTAAATTCCTAACACCTTGACACTACAGTGTGAAGACACAGCCATCCCACAACCAAAGCACACGGTGCAGCCACATCCAAAGCAATTGACGGGGATTTTCTTGCCAACCAGATCTCAAAAGCCACAGCAATGGAGAAGTGATGTCTGAAAGCCTGTAGTACAGGGTCCCCGTGAGGAGTGTGCACAATGCTCTATCCTTCCTCTCTTTGATATTGCAGTGTTAAGTCACTGCAGATGACAAGCCTCGTGAGGAGTGTGCACAATGCTCTATCCTTCCTCTCTTGATATTGCAGTGTTAAGTCACTGCAGATGACAAGGCCTCGTGAGGAGTGTGCACAATGCTCTATCCTTCCTCTCTTTGATATTGCAGTGTTAAGTCACGGCAGACGCCAAGGCCTCGTGAGGTGTGAGCAACATGCAGAATTCCTCACATCTTTGACACCGCAGCGATAGGTCACCACATGTCACCAAAGTCCCTGCCATGAGATTGCAGAGTAAGTCGTTTCTCGTATCTTTGAGAGCCTCAAGTCAGTGCATTTAACAGGGTCCTTGCCAAAGTATGTGCACAGCAAACAATTTATCCTCTCTCTGATACTGCAATGTTAAGACACAGCAGCTTACAGTCCTTGTCAGGTGAGGAGTGTTCCTCACAGACCCCAAAACCTTTTCCTTCCCATCTTACAGCTTACAGTCCTTGTCAGGTGAGGAGTGTTCCTTACAGACCCAAAAACCTTTTCCTTCCCATCTTACAGCTTACAGTCCTTGTCAGGTGAGGAGTGTTCCTCACAGACCCCAAAACCTTTTCCTTCCCATCTTACAGCTTACAGTCCTTGTCAGGTGAGGAGTGTTCCTTACAGACCCCAAAACCTTTTCCTTCCCATCTTACAGCTTACAGTCCTTGTCAGGTGAGGAGTGTTCCTTACAGACCCCAAAACCTTTCCCTACCCATCTTACAGCTTACAGTCCTTCTCAGGTGAGGAGTGTTCCTCACAGACCCCAAAACCTTTCCCTTCCCATCTCGCTCCTGATCCTCGTTTCCAGCCAGTACACCCCAAAACAGCTCATCCCTTTCTTCACAAGAATCAGAGCCTGTCCTGGACATGTTCCTCCTATTTCTTCCATGCTCTTCCTAGCTAAGCCTACTGCACAGACCATATCCTGACTGTTGAAAAAAAAATCACAATAAATTCCCAACCAGTCTCTGAATGTGTTCATCAAGTTTAAATTTTGCTAAATATAAAAGATAAAGGTGACAAAATAAGCATATGTGCTACGCTTCCAGTCAATCTCTGTTGATCAAGTTTGAACGTTGAAGAGGATATGGGGTGACAAAATAAAACACAACTGTTCCCAGACACTGTTCCAATGTTAGCTTTCCATATTGTGAGTGTGATGATTATTGTTGGGGAAAGACTTCATGGGCGACATCAAGCACAGCAAGTGTGAGACTAGACTGCACTCAGTATCCCGTCACTCTGTGGTCTCTCCCTCTCTCTGTCCTTTTTTTCTCTATTCCCCTTAGTCTGTCCCTCCTTCTGTTTCTCTCTTGCCTTCACCCACTTCTTTTGCTTCTCTCACCGCTCTCCTCACTCTTGACTGCTCCCTAAATCACACAATATTACATTCATCTCTCTCCTCACTCTTGACTGCTCCCTAAATCACAGAATATTACATTCATCTCTCTCCTCACTCTTGACTGCTCCCTAAATCACAGAATATTACATTCATCTCTCTCCTCACTCTTGACTGCTCCCTAAATCACAGAATATTACATTCATCTCTCTCCTCACTCTTGACTGCTCCCTAAATTAACCGAATATTACATTCATCTCTCTCCTCACTCTTGACTGCTCCTTAAATCACAGAATATTACATTCATCTCTCTCCTCACTCTTGACTGCTCCTTAAATCACAGAATATTACATTCATCTCTCTCCTCACATCCTCACTCTTGACTGCTCCCTAAATCACAGAATATTACATTCATCTCTCTCCTCACTCTTGACTGCTCCCTAAATTAACCGAATATTACATTTATCTCTCTCCTCACACTTGACTGCTTCCTAAATTAACCGAATATTATGTACATACAATTTCTACAGCTGTACTGTGTCATTCACCCTATCTGACTGAACCCTGTACTACAGCTGTACTGTGTCATTCACCCTGACTGAACCCTGTACTACAGCTGTACTGTCATTCACCCTATCTGACTGAACCCTGTACTACAGCTGTACTGTGTCATTCACCCTATCTGACTGAACCCTGTACTACAGCTGTACTGTCATTCACCCTATCTGACTGAACCCTGTACTACAGCTGTACTGTGTCATTCACCCTATCTGACTGGACCCTGTACTACAGCTGTACTGTCATTTACCCTATCTGACTGAACCCTGTACTACAGCTGTACTATGTCATTCACCCTATCTGACTGAACCCTGTACTACAGCTGTACTGTGTCATTCACCCTATCTGACTGAACCCTGTACTACAGCTGTACTATGTCATTCACCCTATCTGACTGAACCCTGTACTACAGCTGTACTGTGTCATTGACCCTGACTGAACCCTGCACTACAGCTGTACTGTGTCATTCACCCTATCTGACTGAACCCTGTACTGCAGCTGTACTATGTCATTCACCCTACGACAACCCTACTACACTTACAGTCTTTCACCCTATCTGCAAACCCCTGTACACAGCTGTACGTGTCATTCACCCTATCACAAACCCCTGTACTACGCTTCTTTTCTTCACCCTATCTACTGAACCCGACATAGCTTACTATGTCTTTTCCCCCCACTAGAACCCTTCTACAGCGTACTTTCTTTTCACCCTACTGACGAACCCTGTACTACACGACTGTTTTCCCCCTACGACTGAACCCTGCTACGCGTACTTTCATTCACCCATCACAAACCCTGACAAACAGCTGTACATGTCATTCCCCCATCTGCGAACCCTGTACTACAGCGTACTACATTCACCCTATCGACGAACCCCTTACTACACTGACTATGTCATTGCCCGACTGAACCCTGTACTACAGCTGTACGGGGCATTCACCCTATCTACTAAACCCCCGTACTACAGCTTACATGTCATTGCCCCTGACTGAACCCTTACTACAGCGACTGTTTTTTTCCTCTCAACAAACCCTTACTACACTGCTTTTCTCACCTCACCTACGGACCCATCTAAAAGAGGCCATGCCAAACCCTGCAGAACTTCAAACCCTTTAGACAACACCAACCTCTTTCCAGTAATTAAATTCCACGTGCAGGGGGCAACTGGGGAAGGCAACACGCAACGTTACACACTTTTCATTTAGCCATCACCTCACAAAACATTGAGTAAAAAAACCCTACCACGACTAGTTTAGTTTAGTTTCTAAATTTAACATGTGGGGTTTTTACTTGTTAAACTTTTTCAGAGGGAGAAGCGGGGGGAAAAGGTTTGGGGGTTTGGGGGTGGGGGGTGGGGGGGGTGTGGGGGGTGGGGGTGTGGCGGGGGGGGGGTGGGAGCACTAACAAAAAAATTCACACTACTCGTAACCGCCATAACAAACAAATCCCCCACGTGGCAAACTTTACAAACACAAAATCTGATAACGTATCCGAACCGTACGGGACATCACAATAAAAACAAAAAAAAAAGCTTTTAAAAAAACGGGTTTAAAAAAGTGTAAAAAAACCACTCTAAATGCAAGTAAAACAAAAAATTTAAAAGCAAATTCGTTTGGGTTGTATCTGGTAATCTGCGCTTTGCAGAGTACAAAAACAGCCACTCCCGAACTAAGAATACGCTTCTGCTAGTTGTGTACACAGATGCACAAACATACAAAAACAAACGACTGGGGTAATAAAAAAGGACGAGGGCAGATACAACAAACAACACAAAAAAAAAAAATATATCATCCGACGATAACGACATACGGGTAACAGGGTTCCAAAGAAATTTTTTTTACGATTTACTCAACATCCAAATAAGGTCATGTATAGTGCACGCAGCGCGCGCCACACACACACACACACAACACAAAAACACGCACACAACACCATTCACACCACACATTCATGACACATAATAAAATATAGTAATTTACTGGACCGACAGAATTTATTTCTGCAAATTTTAACTTAAATGCTCTTCAAGAGCATGTTTTTTTTTATTGGGGCCTTTATTATTTTGTGTGTAGTTAGCTGAAAAGGGGTACTAATGAAAGGGGATTTTCAGTTTTCTGATTTTTTTGTCAAAAAGTTACCCGACTTGGGCCAATTTTAGCGTGGTTCCAAAATTTATCTTTAAAATTCCAGGGGATGAGGAAACCTATGTTTGTGGAAAAAAAACAGTCTACTTAAAAACCTGTTAAAGGGCACAAACACCAACATTAATGGATTTTATTCCGTAAGAAAAAAGCGGGGATTAATACTGCCTTTTACTGAAGCTCGGGGCCTTTTCGCTGCTATTGCATTTGGTGTGAACTGGGGCATTAATATCGCCTCCTGCCAGATGCATTTTTTCCCCCCTGCCACACCCAAACAAAGGGGTTTGCCGGTTCGCTATAACGGGAGACCGTTTTACCCGGGGTTACCCCAAAGCACCAAGCAAAGGGATTATTTTGGGTATGTCAAAACGTTACTGGAACAATTTTCATTGGAAATGGTTGTTATTGATGAATATTTTTTTTGTTGTTGCTTTTTTAAATGTTTTAAAGAAAATGTTAAAAGCCACTTAATGGAGATTTTTTAAAAGACTAAGAGTTTTCACTTAGGGGAAACTGGTTGTTTTTTTTCTCAAAATCGGGGACAGCTCTCTCTCTCTCCTCCTCTTCTTTTCCCCCTCCCCTTCCTCTCCCCCTCTCTCTCTCCCCTTCTCTCCTCTCTCTCTCATCTCCTCTCCCCCTCTCTCCTCTCTTCCTTTTTCCCTCCTCTCCCCTCTCTCTCTCCTCTCTGTGTTTGTTTTTTTTTTTTTTCAGGGAATCAGTACCTGATGTGGGGAGGCAAAATGAATTATTCAGTTATCCACTCTTTATTACAGTGTTGTTGAAGAAATTTCCCGGAAAAAAATGCTGATCTTTTTAATTTTCATTTTTGATGTTCAAAAACTTTTTTTTGAATTGTTTTCCAATTCTTGGCCAAAACTTGGGCTATTCGACGAGGAGAGTAAGGGAAAAACCCTTTTTTTTTGGGGAAAACCATACATGTATGATTGTTTTCCCTTGCTGGATTCTGTGGCTAGTTGGGGCCAGGCATTCACTTTTTTTTTGAAGATCTGGCGCCCTGGTGCTATATTTAGGGACACACATGTTCCCCTTTTCAGGGGGTGCCGTTCCACACCAAAGGTGCCGGGGACAGATAACGGGTTGGGTCAACCCCCGCCCCTGAGGAGATAATTTTTTTTCCCATGTTGATATCCTTAAATTTTTTTTTTTTTTCTTTTTTGACTTTTTTTAAACATGTCCCTGTGTAATTTCATTTCCCGGGGGACCATTTTTTTTGTGTAAAGCTGGGGTCACAATGGTTATTTTACCACAAGCCAATGTGTATGCCTAAAGGGTTTGAATAAGATGATTTTTTTTTTTTGTCAACCCCCATTAAATTGGGATGATGATGGTATGATTATTATGATATATAAAATTTTTTGTTTTCATTTTATAGAGACCAACTGAATCTGTTGAGATAATTGGGGTTTCCCCCTTTCTGTTTTTAATAGACAAGGTCAGGCTGCTAGCAGCATACAACCTTTACTGAAACAAACAATCCGGATCTTCACATACTTAAGTTTTTTTTTTTTGCTTTTTTTTTCCATTGTTAGGGGATTCATTTTTTTGCAGATTCACCCTTTTTTTGTACCATGTTAAAATGTAGTTTCATTCATTCATGCTTTGGGGAATTTCTCCTTTTTCCAAATTTTTCAAAATATTGTGCCGGGTAATTTCCGGTTTGGTTGGGCTACTTTGGGGTTTTCCTGTTTGGGGCTTGGCTTGTTTGGCTAGGTTGGCGGGTTTTATTGACTGAATAAACAAAAATGCCAACACGAGTGCGGTCTTGGGTGAGGGACGATGACTCCCCCCCCTCACCCTTGACCTCTCAAAAAAGGGCGCGCGAGCGGGAGAACGAGTGCCAACCTCAGGAGCGGGATCAGGCCCTTGGATGTGAACCACAGAAAGGGAAATTTTTATTTTTTTGTTGAAATTTTGAATTTATGCCTAGGGTGCGGGGGAATGGCAGGCCAATCATGTCTGCGAAGGGCTGACCCGGTACTGATTTCAGCATGATGGAACGCTGGCCATGATTAAATAGTATCGATTATGGGGTTGACATGTTTTTTTTTCGGGGGGACCACCCTGATATGCCCCGTTATCAGCTGAAAAGATGCCCATCGACGGTGAAGGGGTCGAGTTGAGGGTGGGACGTGTTCCCTTTCAGGTCGAGGGAAAGGAACCTCCCCCGCAGGATGTTTTTCCAGTTGATTTGGGGCTGTATCACGCTGTTCTAATTAGGATGATTTTTGTTGTGTTGGGGGGACTGCAGAAAAATTGTAGGCAAATTTTTTTCCCCGTGGGGATGCCGGGGGTCTTTTGTCCAAAATTCCCCCCCTCCTTTGGCATTCTGTGCTAGTAAAGTCCCCCTTTTTCCCATCGCTCTCAGAACTCTGCTCCTCCGTTGCTGTAGTCGTCTCGTCCTTTTTGTCTACCATACTTTTCTATCTTTTTTTACAACCCTCCCCAAAAATTTCTGCACTAACAATCAAGTGAACGACTACTCCGAGTATAGGTGATACCGAACTTTTTTCCCCATCGCTCACTACGAGTCAGACTACTATGAAAGGGTTTTTTTTTTTCATTTTCTTTTGACTGATTATGTTTTGAGATCCTGTTTTGATGCAGAATTGAGGGGGCTGGAAGTTTCCCTTGGGAAAATGGGTGGGAAGACAACTAAAGCGATTGCAGATGGGTCTTGACAAAGGGGGGAGCTTCCCAGGAAGCTGCCTTTGTACGAGGGAAAAAATCCACTGTGGGTCTCCGGGGGGGAATAAAGTGTGATATGGAACCCTACTAGGGCGATTTGAAGGGTTTAAAAAAAAAAAACCCTTTTTGGGAAAAGGGGGGAATTTAAGTGTGGCTAGGCTGGCCCTTTAAAAAATAAACCATGGCTGGGTTTGGAGGGGAAGAAGAACAGGTGGAAATCAGGAATTTTTTTTTATATTTTCCCCACGCCCCCAAAAAGGCCTCCCAGGGCTGAAGGCGACAAAGGTTGAGAACGTTTTCTAACATAAAATAAGATCCGGACGATCCCCTTTTCTAGTCTGGTAATGACTGCCCTGGTTTAGAATTTTTTTTTCAGTGAAGTTTCTTTTTGACGAAATGATTTTAATGATTTGTGTTTTTAATGGTGAGGAATTTTTTTTTACTGTGGTTGAAACAAATCGGGTTTTTTTCCTTGTAGAATCCCTTTTCTTTTTGCATTTTGCGGGCTAAAGTGGGGCCCTGTCGCGGAGACTTTTTTTTGTGTTTTAAAGATGAGAATTTGCACTAAAGGAAAAGTACTCCGCAGAGCGATGGCATGGACAGGCAAATAGGGTGAATTCATTCGCTATGTTCGTGCTTTTTATGGACTATAACAATAGTACTGTTTGTTTTTTGTGTTTAAAACACAGGGTTTCTTTTTTTTTTTGTACTCAGAATGTCGCTGTTGCAAAGGTATTTTTTGGAAAATATTTTCTTTCCCTTTAGCCATTTGGCAGACACAGTAATTTTTTCAGCTGATTAAGCTGCAAATTGTGGAATTGGTGACCGTCACTTAAAAAACAAATTTTTTTTAACATGTATTTTTTTTTTTTTTTTGTATTCAAGCGCCCTTTTGCCAACAATGGGAGAACTTTGTTTGTTGACGTAGTTTTTAGCTGTTGGTCGTTGATTTTACGTACTCAAAGTGAATTTTTTTTTAATTAAGCATTAAAAATCATCAAAAAAAGCCAACCCCGTGGGTTTGGGGGGACATTGGAGTGTCTGAGAGTGGGTCACAGAAAAGCAGGGAGCAACTCCACATCCATGCTTCTAGGGGAAGGGCCGGCATGAAATTTGTCTTTTCTCCCCCTGTTGTGGAGCCCCTTGAGAGCGCTCTGAGCCACCTCCACAGGACCACACACTAAGTGGCACATTGTCCCATGGGCCCCCTGACCAAAAAGGGAGCCAGGGGAAACCCCCATGAAACCCCTCCTATCCCACCTCTGCCCCACATCCCCTGATCAGCAACCACTGACAGACAGGGGCGGGAAAGCTGTCCCAGATCTCCCGCTCCAAAAAGGGGGGTTCCCCCCGTTGGAAGTGGGAAATGAATGTACATGTTGGAACATCTAGGAAAAAGGCATGCACCCCTCCATCTTTTTAACTTTTGTTTCTTTTTTTGGGGGGGTTTTTTTTTTTGACTGGGCATATGAATATATTCGCCCCAAATGGACACTTTTTTTGTTGGAAAGGTTTTGTTGGGTTGGTTGATAATGCTTCCAACTGGGTAAGGGAGTTCTTTTCGTGTATTTTCGCAGATGTTTTTGAACTTTAATTTCGTTTTTGGGGGGTTTTTTGAAGAAATGTTTGGGGGGTCTGGTTTTAATGGGACATTTAATGGGGGATAACACTGCCTTTTTAAAAAAAGTTTTCCCTTCACCCGTAGTAAGAATGAAGATTGAAATCGGAGTTTAAAACAGTAAAGGGAATAATGGCCGTACTGCCCCTGAAACTTTTTTTTGGGAAAGGGGCATTTTCAAGATTTTACTTTAAAAAGAAAATCTAAAAAAACAAATTAGGGGTACAAGTAAACATGCTCTTTGGAAAATGAACTCGATGCCTACTAAGCATGCTCAGTTTAGGAGGGGACAGAAAAGCGCGAGATTGGCACTTTTAATCCCGGGAGGTGTTTGGTGTTGTACGCCCAGGCCCATTTGGTTTTTTAAACGCTGTCCCTCCGTTCCTTGGTCTGTAGACGCGATTTTTTTTTTTTTACTAAATGATCTTTTGATCCAATTTTGGGAGTTTTATTTTGCTATGTGTGCGATACGGGTAATTCTAACGGAATTTCCTTGTCGGTTTAAAAAGCGCCCCCACTGTTGGGTAATTTTTTTTTCTTGACAAAAGACCTGTTTAGGGTTATATTGTCGCCAAGGATTTTTTTTTTGTATTTTTGTGTGCAAACGCAGCATACTAAGGGAAAGTTATGGGGGCCTAACTGTCAGCAGGGAGATTTTGACCGGGCAGAAAATTTTTTCTGCAAATGTTTAATCCATGCCTCAAACGGTTTCGTTTTATTGGGCCCTTTATTATTTGTGTGTAGTTGAGCTGATAAGTACGTAAGTGCATAGGGTTTTTGAATTCTGAGCCTTTTGTAGTAACTGATAAGGGTTTTTGCAAGTACATAGGATTTCATGATTTCTATCTTTGTCAAAAGAGTTATCCACTTGGTCCATTTAGCGTGGTTTCCCGAATTTTTTAAATTCCCGGGGTGAGTAGGAATACCAAGTGGTTGTGGATAAATCACACTTTTGCAAATCTCTGTTTTAAAAAGGGGCACAAACTCCCGACATTAATGGATATTTATTTCACGGAATGACAAACGGGGATTAAACTGCCCTTTTCTGAAGCCAGGGGGCCCATATTCTGCTGCTATTACATTGGTGGAACTGGGGGCATTAAAATCACCTCCTGCCGATGCATCTTTTTTCCCCCCCGCTTGTCACACCCAAAAAAGGGTTTGCCGGGGGTTCGTTGATAACGGGAGACCGGTTTTATGCCGGTTAGCCCAAAGCACCAAGGCAAGGTGATTATTTTTGAGGTATGTCAAAACAAGTTTACTGGGAACAAAGTTCATTGGGAATATGGTTGTTATTGATGAATATTTTTGGTTGATTGATTTGTTTAAGTGTTTTAAAGAAAATTTTAAAAAACCACTTAATGGAGATGTTTACAAGACTAAGAGTTTTCACTTAGGAGGAGAACTGGTTGATTTTTCGTTCAAGAGATCTTGGACAGCTCTCTCTCTCTCTCTCTCTCTCTCTTTTCTTTTCTCTCTCTCTCTCTCTCTCCTCTCTCTCTCTCTCTCTCTTCCATCTCTTTTCTCTCTTTTCCTCTCTCTCTCTTTCTCTCTTTTTTGTGCTTGTTATTTTTTTTCATGAATCAGTACCTGATTTTGGATGGAGGCTGGAATGGATATTATTCTTATGCTCACTCCTGGTAGTTACAGTGTTGTTGAAAGCAATTCCGAAAATCAATGCTGATCTATTTAATTTTAAATTTTTGATGTATCAGAACTTCGTTTTGAATTGTGTTCCAATTCTTGGCCATACTTGGGCTGAGTTGGACGATGGATGATGAAGGGAAGTAACCCTTTTTTTAAGGAAAGTAAACCATGACATGTATGAGTTGCTTCCCTTTGCTGGATTCTCTGGCTATGTTGAGGCCAGGCATTCACTTTTTTTTTTTAAGATAAATGTGCGTCTTGGTGCTTTGATTTAGGGACACACATGTTGCCCTTTTCAGAGGATGCCTGTTCCACACCAGAGAGGGGGCCCGGGGGGACAGATGAACGGGTGGGTCAACACCCTGCCCTGAGGTAGATAATGTTTTTCCCATTTGACTTGACTTGACTTGACTTGATCCCTTAGACGTGGGTCCGTGGGGGCACCTCTGAAGCAGTGACAACCATTCCTTCTCCATTCCTCTCTTTTTCTCTTGCCCTCCGCAATGTATTTCTCAGCCGCAGGCCTGTCCACTCCGTGATGTTATCCTCCCATCTTTCCTTTGTCGACCTCTTCGCCTTTGTCCTGGTACTGTGCCCTGCATGATTGTCTTGGCAAGGCCTGTTGATCGTGTGATGTGTCCATACCATTTCAATTTGCGTCTTTTTACTGAGGTTAGGAGATCGACATATGGCCAATTTCATTCTTGATGCGCTTTTTAACTTCCACATTGGTGATGTGATCTCTGTATAGATGCCAAGGGGTCGTCTGAAGCACCTCATTTCCATTGTTTGGATCTTTTCTCAAGGTCTGGTTTCATGCGTCCATGACTCACAAGCATATAAGAATATCGCCATGACTAATGACGCATCAGTCTAATCTTTGAGCTGAGGAGATGTTTTTGTTTCTCCAAAGAGGCGTTAGCTTAGATAGCGGGCTGTGGTCTGAGCGACTCTTGAGATGATTCAGGTCTTGAACCTTCGTCTGAGATTGTTGCCCCCAATACTTAAATGTATTGACTGGCTCAAGTTTTTTGCTGTTGAGGGGTTATGTCTTGGTAAAGCCGATTGGGTTGTTAGTCATGACCCTTTGTCTTTTCCGCACTTATTTCCATGCCATATCAGCAGGGGTGTTGTTGAGTCTGTTGATCAGGTGCACTAGCTCTTGTTCGTTTCCAGCTAGTCCATCTATGTCGTCGGCAAAACGGAGGTTGGGTGATGGTTCTCCCTCCAATATTACGTTCCTTCAGGGTCTTCTAGCGCATCGGTCATAATTCTCTCAAGGAAGACATTAAAAAGGGTGTGGGGGAAGTAGCAGCCCTGTCGCACTCCAACGGTGTTCGGAACCCCTCGCCTATGTTGTTACCGAAGAAAACGGCACTGGTGGCTTTATTGTTTGAGGCTTTCAATAATTCTGATGAGGTTGGCATTGATGATGTTAAAGTTTTCATTGTTGCCCCTAATGCTTCGTGCCACACTCGGTCGAAAGGCCTTCTTTAAGTCTATGAATATGTGGTAAAGATGTTGTTGGTGTGGTTGTACTTCTCACACAGTATTCTTAGATTCAATATCTGCTCTATAGTATTCGTCCTGGCCTGAACCCCGCCTGTTCTTTCAGCGATGATCTTTTTCTTGTGGGTTCAGTCTATTCAGGATTACTTTTAGCATAACTTTGCTTGGGTGGCTGATGAGGCTAATCGTGCGATAATTTTGGCATTGCTGTAGGGGTTTCCTTTCTTTGGTAGCGTGATGATAAGTGACTGCGTCCAGGGAGTGGGCCATTCCCCGGGTTTTCCCCGATTCTGTTGCATATTGCAGTAACATGTCCACCATTGGATCCCCCCTGCCTTGATCAATTCTGCCGGTATGTTGTTTAACACCGGGCGATTTTCCTTCTGTCATTGATGATAAGCCTAATGATTTCCTCACGTTTATATTATTTTTGCTGTTATTTGTTGGTTCCGGTGCGACAAGGATTTATGGATTTCCCTCAAGCGTTGTACGAGTAAAACTCAGAACAGTATTCTGTCCATCGTTGTATATCTTTTCATCATCGTTGAGACATTTACCGTTTTTGTCATGGATCGTTGTTGTCTTGGCTTGTTTCTTTCCCGTTAGGTCCTTGACAAATTTTGTAGGCTGCTTTGCTTTTTTGTTTTTCAGATTATTATCAATCTCTTGGGATTGGTTGTCAATCCAAGTTTCCATTGCTGCCTTCATCTCAGTTTTAACCTTCTTGTTAGCATCATTGTACTCTCTTTTTCCTTCTGGGTTGTTCTTTTTGTTTTTCAAATTTACGACGTTTGTCACAAGTTCCAGAATTTCGTCGGTGACCCATGGGTTCTTCTTCGGCCGATGTTTACCAAGCACTTCTGCTGCTGTTTCTGTGACAGCTTTGTTGAAGGAGTCGGTGAAGGTTTATGTTAATGTCTTTCGTTTGCCAGGACAAGCAGAGGTGCAAATTTTCCTCCAATATTTGCTTGAAATGCTTCCTTTATGTTAGGGTCTTTAGCTTTTCCAGATAGAACTTTAGCCTGATGTTTCCTTTCTTGTTATTGTTTTTGAGGCGGAGTGCGAATGTCATGAGGACCATTTCGTGGTCGCTTCCAATGTTTTGCTCCAGGAAGCTTCTGGTTCTGGCAATGTTGACACTCGATTGGAAGCGTTGTTTTGCCCTGATGTAATCGATTGATTGTGATATAATCCCCCAGGACTATGCCATGTTATTTTCCTGGACATCTTGTGTGGACCCAAGGTGTTCGTTATCTTCAGGGTTTTTTGACTTTGCAAAATCCAGGAGTCTCAGTCCTCTCTCATTTGTTAGAGTGTTACAATAGGGTCGCATGTGTCTTTCCAATCTTTGCACGAGTCTTTTCCGATCTTAGCATTCCAGTCACCTTGTACCACTATGATATCTTTTTTGGGTATTCGTTTGAGCGCTTCCTGTACCGGCCATTAGAATTCTTCGACTTCTTCGTCGCTTTTAGCCGAATGTGGGGGATAACCCTGTAGGATGGTGATGTTGAATGGTTTTGCCCTCAGACACATGTTGATATCCAGTTATAATTTTTTTTTGTTCTGTTTTGACATTTTTTAACATGTCCCTGTGTAATTCATTGTACCTTTGGTACCATGGATTTTTGTGTAAAGCTGGTGGTCACAATGGTTATTGTTACCACAAGCCAATGTGTATGCCATCAATGGTATTGAATGAAGATGATGTTTTTCTTTTGTCAGACCCATTGATTGGATGATGATGTGTATGTATTATTATGAGTATATGAAAATTTGTTTTCATATTATGAGAGACCAACTAAATCTGTTGAGATAATTGTGGTTTCCCTGTTCTGTGGTCTTAATAGACAAGGGTCAGTGCTGCTAGCATGCAGTACAACCTTTACTGTAACAGAACAGATGCCGGTATCTTCACAGTATCTTAATGTTATTTTATTTTGCTTTTGTTCCATTGTTATGCTGAGTTCATTTTTGTTGCAGATTCACCCATGGTTGTGTACTCATAGTTATAAATGTATGTTTCATTTCATTCATGCTTGTGGAGATTTCTCCTTTTGTTGCCAATTTTCTAAATATGTTGTGCCTGGTAATTTTCCAGGTTGGTTGGCTACGTTGGTTTGCCTGGCTTGGCTTGGCTTGGCTTGGCTAGGTTGGCTTGGTTGATTGACTGAATAAACGAAAATGTCCAACACGAGTGCGGTCTTGGGTGATGGACGGATGACTCTCCCCCCTCTACCCTTGACCTCTCACATTACTTAACAGAACCTGCTTGAAATCTTGTTTTAGTCCATCTGCCAAGATTGTGGTGGTTTGTGGATGGGACCAGGTGCAAAGGGAACTACTGGGTCAAGTTTAAACTGGAAAGGCAATAGGATGAGTGCGGGCCTCTACTAGGGGCAAACAGATCTGTGATTTGCCTTCTACTGGGCCAAGTTTAAACTGGAAAGGCAAAAGGGCGAGTAGGGACCTCTACCAGGGGCAAACTGATCTGTGATTGGCCTATCCGGGGTTATGGCCCTTTGCCGCCTGCAGAAGAACTGGTATAAAGAGTTACTTCCCATGTAAATTTATTTTCAAATACGATTTTTTTTTTTAAATTAAAAAAAAAAACCTGAAAGAAAAATCTCTAGTTGTCTCCTATACAAGGCGGGCAGACAATGATAGGACAAATAAAAAATTGAAAAAAAAAAACTCTCTGCATTTAGCAACCTTTCTAATTCAGCTACGTCTGAATACATACACAAACATGCATACATGTTAGACTGAACTATTGTAGACTCCAACAATATTGTTTCCAGCTGTGTGCTACAGAGGTTAGTGGTGACGCAAAAAAAATGAAACAAATAAATGAATAAATAAACACAATCAACAAAACAGTTAGCGAGCAGCACAAGCCACGGCAGACAAAACTGGAGAGGTGGTTAGTGACGACAGCGTTGGTATCTCGCACACCCCTCTTACCACTGCTGTCAATCATGAGCGCAATGTGAGCATGGCCCTTGGGGATGACGGGTACTGACCTACAAGGCGACACGGTTCATTGACAGCACGCAGCAAAACATCAAAACTAAGAGAGAATTATGACTGAGAGCACAGGGTAAAGCTAACTTTTTTTTTTGGTTAAAAAGAGAGAGGTGATTGACAGCCCAGCGTGTGTGTGTGGTGTGTGTGTGTGTGTGTGTGTGTGTGTGGTGTGTGTGTGTGTGTGTGTGTGTGTGTTGTGTGTGTGTGTGTGTGTGTGTGTGTGTGTGTGTGTGTGTGCGTGCATGTATGCGTACGTGCGCGCGTGCACGTGTTTGTGTGTACGTGTGTGTGTTTGTGTGTGATGTCCAAGGACGTTCATATACATAGATATAAAACACTTCAAATGTAGTGGTCACGCCTTTAAGAAATATTTTCAATTTATGGAAACACACATCCGATTAAAATATCACTGCAGTATCAAATGCTGAAAAAGAATGAATTGCAACTACATTAGGAGAACATGCTGAGATCACCAACACACACAAATTCACACTCACACACACACACAATCATGTTCACCACAAATTTTTCCCTTTTTCCCTCAAACACCCCCCCCACACACACACACACAAAACTCACCACCACACACACACCCCCACACACACACACACACACACACACAACACACACAAAACCACACACACACACACACACACACACACACACACACACACAGTGAAAGACATCAACCAATGTAAAACAAACTCACTTTCCAGCCGTGACATGGAAGTTACCGGCGACCTTGCTCACTTAAAGGCTACCGTGCACACGACAGGCTCTGGTGTGCCTGATTTCATGTTTCTCTGGGAAAACGGGAAAACACCTCATCAGTTTTTGCATGAAATTGCAGAAAAGACAGACAACAGACCAGGGTGAAAATGATGGCAGATAAGCTTGATGTTCTATTTTTGAAAACATCAACTTCTGTGATGCTTCAGCATAGAAGAAGAAAAAGAAGAGAGAGTGAGGAAAATAATGCATAAATAAATAAAGTCCATCAGTCACATGTAGGAAAAAAATTCAGGTTTCTTCAACTGCACCTTCATTATGTGGGAAGCAGTCAAAACTTGATCATGAGAGGAAAAAAATCCTTTTAGGGAAAGCAAACAGGCCTTCATGTGCGTGCATGTACACCATGACACACACACACACCCCCACACACACACACCACCCAACCCCAAACCACACAAAACCACACACACAACACACACACACACACACACCACCACCCACACACACACACACACAAAACACAAACACACACACACACTTTGCACAACATGCACGTACGTATGCATGCACGCGCGCACACACACACACATACACACTCACACACACAGAGGTCCCCCCTGGGCGGCATGCCCTCAAAAAACTGGGTCTGTTGATCCCCACATGAGCCCCTGCAGGGCGTGGTACTCCTGTCGCAGGTAGTCGTTCACCTGCTGGGTTAAAGTCCGGGTTTATTCCTGCTGTTGGGGGACAGCTAAAAAAAAGGCTGGCCCCTTCCTTCAGTTTCCCGTAGCTGAACACGTCCTGCCCTGTCTGGTCCAAGATGTCGGCCTATGTTGTACAGGAGAGACCAAGAAGCGATGCTATCATGACATATCATTGCACCAACTGCCATCATAGCATCAATAATCTGGTGATTAAAAAACTCGTCCTTTACATTGTTAGCATATAAAAAATTAACTCTTTTGCACATATTTTTTCCATCTTGCTATTTTTTTTTTTAAAAAAAGGGTCCACCTAGACCTTTAAAAAAAAAAAGGAAATTTTAAAAAAAAAAAACGAAAAAGCTTTCTGTCTACAGACGAAAATTCTCCCCATGCAGAAAATGTCTCTGTTTTCAGACAGTCGAGGCACTGTCACATGTCAAGCTTAGAAAGACTGGCTTCGAGATAGACAAAAAGTCACCAGCATCAATTTTTTGCCATCTAAATTTAGTCTTGTTTATTTTTTTATTTAAATCAAAAATTACAGCTTAAAACAAAGGTCAGCTGATGTCTTAGGATCATGTCTTTGAGAATTAAAGAGAGTGTTTGCATATCTTAACCCTGTGTGTGTGGTTTGAGCAGAAAAGACTCTGCTGTGGATGAGTATATTCATAAAACAGGCATATCTGCACATCAAATTACCAGAAAATAGGTGTCAAGCATGGTTTGGGGATCTGAAGTCTGATTCATTCCCACAGTCATCATTCAGTTCAACCCGCCAATTTATGGCCATCTTTTCAAGCAACGGTCTGCTTTAAAGGTTTAAAAGACAAAGCTCAATATCCCAAAGTACATTTTTATGCTGTCTCAGTTAATGCTCAAAAGCATTTAAAAAATTAAGCATTCAGATTATAGACAAGTACTCTAATTGAAAAATGTTTTATTCCCTCTATCCCTGCTCATCCAACGATCCATTTCTTGAAGATCGGTGGAAGTTTAATCAATATTGCAAACAAACATGCATGGGTATAGAAAGCCTTCCACACTGAGCATTGTGTGATTCAAAATAACTACAGTTTTCAAACTTCAATTTTTATTAACTTTGTCCTCTCACTCGTCAAACAAGATAGGTTTCAATTTAGTATGTTCAACAATACACTGTGTGTTTTATGTGAAGTACAGAGTTAACCTCCCTTTAACTCTCTAGTGACCCAAAACCATTGAAATTTCAGACACCAGAGTAACTACTGTGTTTAAAAAACAAAATGACTAAAAAAAAATCATGAATTCTCTCTCTTTTTTTCTCTCTCTCTCCCTCTCTCAATACTTACGCATACACTTCTGGCCACTGTCATATCAATGTTGATTTTTATCTTTCTGCAAAGGAACAACACAATAGTACTTATTTCAATAACAAACATTTGTGAACTCAACTTATTAGTTTTCTGATTGTTGTAAAAATGTGGATAGGCATTAGATCTGAACTCATTTAACCCTTTGCAACTGGGATGGACTTGTCTAAAAAGATATTGCACCATACTTGCAAGGTGGGCAAAAAAAAGGGAATTAACTCCATACTCTCAGTCCCAAAAAGTGCATTCACCCATTCCCTTTTCATTGGTACTTATTGCCATTTTGCTGGTGGTAGTGGTTGCAGTGGTTGTGGGAGTGTGGGGGTGTGTGTGTGTGTGTGTGTGTGGGGGTGTGTGTGTGTGTGTGTGTGTGTGTGTTGTGTTGTGTGTGTGTGTGTGGTGTGTGTGTGTGTGTGTGTGTGTGTGTGTGTGTGTGTGTGTGTGTGTGTGTGTTGGTGTGTGTGTGGCCCGTGTGTGTTTTTAAAGCCATTCTGAATTACTGAATGCATCTTTAAAAAGAACATGAAGAGTATGTATCCACCCCCAACTTTAGCAGTATTAGCTATCACAAAAGAAGCAAATAAAAAAAAAACGAACAAAAAACAAAAAACTGCAAAGTTCATGAAGAAGGTGAGAACAAGAGGCAAAAAGAAAGGAGAAAGTGCTTTCTCCATGAGAATATTATCTTATGTCTTGGCATAACCATTACAGCCCTGACAAACACGCAGGGCCTTTTCAGCACTTTTCACCATATATCGGGCTGAGGGGAGGGGGGAATCTTGTTGGACAAACAGAAAAGGATAAACCCAGTTAAAAAATAAAGGAGATAGACAATGAAAGTAAATAACGGAGGAGGAAAGAAATGATATGAAAACAACACACATCAAACACCAACACACACAGAACAAAAACACGTCATTCATAACAAAACACACACACACACACACACACACACACACACACAACACACACACAATACACTCACACACGCACACACAAGTGACACACACAGAGTGACACAAACATCAGTACACAACACACACACACAACACACACAACACACACACACACACACACCACACACCCCAAACAAGCACAAAAATCACACACAAGCACCACACACAGAGGACCACATCACAGTAGAAACAGCTGAGAAAATAAAGAAGAGATTAGAAGAAAGCACATCTGGTGAAGGGTGTCCACCTCATAATCGAGTTAGGAAACGTGCTGGTGAATGGTTTTGACAGAGACCGGAAGAGACAGAAGAAACACACACCTGTGAACACACCTCATAACAAACTTCACACCACAATACTCAACTCCAACACACACAACACACACACAAGCAACAGTCACGAAGGACTGAACCCCACACACACACACACACACACACACACACAACACACACACACACACACACACACACACACACACGCACACGCACACGCACACACACTTAAATCATAATGCTGACTTTCAAAATTATCATTCATATCAATACAGTTGGAGTAAAGTACGTGAGAGATACAGCAAATCTGTACACTGTGTGATGGTGTGATGCGTGTGTGCAAATGATGAGTGTGTTGTAAATGTGTGAGTAGGGTGTGTGTGCACATAAGTGTGTGTGTGTGTTGTGTGTGTGTGTGTGTGTGTGTGTGTGGGGTTGTTGTGGGGTTTGTGTGTTGTGGAATGTCTGTGAGAACAAAGAATTCTGCTCCCTGTCGTATTCAAAAACACTAAATGCAATTTCATGACTTACAATGTAGTGCATCAGTGTGTGCATGCCAATAATGAGAATATGAAAATATGCAATCTTTATAAGTGACATTTTGAGTTTGCATAATTGATGTTGATGAGTGACAGAATATCACATTTGTACCATTCACTACCTCACATCCCCTGCATCATGACTCACATCCTCCGCCTGACGCCGTGGTTTCCTGGCAGTCTTCGGGGACTTTAGGGAAGGCGTCCCGTTCCTTCACCACTTTCAGCGCCCCTTCTTGCTGACGTTGAGCCGAACGCATGCTTCTGTTCTTTCAAAACCACCCTTCACCTTCCTTTCCTGTTTGACTGACCACCTGCTGACAAAAAAGGATGGTCAAACTGAACTTCTTTTTTTTTAATTTTGTGACCGGGGAGTGGTTGTGTGTGTGTGTGTGTGTGTGTGTGTGTGTGTGTGTGTGTGTGTGTGTGTGTGTGTGTGTAGAATAAGATAAGATAATGTTGCTTATAGCCCAGCCCACCGCAAAAGGGCCATCAGGGCTGTCACCACGTTAAAATCAACTCACAGTCAGGGGTGTGTGTGTGTGTGTGCATATATGTATGTGTTTGTGTGTGTATGTGTGTTGTGTGTGTGTGTGTGTGTGTGTGTGTGTGTGTGTGTGTGTGTGTGTGTGTGTGTGTTGTGTGTTGTGTTGTTGTGTGTGTGTGTGTGTGTGTTTGTGTGTGTGTGTGTTGTGTGTGTGTGTGTGTGTGTGTGTTTGTTTGTTTGTTTGTTGTGTGTGTGTGTGTGTGTGTGTGTGGGGTGTGCGTATGTGGTTGCTTTATTTCTCTCGTTGATTAGTCGTGTAATGAGGTTGTCTAGGTGACTGTATCGGGAGTTTTTATGTGCTTGTTGTTACTGTTGAGTCTGCTTCTGTCTCAGTTGCCGTGGTGAAGTGGTGTGTGTCGTGTGGATCCCGGTGGGAGGTCGTGGTGTTCGATCATCGTAGTCATTGGGTTTTTCTCCCTTGACCGGCTCCACCAGATTGAGTTTGCTGCGCACCAGTTGGGAAGAACTGAGACCAACAGTCACTTCATCCACCTTAATGGATGCGTCCTGGGAGTGTTTGGCTGTTGTCAAATCCTCATGACACTTGCGGTGCCTTTATCTCTCGGTCGCCTGGTTTACCATGGGCTGCGGAATCATGGAAAGGAAACGTAGAGTCAGCCCTGTAATGTCGTTTCTGAGAGTGTGCCAAATTTTTGACAACACTGCATCCTTAAACTTCCTCATGCCAAATTGATGGAGCATTAAAAAAACCCATGTGTCCTCAAAGGATCCTGTGCCACTTTCATCCTTCTCATTGACCGCAATTTTTCGGGATGTCCTCTCCATGGTCTCTTTGGCCTTCCGGTCTTGTTTGCCGTCGGGGTCACCGGTATCGGCGGGTTCATGGGGGCTGTCGTTGGACGGACGTGGTGGCGCCCTCCGGAGGGAGAGTCACTCACGCCGGCTCCGCGACTAAGCAATTATTGTCGTCAGTAGGGGGCTTAGTAGGTGGTTGTCCTGCGTATGTTAGATCAGAACAGGCGCCACTGAACACCACCAAAGTGACTCGGCAGCAGTGCAGTGTCTCCTCCGGTGGGTTGCCTCTTGACGACTTGACATTGACTGCTCCCTGTGGATTGCTGGTGCCGGGGCTGCGGCGGGGCGGCCGGCTATGGCTGTGGACGGGGTGTCGGAATGAGCGGCGTGGGTTGCACTGCCTCTGAGGTGGCGCAGAGGTTGGGACAGCAAAAAAAAAAAAAAAAAAAAAAAAAGACATACATCTGTCAAAAATTTACTCTTCTGTTTTGTATATAAAAATATATGTTACTTTATACTTTCTTTGGTGTGACTGGCCTTTAATACTGTTAAGGCGGCCTGCTTTATAGCTTTGAGGATTCTGCTGCACCACCAAGCACATATTTATACTTACGGTATTTTTATCCATTTCCACTCACCCATGAGGGCTTACTCTTCCTTAACAGAGCAAGGGTCGAAATAGTGTTCATATTTTTCATGCATTTGTTCACACACAGTACCTTGGTTTGATACTCATCCAAAAACTAGAATTATCATATCAAATGAAAAATAATTTTACGTAAAAAAAAAAATGCAAAATAAAATTTAAAACACCTCTTTAAACTGACTATTTAAGGGGGAATAGAACCCCAGACCCTGGGAAATGAGCCCAATACCTTATCCACCAGACCACCAAGGCACTTATCTTTGTGCCTTTTGATTTTTGATTAAAGTCCAAGTCATGAATTATGTATGCACATGCCCTTGCACGCATACGTATGTGAGTCAGTGTGTGAGAGACTATATCATGCACAACTATATATACGAGGTGATCAAGTAATATTGTTGTCTGTGCGTGCCGTGCGTGCATGCGTGTGTGTGGTGTATTTTGTGTGTGAGTGAGCTTGGACGCGAAATGCGTGCATGCACGCACCTGCCACACTGTTTTAAACAGCGCGGGCCCCACGTGCATGCCTACACACAGACATGTATTACACACCACACACACACACACACACACACACACACACACACCACACACACACACCAAAACCACACACACACACACCACACACCCCACACACACACACTGAAACAGTGTAGGCCTATATGCGTGACTTTGTACTGTGTATCTCGTATTCATATTTATTTGTGCCATGCCACTGCTCATGTGATTACATGGGTCCGCTGTGAGAATTCGGCATCATCCAAATATATTACCCCCCCCCCCCTTTCCTCCTCCCTCCAACTTATATACGTTCGCTGCATTCTTTGCTGAATTACCTCTCAAGCAAAAGTGTAGCTAGTAAAGGTCCCAGAAAATTCTCTGCAACAGGTTTCAAAGGCACAAAACTTTTCTAAAGCACTTTTTGTTAAAAACAGAATTACAGAAAGAGGTGCAACTACAACAATTTAACTTCAAGTATATGGTACCGATCAATGGTTTGACATTTTATTGGAAACCAATTCAAAATGTTTCACAAACCTGACTATTGTACTTTAGGTTTCGACCGTTGACGTCACACGCAATGATTATGGGATCCCCGGGCCATCGCGGGAAGGCAGCACAGTAGCAGACGGCGATTGATAAACACCGTGAGCTCGGCCGGGCGAAGACTGAACAAATCTACAATGGCTCCAGGAAATATTGTGTGTAATCGGCTGTCATAGCTCATCACACACACACACACAAGGGTACAAAAAGAGAACATGGCTTGCGATTTTTTTTAAAAATTCCCGAGTGTGAAACGGCATCACGGAAAAATTCATGGAAGAACTCGCCGCACGGAGCATGAAGTAAGACAGCGAGTGATAAACACAGCAAATACACTGTTATGTTATCGGCTGTCATAGCTCTTTCCACATTCTTGGGTGCAAAACGAGAACATGGATTGCAATTTTTTTAGAATTCCGAGGTGAAATGCCATTGCGGAAAATTAATGGTAGTCTGACAACACGGAGAAGAAGAGCGTCGATTGCCGCGATCAGGCGTACGGACATCACTTTTGAGCACAGGAAGAAGGCGCTCGAGTCTGTTCCAAACATTTTCATGGATGTAGATACCCCTCGATTCTGTATGCAACATGCATTAAGATTTTAAGTGGATAGAAGGGGCGGGCACAGAGTTTTAAAATCCCCAAAAACGAATGTGTGTGTGCGTGGTGCGCGCGCGTGCGTGCGTGTATTGAGTGAGTGATGTGTGTGTGTTCAAGTCCAGCTTCCTTACTATGGGAGACTCATTAACTGATTCAGCTTGTCAGTTATGGTTCTTCCTTTATCCAACATTGTCATTATTGTGACAAAAAATTGGGAGATCAAATCTAAATGACTGACATGAGAATCCTCATACTGTAGGTGAAAGTGGTACGAAAGTAATGAGGCAGGAAAATTTTTGAAACTGATCATTTCACATAGTAAAAAAGTTCAGTGTGAGTACTTTCTGAAAGCAAATCTTTGAAAAGAGTCAGATAGAACTGACTCCAAAATTTCCAGATGTAATAAAGTATAATTAGTGATCTGTTATCTTGTGCAGTTTAAATCCCCACCACACACACACAACACACACACCACACCACACACACACACACACACACACACACACACACAAAACCACACACACACCCCCACACCCACACACACACACACACACCACGTCCACACACACAAAACCCCACACACACACACACACACACACACACACACCACACACACCCCAACACACACACAACACACCACACACACTGCTTGGAACACAAACTGACGCACAACTATGCAAAACAACTCAGAAAATGTACAGAAGCTGCTTTCTTTCCCAAAATATTTTCCCTGCTTTTTTTAATTTTTTAATCTCCATTTTGGATTAAAATACATGAAAAGCAAAGGAATCACTAGCATAACATACATGAAAAGTCAAAGGAATCCACTAGCATGCACACATTAGCCCCACAAAAAGTAGCATTGAAAGTACACTTGTAGAATCATATTTGAATAAAAACAATGTATCCAAGTATTTTCCTAAACAATCTGAAACACCACATTCACACACACACACATGACAGCCTTAACAAAAATCAAAATCTAGAAAGAGTGGGTTAGTTACCACCAAGAACATAGACAAAAAAAGTACAGGACAAGACACAATGCATTTCAACCTCCGGGGTCTTCTTAAGGTAAAGAAAACAAGTTTGCTATGTTTAGTGTGATATTTGGCCATCTGGCCATAGCACAACTTTTCAAGATGATTTTTTTTCATTTATATCTGCCCCCCCCTTTGAGGGCACAAAGATGAAGCAGAACGGGGAAAAAATAGAAATACTATTTTAAGATGATTTTTTTCTCAAGAAGACTGTTAAAACAGAAATATTTTTTTAAGATGATCTTTTTCTCCATGTATATCTTCGCTTGTATCTGTTGCCTTTGAGGGCACAAAGATGGAGCAAACACTGTTAAAATAGAAATATTTCGAAATAACCTTGTCTCCATGTACAGCTTCAGTTTGTATCTGTCCCCTTTGAGGAAACAAAGATAACAGCAGAAGACACTTAAAATAGAAATATTTCAAGATGAATTTTTCTCCATGTATATCTTCAGCTTGTATCTGTTCCCTATGAGGGCAAAAAGATGAAGCAGAAGACTTTTAAAAAATTGAAATTTTTTTAAGATGACATTTTCCTCCCTAACTTTACATTAGAGATCATATCTGGGCACAAAAACTGTGTCAGTGGGTTTTCCATGACAAATTGTCTGTCTTCCTCCAGTATTATTTACAAGTGGAGAGTTTGTAAAACAAACAAACAAAAAAAAAATCACTTTTCATTTATGATCTGTGTGGCATTGTATACTATTACTCTGAGTTTCAAAACAAATTGATTCTGAAGTTCAGTGCACACTTTTTATATTCTACTATGTTTGGTGTGGGATTAAAGAGAAACTTGTTTTCCAGCATGCACACATGCTGGTTTATGTACACATGCATGGCAGTACAATTAAAAAGAATTCCCACAATGACTGATTTAAAACAGGAAAATTATACGCAATGGTAACACGCTGTACTGTATGCAACATGACACATAATTTTGCTGTTTCAAAACTTCAAACAAAATGATCAGTGCGAAAGTTGAAAAACACCCCACACACACACACACACACACACAAAACAACACACAAACACACAACACACACACACACCAACACACACACCACACACACACACAAAACACACACACAACAAAATAGATTGTATATAAGAACATTTTTTTTTCCCCCGGCAGTGTTTTCTCACATGTTTCTGAGTTGTATGCAAAGAACAGTGTGGTTGAAAAAGCATCACCATTATTAACAAAGACTGGTTTACAAGAGAAAAATTTTCCTGAAAACATTAAAAAAAGCTGTAAATGACAACCCATGATTTTGATTTTTGCTGTTACACAAGACAGACAATAAATTTTCACACACAGTTTTCTGAAAACTACAAAGGGGGAAAACCGCATCAACCATTACACTTGAATGCATATACCCAAAACTACATAATGCAAAAAGGTATTTTGATGAACATTTTTTGCAGAACCAAAAAAAAGGCAAATTTCAAGTGACAAGATGGACTGCAAGTGAAAAAGTTGTAGAGGAAATATCTATGGTCATTGTGAATGTTAAATGGTGTATCACACTTAAGACCCCCAACATTAAGAGTTAACTCTGTTACAAAGTTCTTTAACTTGCACACTGGCGCAGATTAGACACTACCGTCATCGCAGTAAAAATTAGTTGTTTTAAAACTACTAAATATTTTCATTCTTTAGAGAGTATTTTTTCTGTCACAGTACTAACAAAACTGTAAACATTATTTTAAAAAAAAAGCATTCTAATGCTCCGCAGTTGAGCATGGATCAATATGTTTGGATTTATAAAAGCGGTATTGACCTTTTTTTCCCTTTTCTCTTTGTTCCTCATTCTTTTACTCCCCCCCCCCCCCCCCCCCCAACTATTTCCAACCACTCCCCCCTTTCCGTCAACTCCTCTCCGCCATAGACCAATACTTATTGTTTTATGTCAAGAGTTGTTGTGTTGTTGTTTTTTTTTTAATACTTTTGATGTTATTATTTTGTTTTTGTTTTTTTTATTTATTTATTTATTTTAAATTTTTGTTTGTTTGTTGTTGCTCTATTTTCTACTCGGCATCAAATACCCCTGCAGTTTCATGTGAATTTCCTTTTGTTTTCCTGTAATGAATGACTGCTTATCAAATAGATTTGGACAATGTTGAAAAAAGAAGTTCTTTAACTTTTCTTTCTTTCTTTTTGCTCA
>CM031616.1:60007084-60017084 GCA_018398815.1 Conus ventricosus
AGAGCGAGATGCCAGCTTTTTATTCATTACAAAATTATTTCACGCTGGTTAGTATTTTTCACTCTGGGACATTAATCAGCAATGATTTAGTACAGGAACAAAATTGTCAAATGTGACTTACTGCATTTTATTCCTTGTGTTCTGAGGTTTTCATCGATAGTAAATATGTGTTAATAGTCTGAACGGATAGCGAGCCAGACGACACTGAAGCCGCGATAGAAAACACAAAATTCTGTTGGTTCCGGCCTCGCGAGGGCCGTTTCGGCTCCGGCACTATGTCGCTGGCTTTGCGGCTCGGTACTTGCTTATAAAAGTCGAGCGTTGTGTGAGAGCAGAGAGTGTTCCCCCAGAGTGTTCCCTGATGTGAGCGACTGGCGTGAGAGGCAGAGAGAGTGCTCAGTGCGCTGAGTGCTGTACGAGAGGGATTGCTCCAGGCTGCGTTCCTGGTTTGAGCTCCTAGCCATGGGAGAGAAATAAAGAAGAGAGAAACTTCACTTCGTCCACTGCGTCTTCTTGACCGGCTGCTGTCCCTTGGTTCCTGCACTTCTCACCATCTGCCTGTCTTCACCTGCACACCCCTTACCCCTCCACACCATCAAACTATATATATATATATATTATATATATTATTATATATTTTATATATATATATATATATATTATATATATATATATATACTTCCCTCTCTCTCTCTCTCTCTCTCTCTCTCTCTCTCTCTCTCTCTCTCTCTCTCTCTCTCTCTCTCTCAAAATACTTGATACATGAACAAAAAGAAGAGAAAAAAAAATAGAAGTCAAAGTTGGTTAAGTACATGAAAATGGGATGATTTATGCTTTGAGATTACTTGGTATTACTTATGGGGTTTTTTATTTTAATTTTTTTTTTAATTATTTTTTACCGCAGAAGATGGGTAAGGTAAGTATTTTTGAAAGTTGTGGTACAATGGATTTGTTTGATGTATTCTGGAAGGGAGTTCCACAAAGAGGTTCCCGAGTACGTTAGACTTGATTTAAATAGGTCAATTCTGGGGATTGGGATATGGAGTTTGTGGGAGTTTCTCGACGAGACTTTTGAGAATCGTCTCATTAAAGTTGTTGGAGCATTCCCGGTCAGAATCTTGTGCATCATTAGCCCTTTGTTGTATTTGAGTCTCTGGCTGAAAGAAGAATGTGAAGATGTTTATAATCAGAGCTTTCGAGGCTAGTTTTCTTCAGAAGGATTAGTTTGAGCGCTCGTTTATGTAGGCTGAACAATGGTTTTAGTGTGTTTGCACTTGCAGAATCCCATATAGTCGATGCATAATCAACATGAGACTAAATATGAGCATGGAAAAAAAGTTTTCGTGAATGAAGGTCAAGAAAGTGTTTGATTTTGGTGAGCTGATAGACTTTCTGGGAGAGCTTTTTGCATAGTAACGTTATGTGGGGATTCCAGCTGAGACTATTGTCAATTATTAATCCTAATACTTTATGATGAGTGACTTGTTCCACAAGTACATTATTGAGGTGTATAGGAGGGAAATCATTGGTGAGCTTTTGTCTTTTTTGCCTAGTTGTAATGTACATGAGTTTTGTTTTTTGAGGGTGAAGTGACATATGATTTAGTTCGGTCCATTTTACAAGGTCGTTGGTACTCTCTTGCAAATGTTTTGAAAGACTGGAAGGATCATTATGGCTGGTGTTGTTGTTGTTGTTGTTGTCGTACCCTGGCTAAAAGACTCCAGGGATCATCCAAACAGCCGAAGTACTTGAACACTATGGTACAAATGCATCAGCTGGGGATGAGAACATTACGTGTGTGACCGTTTTTGATTACCCGCCACATGGGCAGCCACCCTCCGACTTCGGGGGATTTTAGAGACTGATAATGTTATGCTAGGAGCTTGTCACAACTGAAGACAATCCCGCATAACTATGCAGAGCATAACAACATTTTGATGTGCCTTGGTGTTCTAGCCTATGTCAATTAGCCTGACACAGCCTTAAGCCAAGGCAGGTGGCTGGTGTGATTGTGGTGTCATCTGCAAAGAGGTCGCATGTAGATCTCACATGTAGGGGTTAGGTCATTAATGTAGATTGAGAAGAGTAGCGGGCCTAAAATGGAGCCTTGTGGAAACGCCATACTTAATAGTTTTATAGAAGAGACAGCCGTCCCCGATAAGACGCATTGTTGTCGTTTTGTGATGTATGATTTTAGAAGGATAAGGGCGGATTTTGAAAGACCGTATATCTCAGTTTTCGAATAGGAGATTGTGGTCAATGACATCGAATGCTTTTTTAAAATCAACGAATAAGACACCACAATATCTGTTGTTAGTAATATTATTAAGCCACACATCTACAAGATTGTTAATGCAGAATGGCAGGAATGTTTCTGTCTGAAGCCAGACTGTCCGGGATGGAGTAAATCGTACTTGTTGAAGTGATGAAGGATGTGTTTATTTAAATGCTTTTCTAGAGGTTTGGAAAGTATAGGTAAGATTGATATTGGTCTGTAGTTTGAAGGATCAGTTTATCACCAGATTTATGAATGGGTATAACTTTTGCTTTTTTGAATGCATTAGGAAAATAACTTTTATCTATGCACAGATTAAAGATATACGTTAACGTGTGTCAGTAATAACTGGAGCCGAGAGTTTCAGAATTTGCCATCTATTGCCATCTAGTCCACGTGTTCCTGACTGTTTGAGATGAAGTAGGTACTGATACACCTCGTGCACAGTTATGAGTGGAATGTGTAGTTCAGACGTGATTTTTTTGTCGTGACAAAATTGATGGAGTTCTTTAAGTTAATTAGAGCTTGAATGATCAGTAGTAACAACTGTATCTGGAATGGTAGAGAAGTGAGTGTTAAGTTGTTCAGCAGAAATACTTTGATCACAGTTGATTTTGAAGAAGAACTGTTATTGTTTAGCTGGTTTATTGCTTGCCAAACCAGTTTTGGATTTTGTTTGGAAGTTAATTAACTCGCGATAGTATTTGTTTTTTTCCCTGCGCTTCTGAGAGTTTATTGCATTTTTAGTGACTTGATTCTTCTTCTATAGCCATGTTCTTTCAAAAGGTCTCTAAGGTAGCATGCCTACCTGTAATTCTTTCGTGTACCACGGTGGTTTGGGAATATGCTTTACTCTGATTGTTTTTAACGGAGCATGTCTGTTATAGACTTCTGTAAAAATTTCGATCCAAAAGTCAATTGCTGAATCTGGATCAGCAATATTGTATACTGTATTAAGTTCTGAGTTCATTAAATCAAGCAAAAAGTTTTGTTCGTTAAATTTTGAGAAGCAACGATAGGTTATGGTTTTGTGCCCTGGTTTTGGGATTTTCACTCCATGTTTAGAGAGAGAGAGAGAGGAGAGAGGAGAGGAGGGGAGAGAGAGAGAGAGAGAGAGAGAGAGAGAGAGAGAGAGAGGAGAGAGAGAGAGAGAGAGAGAGAGAGAGAGAGAGGGAGAGGGAGGGAGGGAGGGGGGGTCGTAATAATGGAAATGACTTCAATTGATGCGCAGAGTCTCTATCAGATGCATGTTTAGTGCTTTTTTAAATGTGTGTTTTGAGGGACATGAGTTTGTGGGAGAAAGGCAAATTAGTCCATGCAGTCCCTCCGGAATACAGAAAACTTGGTTTATAAAGATTACTTCGAGATCTGGGAAGAGACAGTTTACGTGTACGTCTGTAACTATTGAAGACAGAGCTGTCAACGATTATCTTCGGGCTGATCCATTCATTACATTGTACATGCACGTGCGTACGTGCGTGCGTGCGTGAGTGCGTGCCTGTGTGCGTGCATACGTGCGTGCGTGCGTGCCTGTGTGCGTGCGTTGTGTGCGTGTGCGTGCGTGCGTGCGTGCGTGCGTGCGTGCGTGCGTGCGTGTGTGTTGTGTGTGTTGTGTGTGTGTGTGTGTGTGTGTGTGTGTGTGTGTGTGTGTGTGTGTGTGTGTGTGTGTGTGTGTGTGTGTGTGTGTGTGTGTGTGTGTGTGTGTGTGTGTGTGTGCTCGGCTCCAGTGAGTGAGTGAGTGAGTGAGTGTGTGTGTGTGTGTGTGTGTGTGTGTGGTGTGTGTGTGTGTGTGTGTGTGTGTGTGTGTGTGTGTGTGTGTGTGTGTGTGTGTGTGTGTGTGTGTGTGTGTGTGTGTGTGTGTGTGTGTGGTGGTGTGGGTGGGTGGGTGGGTGGGTGGGTGGGTGGGTGGGTGGGTGGGTGGGTGGGTGGCGTGCGTGCGTGCGTGCGTGCGTGCGTGCGTGCGTGCGTGCGTGCGTGCGTGCGTGCGTGCGTGCGTGCGTGCGTGCGTGCGTGCGTGCGTGCGTGCGTGCGTGCGTGCGTGCGTGCGTGCGTGCGTGCGTGCGTGCGTGCGTGCGTGCGTGCGTGTGTGTGTGTGTGTGTGTGTGTGTGTGTGTGTGTGTTCCTTTTTTTCCACACTTTTGGTGTCCTAAATCCCCTTTAGGGCGCCATCCACATGTGGATGGTTTCTTAGAGGTGAGGATGGTGTCTTTAAATGTGGATGGTTTCTTCACCCAGATTGTGGATTGGTTACTTAAATGTGGATAGTTACCAATTGTGGAATGTAACTTAAGGCTTCTTGTGGATAGTTACTTAAAATGTGGAATTGTTTCCCGCGAATGACCTAACTCATGAACACTGCAATGACGAACTCACTGTCTTGATGAATGGCAGCACTGTCAGTGTATTTTTTTGGTGAATGTGTGTTAAGTTGTTGCTGTTGTTGTTTGAAAGAAGCCAGATTTTTAGGAGTTATTTTTTGTCAAAAACTCAACATCGAATGTCACCCAATACCTCAAAACTTCCTGTCAAAAAACATTGAACATCCTCCGAGTCGTGGCACGCACGGATTGGGGTGCCGATAAGTAAACTCTTCATCTTTACAGGGCTCTGATCCGCTCCAAATTGGACTAAAATTGTGGTGTTTATGGTTCTGCAAGACCCTCCTACCTTAAAACTCTACATCCCATACATCATCAAGGGCTTCGACTGTGTCTGGGGGCGTTCCGCAGCTCCCTTGTGTACAGCAAATATGCAGAGGCTGGAGAACCGTCATTGCTTTGTTACTAAATTATGTTTAAACATACGAAGACACACTGCCGTTGTTTTCTGTTTGTGTTTTTGCTTCTAACTATGGCGGCACTCTCTGTGCATGATACAAACTATACATAGGAAGAGATCAAACTTATAGCAAATCCCTGACGACCTTGACCGGATGATTTTTTTTTTTTGTTATTTTTTTTAATTTTTTTTTTTTTTTTTGCTGTCCCATCTTCTGTGCCACCTCAGTGGCAGTGCACCCACGCCGCTCATTCCGACACCCCATCCACAGCCACAGCCCAGTCAGTCCCACCGTAGCCCGGCACCGGCAATCCACGGGGAGAATTTAATGTCAAGTCGTCAAAAGGCAACCCACCGGAGAAGACACTGCACTGCTGCCGAGCCACTTCGGTGATGTTCAGTGGCGCCTGTTCTGATCCAACACACGCAAGACACACCTACTAAGCCCCCCTACTGAAGACAATAATTGCTTAGTCGCAGAGCCGGCGTGAGTGAGCTCTCCCTACAGAGGGCGCCACCACGTCCGTCCAACGACAGCCCTAGGGACTGCCCATGCCGGTGACCCGACGGAACTATACCAAGGTCACAGACGTGGAGAGGACATCGAAACGGAGGTCACCCTGAGAGCAGAGCATGAAGGGCCACAGAATTTGAAACTTTTTTCATGCTGATCGATGAGAATGAGGATCATTAAGATGATGCTACGGATTTCCATTCCGGTTTGAGACTGCATGACAGGGCTGTACTCTACTCTACTCTACTCGCTTTATTTCATAATAAATATCCCGGCGTCAACCAGACACGAGAGATATAGACACCTGCAGTGTTGGTCAGGAAATTTGAGTAACACTCTCAGAGACGCATCTATTAAATGGATGAAACTCGACTGTGTGGTCCCAGTCTTCCCAACTGAGCCCGTAGCAAATTCAGTTCGGGGTAGGAGCCGGCCGGAGCAGAAAAATCCCACATGACTCTGATGGGATTCGAACCAACGACCTCCCAGCCGGGAGTTCGCGACGCTGACCACTTCGCCATATGTCCCGTATACTCAGACGCACGCACGCAAATCGAAACTTCGCCGTGATTTTCGTGCTAAGCAGAACGACACTACAGACTGAATGCGTGGTAAGCGTGCGGTTGACTGGCGTTAAATGTGGACATCCTGTTCATTTTCTTTATTTTGTTTAAACAAAAATTATATATCATACGCAAACTTATTAATTCTCCTGAAAAGCAAAGAGAGAGAGAGAGAGAGAGAGAGAGAGAGGAGAGAGAGAGAGAGAGAGAGAGAGAGAGAGAGAGAGAACGAACGAACGAACGAACGAAATTTTGTTTATTCAGGGATATGAGATAAGCATACAAGTGTGCTTTTTTACACTCAGCCCTGAGGCTAAACAAAAATCCACAACAATAGTGCAGAAAGTAAATTGTCTATATATGTATACAAAAGAGAGGAAGAAGAAGAAGAAAAAGAAGAAGAAGAAGAAGAAGAAGAAGAAGAAGAAGAAGAAGAAGAAGAAGAAGAAGAAGAAGAGGAAAAAGAAGAAAGTATGAGAAACATAAATACGCAATATAGTGTACGCCAACTATTTACACGACTGACAAAGGCCACAGGAGATAATTCGGTGATCAATTAAAGAAAAGAATAAGACAGAGCATATGCTAGTTTAACCGTGAATTTTTAAAATAAACATTGATCCAATGATAATGGAAAATAGTACATACATATGAAATAATAAGTAAAAAGATAAAATATGCAGGGTTCAATTTCTGAATAACAACAGTTGCTGACATTTATACTTGTGATATTAGCTCAGACTAAATACTAGGGAACTGTTAAAATGTTTTTCATTTTTTCAAATAGAAGGCGTTTATACGCAACTTTAAACGAATTAATGCTTTTCTTCTGTTTAACATATTTTGGCATAGAATTCCAAAGTGTTCCACCAGAGTAAACTAAACTACTTTTAAAAAGATCGATTCTTGGTTTTGGTATGATTATGTTGTTAGTATATCTTGATTGATTGATTGGAAATCTTGCAGATATATTTGAGGGTGCTAATTGGTTCATAATTCTGTACATCATTATTGCTTTATTATATTCAAATTTATAAGAAAGGGGCAATATATCTAATTCGAGGTAATCTTGAGTAGTTAATGTTGATGCTTTTTGAAGTACTGTTTTGATAGCCCGCTTATGGGCCCTGCGCAACGGTTTTAACGTAATTGCACTGCAAGAATCATAGAGAGTAGAAGAATAGTCAATGTAGGACTGGATATATGCATGATAGAAATGTTTACGAGAGTTTATATCTAGGAATTTTTTTAACTTAGAAAGCTGAAAAATTTTCTGAGAAACTCGTTTGCTTAAGTTGGAAACATGTGGCGACCAGGAAAGATTATTGTCAATAGTGATTCCTAACACTTTATGAGTACTAACTTCTTCTAGCTTGTTGTTATTAATAAATATAGGGGGCATTGGAGTACTTAAATTTTGTCTTTTTTGACGAGACGTAATAAGCATGTACTTTGTTTTCTGATCATTTAAGGACATGTGATTCAATTCTGTCCAGTTAATTAGTCGAGTTACATTTTCTTGCAGGTTATCTGATAAATGTTTCAAATCAGTATGTTTTGAATTAATTGATGTGTCATCTGCAAAAAGTTGAGATGAGTCTTTAATATGCAGAGGGAGATCGTTTATATAGACTAAAAAAAGAAGGGGACCAAGTACTGACCCTTGTGGTACACCAAATTTTAGGGGTAAACAACTGGACTGAGTGCTGTTAAGGAGAGAGAGAGAGAGAGAGAGAAGAGAGAGAGAGAGGGGAGAGAGAGAGAGAGAGAGAGAGAGAGAGAGAGAGAGAGAGAGAGAGAGAGGAAGAGAGAGAGAGAGAGAGAGAGAGAGAGAAGGGGAGCAGGGCGAGAGAGAGGGGCGACGGAGCGAGCGAGCGAGCGAGAGAGAGAGAGAGAGAGAGGGAGAGAGAGAGAAGCCAAGAGGTAGGGGTGCAGAGGAGAACGGAAGGAAAAAAAACAAAGGAAGAAGAAGGAGGAGGAGGAGGAGACGGAAAAAGAAGAAGACAGAAAGAAGAGGAAGAAGAGAGGGGTAAGGGACAATGGAGGGGAGAGGGGCCCGGGTAGGGGGATGCTAGAGGAAAGTCTAAAGGAGCAGGAGGGGGTGTAAAAGGACAAATCGAGAGAAACATGGAAAACGGGGATAGACAACAAGAAAGAGATGGGGAGGAGGAATGAGAGAGAGAGAGAGAGAGAGAGAGAGAGAGAGAGAGAGAGAGAGAGAGAGAGAGAGAGAGAGAGAGAGAGAGAGAGGGGAGAGAGAGAGAGAGACAGACAGACAGACAGACAGACAGACAGACAGACAGACAGAGACAGATAGAGACAGAGAAAGAAAGATAGAGACAGAGAAAGAAAGATAGAGACAGAGAGAAAGAGACAGAGAGAGGAGGGAGGGAGGGAGAGGAGGGGGAGCATACAGCAAGGAAAAAGAATTTAAAAGCCGAGACATACAGGTGCGGAGAAAAAAAAGAAATGAAAGAAAATGGCATAGGCAAAGACAGCAAAGAAAGAAAGACAAAGGGGAGGGAGGAGGGATGAAGGGTGTGGGAGGAGAAAGGAAGAGAAGTTTTATAGCTGTAACACAGAAAAAGGGATTGGTACAAGAATTGGGGATGGGGATGAGGAAGAAGGGGTCGAGGAGGGGGGTGGGGGTGACGTAGTGGTGGAAAGATAATCCAAGGAAAAAAGTTTCTCCAAAAGAATGAATAAAGAAAGAACACAGAGAAAAAGTAGAACATGGAAAGAAAGAGGAATGTCAATGGCCTGGCATCAATCAGGCTCGAGATTTATAGAAACCTGTAGTGTTGGTCAGGAAGTTTGAGCAACACTCTAATGCACATCCATTAAGTGGACTATACGTGTGGTCTCAGTCTTCCCATTGAGCCCATAGCATGCACAGTTACTGGTGCTGGCCGTGATCGAAAGTCCCAAAAATGCTTTATTTTTAGCCTTACTTATCTTTAAGTGCCCAGGCGGTGATATGACGTTAATATTGTCTTTTACCATTCGTTCTGTATGTTGTTGGTATATAAATGTATGCAATATTTCTGATAACTGACAGACATATTTTAGCCACACAACGATCTAACTCTAATAATTGATGTGTATTAACCGATTAAACTCTGTGTGTGTGTAACTGTACTTTGGTTTCTTTTTTTTTTCGTGTGGCTAAAAAAAAAATACTAAAATAAAATCAAACAAGTAAACCACCGATGCTCCTACAAGAGTGGTGCTCTTTACACATTTTCGTTGTGTCACACATAATATGGGATCAACAGAAATTATTTTATATCCGAGCTCAACAAAGTCATCAACAATGCAGTTCAAGTACATGCATTTTTTTTCCATTGCAACGATTACTTAACGGATATAAAATGTCATACTGAGAGTAAAAATTACTTTTTAGCACATTTGATTTAACCATAGTGTTTCACAGGACGTCTACTATCATAGTGTATACAAAACACAGAATATAAATTTCCCGCCATTTTTTCGATATCCATCCAAATCAATAGAAATATATTTTTTAGCATAAAAACAGGCAAGAACACGAAGTTCATGACGTTACCAAGCTCTTCTTTACATAATATGCACAGCAAATATTCCTATGACAAGTTTTATTTCTACCCAAATGAATGTTCAAAATCACACACAATCGAGAACCTTGCTTTTTCCGTTACAATGGTTACTTAACATATATAAAATGTCATATATTGAGAGGAAAAACGATTTTTTTGCAAATTTGATTTAACCATCGTGTGTCAGGACGTCTACGATCAGAATGTACCAAAAAACACAAAATTTGAATTTCCCGCCATTTTTTTAAAAATCCATCAAAATCAATAATAATACATTTTATAGCATAAAAACAGC
>CM031616.1:60020087-60032587 GCA_018398815.1 Conus ventricosus
GGCAAAGGTGATTATTTTTGAGGTATGTCAAAACAAGTTTACGGGGAACAAGTTCATTGGGAATATGGTTGTTATTGATGAATATTTTTTTGTTGTTGTTGACTTGTTTAAGTGTTTTTAAAAAGAAAATGTTAAAAGCCACTTAAGGAGATGTTTACAAGACTAAGAGTTTTCACTTAGGAGGAGAACTGGTTGTATTTTCGTTCAAGAGATCTTGGACAGCTTCTCTCTCTCTCTCTCTCTCTCTCTCTTCTCTCTGCTCTCCTTCTCTCTCCATCTCTCCTCCTCTCCCCTCTCTCTCTTCTCTCTCTCTCCTCTCTCTCACTCTCTCTCCTCTCTCTCCTCTCTCTCTCTCTCTCTCTCTCTTGCTTGTTATTTTTTTTCATGGAATCAGTACCTGATGTGATGGAGGCTGGAATGAATTATTCAGTTATGCTCACTCCTTGTAGTTACAGTGTTGTTGAAAGCAATTCCGGAAAATCAATGCTGATCTATTTAATTTTCATTTTTGATGTATCAGAAACTTCGTTTTGAATTGTGTTCCAATTCTTGGCCATACTTGGGCTGAGTTGCGACGATGGATGAGTGAAGGGAAGTAACCCTTTTTTTTAGGAGTAAACCAGTGACATGTATGAGTTGCTTCCCTTTGCTGGATTCTGCTGGCTATGTTGAGGCCAGGCATTCACTTTTTTTTTGAAGATCATGTGCGTCCTGGTGCTATGATTTAGGGACACACATGTTGCCCTTTTCAGAGGATGCCTGTTCCACACCAGAGAGGTGGCCGGGACAGGATGAAGGGGTGTGGGTCAACACCCTGTCCTGAGGTAGATAATGTTTTTCCCATGTTGATATCCAGTTATAATTTTTTTTTTGTTCTGTTTTGACATTTTTTAACATGTCCCTGTGTAATTCATTGTACCTTTGGTACCATGGATTTTTGTGTAAAGCTGGTGGTCACAATGGTTATTGTTACCACAACCCAAATGTGTATGCCATCAATGGTATTGAATGAAGATGAAGTTTTCTTTGTCAGACCCATTGATTGGATGAATGATGTGTATGTATTATTATGAGTATATGAAAATTTGTTTCATATTATGAGAGACCAACTGAATCTGTTGAGATAATTGTGGTTTTCCCTGTTCTGTGGTCTTAATAGACAAGGGTCAGTGCTGCTAGCATGCAGTACAACCTTTACTGTAACAGAACAGATGCCGGTATCTTCACAGTATCTTAATGTTATTTTATTTTGCTTTTGTTCCATTGTTATGCTGAGTTCATTTTGTTGCAGATTCACCCATGGTTGGTACTCATAGTTATAAATGTATGTTTCATTTCATTCATGCTTGTGGAGATTTCTCCTTTTGTTGCCAATTTTTAAATATGTTGTGCCTGGAATTTTCCAGGTTGGTTGGCTACGTTGGTTTGCCTGGCTTGGCTTGGCTGGCTTGGCTAGGTTGGCTTGGTGATTGACTGAATAAACGAAAATGTCCAACACGAGTGCGGTCTTGGGTGATGGACGGATGACTCTCCCCCCTCTACCCTTGACCTCTCACAAATGGCGCTGCGAGCAGGTTTAACGAGTTGCCAACCTCAGACGCGGGATCATGGCCCTTGGATGTGAAGCCACAGCAAGGAAAGTTTTTATTTTTTGTTGAAATTTTGAAGTTATGCCTATGGTGCGGTGGAGATGGCAGGCCAGATCATTGTTTCTGGCGAAGGAGCTGACCCTGTAGACTGATTCAGCATGATGGGAAGCTGTCATGGCGCAGTGATTAAATGATGTATCTGATTATTGTGAGTTGACATGTTTGTTTCTCTTTTTTTTTTATGGAAGGACCACCCTGATATGACCCCGTTGATCAGCTGAAAGGATGAGTGCCTCATCGGACGGTGAAGGGCTCGTATTTTGAGTGTGGGACGTGTTCCCTTACAGGTCGAGGGAAAGGAGACCTCACCCTGCGCAGGATTTTGCCAGTTGATTTGGACTGTAGTCACTGACTGTTCATAATTAGGATGATTTTTGTTGTGTTGGTGTGACTGCAGTAGATTGTAGGCAGAATTTTTTTCCCCGGGGGGATGCCGGAGGTCTTTTGTCCAAATAGTTCCCCCTCCTTCTGGACATTCTGTGCTAGTAATGTCCCCTTTTCCTATCGCTCTCATAACTCTGTCTCCTCCGTTGCTGTACTGTCGTCTACTGTCCTTTCTGTCTACCATATCTTTTATCTATCTTTTTCCACAACCTCTTCCCACAAATTTCTGCACTGAACGAAGTCAGAGTGAACTGACTGGACTCTCGAGTATAGTGTGAGTATCCGTAACTTTTGTCCCCAGTCGCTCACTACGAGTCATGACTACTAGAAATTATGTTGTTGTTTTTTTTTTGTCAGTTTTCTTTTTGACTGGATTATGTTTTGATGATCCATGTTTTGATGCAGGAATATGAGGGTGTCTGGAAGTTATCACCTTGGAAGATGGCTGGAAGACAAGCTAAAGCGATTGCAGATGGCTCTTGACAAAGCGGGGGAGCATTCCCAGGAAGCTCCCTTTGTACAAGACGGCATAAACAGTCCACTGTGGATCTCCGGGGTGGAGATAAAGTGGTGATATGGAACCAGGTACTAGGTGCTGATTTGAAGGTTTAAAAAAAAAAACCTTTCTGGGAAAAAGGGGTGAATTAAGTGTGGCTAGGCTGGCCCTTACACCATAAACCATGGCTGGTTTGGATGGGTAAGAGGAGGAGACTAGGGTGGAAATCAGGAGATTTATTTTTCATCACTTTCCCCACGCCCCAAGAAGTCTCTCCACAGGTCTGCAAGGCAGAACAAAGGTGTGAGAACGTTTCTAACATAAACGTAAGAGTCCGGGACTGATCGCTCTTTGCTAGTCTGGTAATGACTGCCATGGTTCATGAGAGTTTTTTTCTCAGTGAAGTTTCTTTTTTTGACGGAAATGATTTAATTGATTTTGTTTTAATGGTGAGGAAGATTTTTTTTCACTGTGGTTGAAACAAATCGTGTTTTATCCTTGATAGAAGTCCCTTTGCTTATTGACATTCTGCTGGACATAATGTGGGCCATGTCGCGGTAGACTTTTTTTTGTGTTTGAAAGATGATGAATTTGCACTATGAAGGAAAGTACTCGCTGCAGAGCGATGGCATGGTACATGTGCAAATAGGGTGAATTCATTAGCGCTATGTTCGCTGCTTTTGATGGAGCTATAACAGAGTAGTACGTGTGTTGTTTTGTTGTGTATAAAGCAGCAGGGAGTTTCTTTGTTTTTTGTACTCAGAATGTGCGCTGGTTGCAAAAGGTATTTTTGTGGAACACTATTCTCTTCACTTCAGCCAATTAGGCAGACACATGTAATTTTTTTTCAGCTGATTGAAGTCTGCATGTGTGAGTAATTTGGTGACCGTCACTTGAATAACAAATGTTTTTTTATCATGTACATTTTTTTTCTTTTTTTTTTGTATTCTAATGCGTCCTTGTTCCCCAACAATGGCATGAACTTTTTTGTGTGTGACGTAGTTTTGCCAGACTGTGTGTCGTTGATTTTACGTGACTCAAAGTGAGATTTTTTTTTTAATTAAGCATTAAGAGATCATGCAACAACATGCCAACCCAGTGGTTGGAGGGACAGGGTGGAGTGTCTGAGAGTGGCTCACAGAAAAGCAGGGGAGCAACTCCACATCCATGCTTCTAGGAGGAAGGCCAGGCATGAAATTTGTCAGTTTCCCCCTCTGTTGTGGAGCCTCATCCTGAGAGTCGCTCTGAGCCACCTCCAGCAGTGACCACACATCTAGAGTGGCACATTGTCTCATGGCCCACTGACCAAAGGGAGCCAGGGAACCTCCCATGAAACCCCTCCTATCCCACCTGCTGCCCCACAGTCCCCTGATCAGCAACCACTGACAGACAGGAGCGGAATGACTGTCCGCAGATCTGCCCGCTCCAACAAGGGGTTCCCCCACTTTTGGAAGTGGAAGTGAATGTAGCATGTTAGGATAGGCATGCTAGGATAGGCATGCACCTCCTCCATCTTTTGGAATCTTTTGTTTCTTTTTTTGGTGGGTTCTTTTTTTGACATGGGCATATGAATATATTCAGCCAAGTGGACACTTTTTGTTGGGAAAGGTTTTGTTGGGTTGGTTGATAATGCTTCCAACGTGGCTGAAGGCAGTTCATTTGCGTGTATTGCGCAGATTTTGTTGAACATTGAATTTCGTTTTTGAAGGTTTTGTGAAGAAATGTTGGGTGCATCTGTGTATTCAATGTGGACATTTAATGGGGTATGAAGCACTGCCTTTTAAGAAAAGGTTGTCTTGCACCCCGGTATGTAAGAATGAAGATTGACAGATGCTGAGTTAAGACAGTACAGGCAATAAATGGCCGTACTGCCCCTGAATACTTTGTTGGGAAAGATGCATTTTCAAGATTTACTTTAAAAAGGAAAATCTGAAAAATGACAGACTTGAGGGCTACAAGTGAAACATGGACTCTTGTTGGGAAAAGGTGAACTCGATGTCCTACTGAATGCGATGCTCAGTTTAGGAGGCGACAGAAAAGCGCGAGATTGGCACTTTAAGTCCCAGGGAGGTGTTTTGGTGTTGTACGCCCAGGCCCGATTGGTTTTGTAAACTGCTGTCCCTCCGTTCTCTTGGTCTGTATGACTGCGATTTGTTTTTTTGTTGTACTATATTGATCTTTTGATGAACCATTTGGCATGTTTGATTTTGCTATGTGTGCTGATACGTTTTTTTTTGTGTGTGTTGAATTCTAACGGAATCTACCTTGTCGGTTTAAGTGCTGTCACACTGTTGGTGGTAATTTTTGCTTGACAATTGACCTGTTGAGGGTTTATTGTCGCCAAGGATTTTTTTTTATGTATTTTTGTGTGCAAACGGCATGCTATACTATAGGCAAAGTTATGGGACCATAACTGTCAGCAGGGGAGATTGTGACCGGACAGAAGTTTACTTCTGCAAATGTTTAATCTTCATGCTCTTCAAGAGCATGTTTCGTTTTATTTGGCCATTTATTATTTTGTGTGGGAGTTGAGCTGATAAGGGTAGCGTAAGTGCATAGGGATTTCAGTGAATTCTGAGCCTTTTGTAGTAGAGCTGATAAGGGTTGTGCAAGTACATAGGGATTTCAGTGATTTCTGATCTTTGTCAAAAGAGTTATCCGACTTGGTGCCAAGTTTAGCGTGGTTCCAGAATTATCTTTAGAATTCCAGTGGATGAGTAGGAATACCATAGTGGTTTGTGGATATAATCAGTCTACTAGCATAATCTCTGTTTAAGAAGGTGCACAAACTACCAGACATTAATGGATATTTATTCACGGTAATGACAAAGCGGTGATTAATACTGCCATTTACGAAGCTCAGGGCCTATATTCTGCTGCGTATTAGCAGTTGGTGTGAAACTGGAGGCATTAATATCAGCCTCCTGCCAGATGCGATCTTTTCCCCACTGCTGTCACAGCCAACAAAGGGTTTGCCGGTTCTCTGATAACGGGAGACCGGTTTTATGCCGTTAGCCCAAAGCACCAAGGCAAAGGTGATTATTTTTGAGGTATGTCAAAACAAGTTTACTGGGAACAAGTTCATTGGAATATGGTTGTTATTGATGAATATTTTGTTGTTGTTGACTGTTTAATGTTTAAAGAAAATGTTAAAAGCCACTTAATGGAGTTTTAAAGACATAAGAGTTTCACTTAGGAGGAGAACTGGTTGTATTTTTCGTTCAAGAGATCTTGGACACTCTCTCTCTCTCTCTCTCTCCTGCTCTCTCTCCTCTCCTCTCTCTCACTCTCTCTCTCTCTCTCCTCTCTCTCTCTCTCTCTCTCTCTCTCTCTCTCTCTCCTCTCTCTCTCTCTCTCCTCTCTCTCTCTCTCTGTGCTTGTTATTTTTTTTTCATGGAATCAGTACCTGATGATGGAGGCTGGAATGGATTATTCAGTTTTTGCTCACTCCTGGTAGTTACAGTGTTGTTGAAAGCAATTCCGGAAAATCAATGCTGATCTATTTAATTTTCATTTTTGATGTATCAGAAACTTCGTTTTGAATTGTGTTCCAATTCTTGGCCATACTTGGCTGAGTGCGAACGATGGATGAGTGAAGGGAAGTAACCCTTTTTTTTTAAGGAGTAAACCAGTGACATGTATGAGTTGCTTCCCTTTGCTGGATTCTGCTGGCTATGTTGAGGCCAGGCATTCACTTTTTTTTTTTAAGATCATGTGCGTCTTGGTGCTATGATTTAGGGACACACATGTTGCCCTTTTCAGAGGATGCCTGTTCCACACCAGAGAGGTGGCCGGGACAGATGAACGGGTGGGGTCAACACCCTGTCCTGAGGTAGATAATGTTTTTCCCATGTTGACTTGACTGACTTGACTTGATCCCTTAGACGTCGTCCGTGGGGCACCTCTGAAGCAGTGACAACCATCCTTCTCCATTCCTCTCTGTTCTCTGCCCTCCGCAATGTATTTCTCAGCCGCAGGCCGCCACTCCGTGATGTTATCCTCCCATCTTTTCCTTTGTCGACCTCTTCGCCTTTGTCCTGGTACTGTGCCCTGCATGATTGTCTGGCAAGGCCTGTTGATCGTGTGATGTGTCCATACCATTTCAATTTGCGTCTTTTTACTGAGGTTTTGGAGATCGACATATGGACCAATTCATTCTTGATGCGCTTTTTAACTTCCACATTGGTGATGTGATCTCTGTATGAGATGCCAAGGGTCGTCTGAAGCACCTCATTTCCATTTTTGGATCTTTTTCTCAAGGTCTGGTTTCAGCGTCCATGACTCACAAGCATATAAGAATATCGCCATGACTAATGATCGCATCAGTCTAATCTTTGAGCTGATGGGGGATGTTTTTGTTTCTCCAAAGAGGGGTTAGCTTAGATAGCGTGGCTGTGGTCTGAGCGACTCTTGAGATGATTTCAGGTCTTGAACCTTCGTCTGAGATTGTTGCCCCCAAGTACTTAAATGTATTGACTGGCTCAAGCTTTTTGCTGTTGATGGTTATGTCTTGGTAAAGCCGATTGGGTTGTTAGTCATGACCTTTGTCTTTTCCGCACTTATTTCCATGCCATAATCAGCAAGGTGTTGTTGAGTCTGTTGATCAGGTGCACTAGCTCTTGTTCGTTTCCAGCTAGTCCATCTATGTCGTCGGCAAAACGGAGGTTGGTGATGGTTCTCCTCCCTCCAATATTTACAGTTCCTTCATGGGCTTCTAGCGCATCGGTCATAATTCTCTCAAGGAAGACATTGAAAAGTGTGGGGGAGAGTAGGCACCCTGTCGCACTCCAACGGTAGTTCGGAACCACTCGCCTATGTTGTTACCGAAGAAAACGGCACTGGTGGCTTTATTGTAGAGGCTTTCAATAATTCTGATGAGGTTGGCATTGATGTTGAAGAGTTTCATTGTTGCCCATAATGCTTCGTGCCACACTCGGGCGAAGGCCTTCTTGAAGTCTATGAATATGTGGTACAGAAAGTTGTTGGTGTTGGTTGTACTTCTCACACAGTATTCTTAGATTTAATATCTGCTCTATAGTACTTCGTCCTGGCCTGAACCCCGCCTGTTCTTCAGCGATGATCTTTTCTGCTTGTGGGTTCAGTCTATTCAGGATTACTTTCAGCATAACTTGCTTGGGTGGCTGATGAGGCTAATCGTGCGATAATTTGGCATTGCTGTAGGTTGCCTTTCTTTGGTAGCGTGATGATAAGTGACTGCGTCCAGGGAGTTGGGCCATTCCCCGGTTTCCCAGATTCTGGTTGCATATTGCAAGTAACATGTCCACCATTGGATCTCCTACCTGCCTTGATCAATTCTGCCGGGAGTTGTCAACACCGGGCGATTTTCCTCTGTCATGATGATAAGGCTCTAATGATTTCCTCACGTGTTATATTATCCTTGCTGTTATTTGTTGGTTCCGGTGCGACAAGGATTGATGGATTTCCCTCAGCGTTGTACGAGTAAAGCTCAGAACAGTATTCTGTCCATCGTTGTAGTATCTTTTCATCATCGTTGAGACATTTAAACCCTTTTTTGTCATGGATCGTTGTTGTCTTGGCTTGTTTCTTTCCCGTTAGGTCCTTGACAATTTTGTAGGCTGCTTTGCTGTTGTTGTTTTTCAGATTATTATCAATCTCTTGGCATGGTTGTCAATCCAAGTTTCCATTGCTGCCTTCATCTCAGTTTTAACCTGCTTGTTAGCATCATTGTACTCTCTTTTTCCTTCTGGGTTGTTCTTTTTGTTTTTCAATTCACGACGTTTGTCACAAAGTTCCAGAATTTCGTCGGTGACCCATGGCTTCTTCTTCGGCCGATGTTTACCAAGCACTTCTGCTGCTGTTTCTGTGACAGCTTTGTTGAAGGAGTCGGTGAAGGATTCTATGTTAATGTCTTCGTTTGCCAGGACAAGCAGAGGTGCAAATTTTCCTCCAATATTTGCTTGAAAAGCTTCCTTAGTTAGGGTCTTTTAGCTTCTCCAGATTAGAACTTTAGCCTGATGTTTCCTTTCTTGTTATTGTTTTTGAGGCGGAGTGCGAATGTCATGAGGACCATTTCGTGGTCGCTTCCAATGTCTGCTCCAGGGAAGCTTCTGGTTCTGGCAATGTTGACACTCGATTGGAAGCGTTGTTTTGCCATGATGTAATCGATTTGATTGTGATATAATCCTCCAGGACTATGCCATGTTATCTCCTGACATCTTGGTGGACCGAAGGTGTTCGTTATCTTCAGGTTGTTTGACTTTGCAAAATCCAGGAGTCTCAGTCCTCTCTCATTGTTAGAGTGTTACAATAGGGACCGCATGTGTCTTCCAATCTTTGCACGAGTCTTTTCCGATCTTAGCATTCCCGTCACCTTGTACCACTATGATATCTTTTTGGGTATTTCGTCGAGCGCTTCCTGTACCTGGCCATAGAATTCTTCGACTTCTTCGTCGCTTTTAGCCGAATGTGGGGCATAACCCTGTAGGATGGTGATGTTGAATGGTTTTTGCCCTCAGACACATGTTGATATCCAGTTATAATTTTTTTTTGTTCTGTTTTGACATTTTTTAACAATGTCCCTGTGTAAATTCATTGTACCTTTGGTACCATGGATTTTGTGTAAAGCTGGTGGTCACAATGGTTATTGTTACCACAAGCCAATGGTATGCCATCAATGGTATTGAATGAAGATGATGTTTTTCTTTTGTCAGACCCATTGATTGGATGATGATGTGTAAAGTATTATTATGAGTATATGAAAATTTGTTTTCATATTATGAGAGACCACTAAATCTGTTGAGATAATTGTGGTTTCCCTGTTCTGTGGTCTTAATAGACAAGGGTCAGTGCTGCTAGCATGCAGTACAACCTTTACAGAACAGAACAGATGCCGGTATCTTCACAGTATCTTAATGTTATTTTATTTTGCTTTTGTTCCATTGTTATGCTGAGTTCATTTTTGTTGCAGATTCACCCATGGTTGTGTACTCATAGTTATAAATGTATGTTTCATTTCATTCATGCTTGTGGAGATTTCTCCTTTTGTTGCCAATTTTCTAAATATGTTGTGCCTGGTAATTTTCCAGGTTGGTTGGCTACGTTGGTTTGCCTGGCTTGGCTTGGCTTGGCTTGGCTAGGTTGGCTGGTTGATTGACTGAATAAACGAAAATGTCCAACACGAGTGGGGGTCTTGGGTGATGGACGGATACTCTCCCCCCTCTACCCTTGACCTCTCACATTACTTAACAGAACCTGCTTGAAATCTTGTTTTAGTCCATCTGCCAAAATTGTGGTGGTTTGTGGATGGGACCAGGTGCAAAGGAACTACTGGGTCAAGTTTAAACTGGAAAGGCAATAGGATGAGTGCGGGCCTCTACTAGGGGCAAACAGATCTGTGATTTGCCTTCTACTGGGCCAAGTTTAAACTGGAAAGGCAAAAGGGCGAGTAAAGGGACCTCTACCAGGGGCAAACTGATCTGTGATTGGCCTATCCGGGGTTATGGCCCTTTGCCGCCTGCAGAAGAACTGGTATAAAGAGTTACTTTCCCATGTAAATTTATTTTTCAAATACGATTTTTTTTTTAAATTAAAAAAAAAAACCTGAAAGAAAATCTCTAGTTGTCTCCTATACAGGCGGGCAGACAATGATAGGACAAATAAAAAATTGAAAAAAAAAAACTCTCTGCATTTAGCAACCTTTCTAATTCAGCTACGTCTGAATACATACACAAACATGCATACATGTTAGAAATGAACTATTGTAGACTCCAACAATATTGTTTCCAGCTGTGGTGCTACAGAGGTTAGTGGTGACGCAAAAAAATGAAACAAATAAATGAATAAATAAACACAATCAACAAAACAGTTAGCGGGGCAGCACAAGCCACGGCAGACAAAACTGGAGAGGTGGTTAGTGACGACAGCGTTGGTATCTCGCACACCCCTCTTACCACTGCTGTCAATCATGAGCGCAATGTGAGCATGGCCCTTGGGGATGACGGGTACTGACCTACAAGGCGACACGGTTCATTGACAGCACGCAGCAAAACATCAAAACTAAGAGAGAATTATGACTGAGAGCACAGGGTAAAGCTAACTTTTTTTTTTGGTTAAAAAGAGAGAGGTGATTGACAGCCCAGCGTGTGTGTGTGTGTGTGTGTGTTGTGTGTGTTGTGTGTGTGTGTGTGTGTGTGTGTGTGTGTGTGTGTGTGTGTGTGTGTGTGTGTGTGTGTGTGTGTGTGTGTGTGTGTGTGTGCGTGCATGTATGCGTACGTGCGCGCGTGCACGTGTTTGTGTGTACGTGTGTGTGTTTGTGTGTGATGTCCAAGGACGTTCATATACATAGATATAAAACACTTCAAATGTAGTGGTCACGCCTTTAAGAAATATTTTCAATTTTGGAAACACACATCCGATTAAAATATCACTGCAGTATCAAATGCTGAAAAAGAATGAATTGCAACTACATTAGAGAGACATGCTGAGATCACCAACACACACAAATTCACACTCACACACACACTCACAATCATGTTCACCCACAAATTTTCTCTCTTCCTCAAACACCCCCCCCCCCCACACACACACACACACACACTCACACACACACACACACACACACACACACACACACACACACACACACACACACACACACACACACACACACACACACACACACACACACACACACAGTGAAAGACATCAAACCAATGTAAAACAAACTCACTTTCCAGCCGTGACATGGAAGTTACCGGCGACCTTGCTCACTTCAAGGCTACCGTGCACACGACAGGCATCTGGTGTGCCTGATTTCATGTCTTCTCTGGGAAAACAGAAACACCTCATCAGTTTTTGCATGAAATTGCAGAAAGACAGACAAACAGACCAGGGTGAAAATGATGGCAGATAAGCTTGATGTTCTATTTTTGAAAACATCAACTTCTGTGAATGCTATCAGCATAGAAGAAGAAAAAGAAGAGAGAGTGAGGAGAATAATGCATGAATGAATCATGTCCATCAGTCACATGTAGGAAAAAAATTCAAGGTTTCCTTCAACTGCACCTTCATTATGTGGGAAGCAGTCAAAACTCTGATCATGAGAGGAAAAAAATCCTTTTATGAAAGCAAACAGGCCTTCATGTGCGTGCATGTACACCATGGACACACACACACACACACACACACACACACACACACACACACACACACACACACACACACACACACACACACACACACACACACACACACACACACACACACACACACACACACCACACACACACAAACACACACACACACATGCACACACATGCACGTACGTATGCATGCACGCGCGCACACACACACACATACACACTCACACACACAGAGGTACCCACCTGGGCGGCATGCCACCTCTAAAACTGGGTCTGTCTGATCTCCACATGAGCTCCTGCAGGGCGTGGTACTCCTGTCGCAGGTAGTCGTTCACCTGCTGGGTGAAGTCCAGGTATTCCTGCTGCTTGGGGACAGCTCAAAAAAGGCTGGCTCCTCCTTCAGTTTGCCGTAGCTGAACACGTCCTGCCCTGTCTGGTCCAAGATGTCGGCCCCTATGTCTGTACAGGAGAGACCAAAAGCGATGCTATCACTGACATATCATTGCACCACTGCCATCATAGCATCAATAATCTGGTGATTGAAAACTCGATCCTTTACATTGTAGCATATAAAAACTTAACTCTTTTGCACATATTTTTTCCCATCTTGCTATTGTTTTTTTAAAAAAAAAGGGTCCACCTAGACCATTAAAAAAAAAAAGGAAATTAAAAAAAAAAAACGAAAAAGCTTTCTGTCTACAGACGAAAATTCTCACCATGCAGAAAATGTCTCTGCTTCTTCAGACAGTCGAGGCACTGTCACATGTCACAGCTTAGAAAGACTGGCTTCGAGATAGACAAAAAGTCACCAGCATCAATTTTTTGCCATCTAATTCAGTCTTGTTATTT
>CM031616.1:60037587-60045087 GCA_018398815.1 Conus ventricosus
TATATAAAAATATATGTTACTTTATACTTTCTTTGGTGTGACTGGCCTTTTATACTTGTTAAGGCGGCCTGCTTTATAGCTTTGAGGATTCTGCTGCACCACCAAGCACATATTTATACTTACGGTATGTTATCCATTTCCACTCACCCATGACGGCTTACTCTTCCCTAACAGATGGAATGGTCGTAATATGTGTTCAATATTTTTCATGCATTTGTTCACACACAGTACCTTGGTTTGATATCTCATCCAAAAACTAGAATTATCATATCAAATGAAAAATAATTTTACGAAAAAAAAAAAATGCAAATCAAATTAAAAACACCTCTTCTAAACTGACTATCTTAAGAGGGAATAGAACCCCAGACCCTGGGAAAATGACCCCAATACCTTATCCACCAGACCACCAAGGCACTTATCTTTGTGCCTTTTGATCTTTGATTAAAGTCCAAGTCATGAATTATGTATGCACATGCCCTTGCACGCATACGTATGTGAGTCAGTGTGTGGAGACTATATCATGCACAACTATATATACGAGGTGATCAAGTAATATTGGTGTCTGTGCGTGCGTGCGTGCATTGCGTGTGTGTGTGTGTATGTGTGTGTGAGTGAGCTTGGACGCGAAATGCGTGCATGCACGCACCTGCCACACTGTATTATACAGCGGCAGGCCCACGTGCATGCCTACACACAGACATGTATTACACACACAACACACACACACACACACACACACACACACACCCCACAACACACACACACACACCACAACACACACACACACACACACACACACACTGAAACAGTGTAGGCCTATATGCGTGACGTGTACTGTGTATCTCGTATTCATATTTATTTGTGCCAGTGCCACTGCTCATGTGATTACATGGGTCCGCTGTGAGAATTCGGCATCATCCAAATATATACCCCCTCCCCCCTTTCCTCCTCCTCCAACTTTATATACGTTCGCTGCATTCGTTGCTGAATTACCTCTCAAGCAAAAGTGTAAGCTAGTAAAGTGCAGAAAATTCGTCTGCAACAGCGTTTCAAAGTGCACAAAACATTTCTAAAGCACTTTTTGTTCAAAACAGAATTACAGGAAGAGGTGCAAACTACAACATTAACTTCAAGTATATGGTACCGATCAATGTGTTCTGACATTTTATTGGAAACCAATTCACAAATGTTTCACAAACCTGACTATTGTACTTATAGGTTTCGAGCCGTTGACGTCACACGCAATGATTTAGGGGATCGCCGGCCATCGCGGGAAGGCAGCACAGTAGCAGACGGCGATTGATAAACACCGTGAGCTCGGGCCGGGCGAAGACTGAACAAATCTACAATGGCTCCAGGGAAATTTGTTGTGTAATCGGCTGTCATAGCTCATCACACACACACACAAAAGGGGTACAAAAGAGAAACATGGCTTGCGATTTTTTTAGATTCCGAGGTGTGAAACGGCATCACGGAAAATTCATGGAAGAACTCGCCGCACGGAGCATGAAGTAAGACAGCGAGTGATAAACACAGCGAAACACTGTTATGTTATCGGCTGTCATAGCTCTTCTCACACATTCTTGGGTGCAAAACGAGAACATGGATTGCAATTTTTTTAGAATTCCGAGGGTGAAATGCCATTGCGGAAAATTAATGGTAGGTCTGACAACACGGAGAAGAAGAGCGTCGATTGCCGCGATCAGGCGTACGGACATCACGTTTGAGCACAGTGAAGAAGGCGCTCGAGTCTGTTCCAAACATTTTCATGGATGTAGATACCCTCGATTCCTGTATGCAACATGCATTAAGATTTTAAGTGGATAAAAGGGGGCCCGGGCACAGAGTTTTAAAATGCCCAAAACGAATGTGTGTGTGCGTGCGTGCGCGCGCGTGCGTGCGTGTATGTGAGTGAGTGAGTGTGTGTGTGTTTCAAGTCCAGCTTCCTTACTATGGGAGACTCATTAACTGATTCAGCTTGTCAGTATGGTTCTTCCTTTATCCAACATTGTCATTAGTGTGACAAACATTGGGAGATCAAATCTAAATGACTGACATGAGAATCCCTCATACTGTAAGTGAAAGTGGTACAGGAAAGTAATGAGGCAGGAAAACTTTTGAAACTGATCATTTCACATAGTAAAAAAGTTCAGTGTGAGTACTTTCTGAAAGCAAATCTTTGAAAAGAGTCAGATAGAACTGACTCCAAAATTTCCAGATGTAATAAAGTAATAATTAGCTGATCTGTTATCTTGTGCAGTTTAAATACCACACACACACACACACACACACACACACACACACACACACACACACACACACACACACACACACACAACACACCCCACACACACACACACACACACACACACACACACACACACACACACACACACACACACACACACACCACACACACACACACACACACACAACACACACACACACACACACACACACACACACACACAACACTGCTTGGAACACAAACTGACGCACAACTATGCAAAAAAAACTCAGAAAATGTACAGAAGCTGCTTTCATTCAAAATATTTTTCCCTGCTTTTTTTAATTTTTTAATCTCCATTTTGGATTAAAATACATGAAAAGTCAAAGGAATCACTAGCTAAACATACATGAAAAGTCAAAGGAATCACTAGCATGCACACATTATGCACACAAAAAGCTAGCATTGAAAGTACACTTGTAGAAATCATAATTTGAATGAAACAATGTATCCAAGTATTTTCCTAAACAATCTGAAACACCACATTCACACACACACACATGACAGCTTAACTAAAATCAAAATCTAGAAAGAGTGGGTTAGTTACCACCAAGAACATAGACAAACAAAGTACAGGACAAGACACAATGCATTTCAACCTCCTGGGTCTTCTTAAGGTAAAGAAAACAAGTTTGCTATGATTAGTGTGATATTTGGCCATCTGGCCATAGCACAACTTTTCAAGATGATTTTTTTCTTCAGTTTATATCTGACCCCTTTGAGGGCACAAAGATGAAGCAGAACTGGTAAAATAGAAATACTATTTTAAGATGATTTTTTTCTCCAAGAAGACTGTTAAAACAGAAATATTATTTTAAGATGATCTTTTTCTCCATGTATATCTTCAGCTTGTATCTGTTGCCTTTGATGGCACAAAGATGGAGCAAAACACTGTTAAAATAGAAATATTTCGAAATAACCTTTGTCTCCATGTACAGCTTCAGTTTGTATCTGTCCCCTTTGAGGAAACAAAGATAACAGCAGAAGACACTTAAAATAGAAATATTTCAAGATGAATTTTTCTCCATGTATATCTTCAGCTTGTATCTGTTCCCAATGAGGGCACAAAGATGAAGCAGAAGACTGTTAAATTGAAATGTTTTTAAGATGACATTTTCCTCCCTACATACATTAGAGATCATATCTGGGCACAAAAACTGTGTCAGTGGGTTTTCCATGACAAATTGTCTGTCTTCCTCCAGTATAATTTACAAGTGGGAGTTTGTAAAACAAACAAACAAAGAAAAAATCACTTTTCATTTATGATCTGTGTGGCATTGTATACTATTACTCTGAGTTTCAAAACAAATTGATTCTGAAGTTCAGTGCACACTATTAATATTCTACTATGTTTGTGTGATGTGATTCAAGAGCACTTGTTTTCCAGCAGTGCACACATGCTGGTTTATGTACACATGCATGAGCAGTACAATTAAAAAGAATTCCCACAATGACTGATTTAAAACAGGAAATTATACTGCAATGGTAACACAGCTGTACTGTATGCAACATGACACATAATTTTGCTGTTACACACTTCAAACAAAATGATCAGTGCGAAAGTGAAAACACACACACACACACACACACACACACACACACACACACACACACACACACACACACACACACACACACACACACACACACACACACACACACACACACACACAACAAAATAGATTGTGATATAAGAACATTTTTTTCCCGGCAGTGTTACTCACATGTATCTGAGTTGTATGCATGAACAGTGTGGGTTGAAAAAAGCATCACCATTATTAACAAAGACTGGTTTACAAGAGAAAAATTTTCCTGAAAACATTAAAAAGAGCTGTAAATGACAACACCCTGATTTTGATTTTGCTGTTACATCAAGACAGACAATAAATTTTCACACACAGTTTTCTGAAACTACAGGGGAAACCGCATCAACCATTACACTTGAATGCATATACCAATACAACATAATGCAAATGGTATTAAAGATGAACATTCTTTGCAGAACCAAAAAAAAGGCAAATTTCAAGTGACAAGATGACTGCAAGTGAAAAAGTAGTAGAGGAAATATCTATGGTCATTGTGAATGTTAAATGAGTATCACACTTAAGACTCCAACATTAAGAGTTAACTCTGTTACAAAGTTCTTTAACTTGCACACTGTGCGCAGATTAGACACTACCGTACATCGCAGTAAAAATTAGTTGTTAATACTACTAATAAATTTTCATTCTTATGAGAGTAATTTTTCTGTCACAGTAGCTAACAAAACTGTACACATTATTAAACAAAAAGCATTCTAATGCTCCTGCAGTTGAGCATGGATCAATATGTTTGGATTTATAAAAAGCGGTATGTGACCTTTCCTTTCTCTTTGTTCCTCATTCTTTACTCCCCCCCCCCCCCCCCCCCCCCCCCCCCCCCCCCCCCAACCTATTTCCAACCACTCCTCCCCTTTCCCGTCAACTCCTCTCCAGCCATAGACAATACTTATTGTTTTATGTCAAGAGTTGTGTGTTGTTGTTTTTAATACTTTTGATGTTATTATTTTGTTTTTGTTTTTATTTATTTATTTATTTATTTAAATTTTTGTTTGTTTTTTGTTGCTCTATTTTCTACTCGCATCAAATACCCCTGCAGTTTCATGTGAATTTCCTTTGTTATTCTCTGTAATGAATGACTGCTATATCAATAGATTTGGACAATGTTGAAAAAGAAGTTCTTTAACTTTTCTTTCTTTCTTTTTTGCTCAGTGTTAGTGGCTTTGTGGCCTTTAAGGTAGTGCACCTGCCAAGGAAGCGAAAAGTCCCCTGCGAAAAGCAGAGGAAGAGGAAGTAGTTCCTCAGTCTGGAAGAGAAAGTATACTTTAAATGCTGAATGTTGATGCAATGTTATTATTGTTAATAAGAAAATAACACATCTTCATGATGTAGATTCATCTTTCTAAACTCTTTTAAAAAAGGTGCAAGATATTGTTAGTTACAGCTTGATCTACATAATGAAAAAAACATGAAATGATGCAAGACACGTCAGACATGCACACAAAAAGAGAAAACGCACACACAAACGCAGAACATGCTGAGAAAAAATCAAAGCTTAATCAAATTTGTTTATAAACTTTATCTCCTTTGCGTTTGATAATGAAATAATTATGAGCACACTCACAGCCCTACATCTACACTGCATAACCTAGTGTGTGTGTGTGTGGGGGGGGGGGGGTGTACAAAGGATGTGTGATGCATTGATTTGGTGCATACTCAGTGGATGTTTGTTGTTTGGGCCAGATCTTCACTGTCACCAAATCCATGTTAACCAGTATTAATACATTTAATTCACGCATCCTCAAATCAAACATTTCACGCGAATAACTGATAACCTGAATGACTGAATCATGATGCCCCCCCCCCCCCCCCTTTTTTCTTTGCTGCTGTAATGCATGACACACACACACACACACACACACACAACACACACACACACACACACACACACCACAACACACACACACACACACACACACACACACACAACACACACACACACACACACACACACACACACACACACACGCACCACACACCACTTTAAATAAATTACAAAATTGAAATTTGAAAAAGCTATGCCTTTGAATCAAAGAGAAGATTCTCAAAGTCTTGTTGGTACATCTACTGAATTGCTGCATTCAAATGTTGCATTCACTGACACATTTTAACAGAGTTGATAGAGAATACTTTGTAAAATCTACCTTTGCTTTGACAACCGAGTGTTCACAGTTGGGGGGGGGGGGGGGGGGGTTGTAGACTTCATTCATGCACCCAGCCATCAGTAAACTGCACATTATATGCTTCAAGGCTTTTGTAGCACTCTAACTGCGCAAGGTGTATGCGCTTGCACCGCAGACAAGGTAACTCACGAGTCGTAGGATCAAATCCATTCAACCACTCCAATTTTTGGCGATAGCGAGATCTACACTCCCCATCTACTTGTCAATATACTTGATGTTCTTTTTTGCTACGATCTTCTGCATGATGGCTGAAAACAAGGCACAAACAACGACACGCCGCAGTGACAAGATAGAGAGGAATGACCGTCGCCGGAAAGGGGTGCCTTCCCAATATGGAGGTTGCCGTTCGCTGGCGGTAGAAACGTGACGTCATCGCTCGAAAACCTATTCCACGTTCACCGGATGTCTCTGGAATGGTAGCTATATTAAAGCTGTAGTATTTTGATACCCGCACTTCGTAGCAGCGCTGGTTTTTCTGAACGCATGATAATATAATACTCACAGACTGCTAATAGCTTGAAAAGCGTTTGAAAATGAGATTTTACAGAAAGAATTAAAAAAATAGTTCAAATTACGCGAATAAAAAAAAGTAAAGCTAAGCGGTGCCAAAAATTACGACTACGCATTTGATTTTGACCCCAGTCAAAGTATTGTTTGACCACGACGACAACAACAAAGCAACAGCACAACAGTAAAAAAATTGTTTAAAGACTGTTCCAATTTTAACATTTTCAGTACTACTTCTTTGTTTCAAAGAATATATAGCCAAAAATGATTAAGACCCACATTGTACGTCGAGCAGAGGTGACTGAAGCTTGATGATCCATATGCCCACGGCCTTATATGTACACAAGGTCTCGGGGCAAAATAGGAATAGGGTATGCACGCACGTGTGTGTGGTTGTGTGTGTGTGTGTGTGTGGGTGTGTGTTTGTGTGTGTGTGTGTGGTGTGTGTGTGTGTGTGTGGTGTGTGTGTGTGTGGTGGTGTGTTGTGGTGTGTGTGTGTGTGGTGTGTGTGTGTGTGTAAATTGTCTTATGTGTGTGTTGTAAGGCTTTGTTTGTGTTTGTGTCGTGTTAGTGGAAGGTGTGTAACATGTGTGTTGTGTTTGCGTGTGTATCATGTGTGTGTTATGTGGTTGTGTTGTTGTTGTAGTTGTGTTGATGTGTGAGTGGGAGTGAGAGAGGGGATGTGTGTGTGTGAGAGTGTAGTGAGTGAGTGAGTGGTGGGTGTGAGTGAGTGTGTGTGGTGTGTGGAGTGGGGTAGTGAGAGTGAGTATGTGTGAGTGGGTGTCTTTTGTGTGGTGTATGTAAGTGGTGTGTTTGGTTGTGGTTGGTGTGTGGGGGTGTGTGTGTGTTTTAATGTAGTGTGTGTGGTGTTGTTTTGGGGTTGAGAGTCTGTGGTTGGTTTGTAAGGTGTTGTGTGTGTGAAAAA
>CM031616.1:60054095-60061595 GCA_018398815.1 Conus ventricosus
GTTATCATGTCGCCTGACATGAAACTGTACAGACCTTAAAAAATATATGTAATCTCACAATACACTTGCCCTCTGCTGTCTTCTGTCTGTCGTCTGCTCCTGCTGTCTGATCCCTCTCAATCAATTCTATCATCTCTCCTCTACCACTTCGCTCTCTCTCTCTCTCTCTTCTCTCATCAGTGCTTTGTTCTGTGTGTTCAAAATGTACCACTTTTCATATCCTCACCTGTCTCTTCTCATCATCCAATCTTCTCTTGTTACACTTACATCTTTCCCCACTCCACCTCCTCCCTACAAACCTGCTGTTCTCTGTCTTTCAAAATTATGTCTCACTTTATTTATTACTTCATTTTTTTATACATTATTTGTTTGTAGTATTATATTTTCCTACATTTTATCGTTTTGTTTTCATTAATTATCTCACTTTTATTTTATTTTCTTCTTATATTACTGATCGTTGTTGTTTCTTTTGATTATTACTTATTGTTTACTGCTTTTTTATTCTCTATTTCAGAGGCCCTGATGATACAAGCCCCGTTTGCTTATTCTTTATCCTCGTAAATAAGAATTTTGTCCTACTGGGCGAGTCTGTCTACACTAGTGCTTATCTCTCTATCTCTATAAGATCTTTCGTCTTCTGCTCTCTCTCCTCTCTCTCTCCCCTCTCTCTTCTCTTCTCTCTCTCTCTCTCTCTCTCTCTCTCTCTCTCTAACAATGACTAAAAGTACCTCTGTGTTGAATTTAGCAGCCTTTTAACTCTCTCTCTCTCTCTCTCTCTCTCTCTCTCTCTCTCTCTCTCTCTCTCTCTCTCTCTCTCTCTCTCTCTCTCTCTCTCTCTCTCTCTCTCTCTCTCCTCTCTCTCTCTCTCTCTCTCTCTCTGATTCAGTTACATTTTAACCTGTTGTCTTCAGAATGTATATTTGTGCTATGAATATGACCGAAGTGTTTTTTACGTCCATCTCGATCACTATTTTTGTTATCTTTACTTATTTACGATGTACATATTTTGTTACTTATCTTGAATAAAGATGTTTTCTTTAGGAGAAAAAAAGAAAAGACAGCTGGTCTTCACTTTCACAACCATCACTGCTGATGCCACCTTGAGTGTATCTTTCGATGTTCTTCCAATCCTTTCTGCATAGCTTCCCTTCAGTTCTTTGGCAAAGATCCCGCTTTATGCCCGTGCCGCAAACCTATGGCCAATTCTCTTAGTTTTGTATCAGTGTGTGCGTGTGCGTGCGTGTGTGTGCGCGAGCGCGTGCGCGCGCGCGCGTGTGTGTGTGTTGTGTGCTTGATTGACATGTCAGTAAAATAGATGAATAGTTTTTTTTATATACTGAACAACATTAAAAACGCACCGCTTGCCAAAAGACCCAGACAACGTTGGTAGTACAGAATTATTTAATGAAAGTAAGCATATTTGATTACGCATCCATTTTTCAATTAAACAAAATGTCTGTTCTTGACAAGAATGGCCGAATTCATCTGAAATGAGGTGGTGACTTCACTAGGGTCCCTGTCAAAAAGTACACGACGACGAGCATGTCCGTCCGCGAGCTCTAATACCGAGTGTGTCCGCCATTTGCCCCGATGCACGCTTGGCAGCGCCTCCTCATGGAGTAGACAAGGTTGTGCAAGAACGCCTGTGGCAGTCCATCCCACTCCTCGGTCAGTGCGCGCCTCAAATGATCGAGAGTCTGTGGACGTCTTCCACGGGCCACAAGACGCCCCAGCTCATCCCAGACGTGTTCAATGGGAGCCATGTCAGGGGACAGAGATGGCCAGGGTAACACGGCAATGTTGTTCGTCTGGAGAAACGCAGCGGTGGCTCTTGCGGTGTGGGGTCGTGCATTATCATGCTGGAAGAACTGCAGCTCCGGGTGCTGGCCAAACAGTGGGACGACGTGGTTCTGCAGCACCTGCTGGTACGTGTTGGCATTCACATGGTTGTCAAAAAAGTACAGAGGTGTCCGGTAGTCATGACTGAATGCCCCCCAAACCATCAGACTGCCCCCTCCCCATCTATTGGCTTCAAACACGCAGCAGTTGGCGTAGCGTTCCCCGACACGCCTCCAGACTCTCATTCTCCCGTCAGCATGAGATAACGCGAATCGACTTTCGTCAGAGAACAGCAAAGCTCTCCACTGACGTCGTGTCCATGGCAGATGCTGGTTGGCCCACTGCAGGCGTTGCTGACGGTGTCTATGGGTGAGGACTGGGCCAACATGAGGGCGTCTTGCATTGAGCCCTGATTCTTGCAATCGACGTCGAACGGTTTGTCCAGACACTGGACCCCGTCGACCAACCACCTGGCGACATGTTTCTGCTGCTGTAAGGAATCGATTACGAAGATGAAGTTGCCGAATGTATCGATCTTGCGCTGGTGTGGTAACACGAGGTTGGCCCGTTCGGCGCCGATCAGTCTGGAACCAGTTGCTGCCAAACGTTGTGATAGCCTTACAATTGTAGAGTGACTGCAGTTCAGTTGTCTGGATGTCTCTCTCGATGACATACCGACCATTAACATTCCAATGGCTCGCTCGCGTTCTTGCATAGACAGTCGCGGCATTGTTTTCGGACCACTTCGCCTGGTCGAATGACAACTGATACCGTTTTCCAGTCGGCATGACTTCAAACTCACCATTTGAGACAAAGAAACAGATGTGCTACGTTCAGTCTCGGCCCCAGTGGCAAGAAAAGTGTTTTGGGCGAGTTGCACGTGGGCGTCACACGAACGTCGGCAAGCGCGGAGAAACCGAGGCAGTGTGAATCTGTGTCCCTTAAAAATTGTGTCAACATACCAAATCCAAATACACATTTTTCCAAATGGGAAGTCGGCAAATCAAAACGGTGCGTTTTTAATGTTGTTCAGTATATGTGTGAGTGTAGGCACGCATGTGCATCACGAAATTCAAAACGTCATGTACTTCGCATCCCCAGTTGTCTGTGGGGTGAAGAGCTGGAACAATACGCCACTGCCGATGTGGACTGTGTGAATCCTAACTAGCCGACCAACATGGAAAATCCCGAAGAAGAAAAAAAGGAATTGTGAACTGCATTATAAATATTCTTGAGAAAAACATGAGATAACTTCTGAAAAGATGTTGCGTTTGCTGTGTGTTTAGCCGAAGACACTCTCAATCAATCATCTTATTATTATGTGAGTTCCCTCATCCCCAATCCAAATCAATTAGTAGTGTCATTTCCGGTAGGGTGTTAAAACTGTGTGACGGAATCGAGGCACAGGAAAAGACAACTTGAGGATTCTCACCAGCGCCTGTTCTTCTGGTGTCAGAGAATTAATTGAAAACTGCATTTGCTTGCTCTATACATTTTTTGTTTGTTTACTGTTTGTTTGTTTGGTTGCATGTCCTTTCGTTGTTGTCATACAGTGACTAACCTACACTAACATGGATTGTTTGTTTGTTTGTTTGTTTTAACTCTTTCTTGTCATAAAGTGAGTGACCTAGTATTGTGTTTTTCATTTTCCTCTGTGTAGAATTTGGCTTTTCTGTGCGTTCACATAGTTTGTAATTGTGTTCATGTGTACCCAACCTGTTTTATGTGTGTGTGTTGCCATAGTTTGTAATTGTGCCGTAAATTACCTTATCTGTTCTACTCTCTCTCTCTCTCTCTCTCTCCTCTCTCTCTCTCCTCTCTCTCTCTCCTCTCCCTCTCTCTCTCTCTCTCTCTCTCTCTCTCTCTCTCTCTCTCTCTCTCTCTCTCTCTCTCTCTCTCTCTCTCTCTCTCTCTCTCTCTCAGTGTGTTTTCCCTTAATGCTACCTGCACCATGGTAAAGTCATTGTCAGCATGACCTCAAAAGCATGAACTACGAAACTTTAATAGCTTTCAAAAGAAATTACATGAGGTATCCTCAGTATTGTAAACTACAGACAAATCATCTCATGTCTTGGGCTTTATAGAATCCAGGCTCTCAGGCGTTATTTCTATCTTTTCTGGCTACAATATTATTCGCAAAGGCCTAGTGTTTCCCAAATCTACAAGTATACTAGTTTACATTTATGGAACTTTAAACACACACCGCTTATATCACTTTGAAAATATTCAACTTGAGTCAGTCTGGCTAGAAGTAGGCGTTAAAGAACCAAACCTGTCAGAGTCAGCATTCTTTACAGAAATCCTGTTGAAAATGCTGAACGGATGGACAAGTTCACTGCCATGAAGGAAGCAGAATCTCTTGATGCTACTAACTATTTTACTGCTGAGTGACTCTAATATTGATTTCTCAAAACCTCATCATTCATGAAGAGATACGTTTTCCTTATACAGCATATCTCAGATAACTGAAACCCCTACCCATGTAACATCAACCAGCAGAACAATAACTGACCACATTTATGTCACTCACTCACAAAACATCATTGAACAAAATGTTCCTGTAAATGAATACAATGAACATTTTCCCGTATGTGTCATATGGGAAATAAAGAATGAAAAAAAAAAGGAATCGAAATACTCAAACAAAAAGAATGGGGAAAAAAAGGAATCGAAATACTCAAACAAGTCACAAACATGTGACCTACAGATCTTTAGCAAGATTTCAGGATGATAGCTTTCTTGCTGATCTCTCAAGCTCACCGTTTTCGAATGCCTACACGTATGCTAATCCAGAAGACGCTATAGAGAACTGGCGACAAAATTAATGTTTAACACTTTATGACAGACATGCTCTATAGAAAACGGTAGAGTGAAACACACAGCTCAACCTTAATTAATGGATGACTGAGGAAATACGAACTGCAATATTCCTTTGTGAAGAGCTGTTGAAGATAGGGAGGAAATCAGTTGAATTTTAAAACAAGAAAGCGAAATAAGGTTAATTCAAACACGCTGCCGTAAGGATCTTGTTTCTTCCAAACAAAACTCAAAGTCAGTATGGAAACCTATAACTGAACTTACGAATAAAACATCTCAATCTAAGACATGTCACATAAGGAACGTTACTCTGAACGAACTTAAAAAAACATTTCACGAGTATGGCAGAACATATAAAACAAAATCTTACGCAACTAAATTGCGTCGAAAAAAAAATTAACAATGCTCTGCAAATCAAAGAATATTCATTCCCAGCAGTCGGTACCCTCAATGCCTGTAACTGCTGTTTACTGTTCCTTGTGTCATTTGAAGGAGACAGAAGTCATGGATTTTGATGGAACTGACTGTTAAATTTTAGAACTTCCAGCTCCAATCAATCTCAATCACTTACTTACATCTGCAACTTTTGCATTGAATAATGTCACTACCAACACAGTTCAAAGCTGCAGAAATCATTTCCATCCAAAAATCTCTGGTGAAGATTCTGAACCAACCAATTGCAGAGTATCCGTTTTGCCAAAGTGCCCTCAGAAAAGCACATACATAAATACATTTACGACCATCTTGGGCTGTACAATCTACTGAGAGACAGTCAGTCTATCTGGTTTCAGGAAAACTAATTTAGGTCATACTGCTGTAAAAAAAAAAACAACAACGCAAGTAGATCACAGGCATATGAATATTATTAGAAATACATTTTGTTCAACATTATATGTTGATTTTGCAAAGGCATCGACCACAAGTTAATATGCCAAAAATGCACTCCAGCTTATTTTATCATCCCTGTACAGTAGTCAACAATTTGTCTGCCTTGATTCTGCAACATCCAATGTATTACTTGTCAGATATGGAGTAGCCCAGGGCTCAGTCTTAGATCCTCCCCTGTTTTCTATATATGTAAACGATCTCCCTCTTCATATTGAAGACTCTTGTGAACTTTTTTTGTGATGACACGTCGATTCATACAAACAGCCCTAACTTTAATTCTGTGTGTGCACCACTGCAAGAGTCTGTAGACATCTTAAGTCAATGATGCCATGTGAATCATATTTACGTCAGTAAACTCCAGCAAAAGTGTAGTTAAGCTCATAACAACCCATCGAAGACGGCAAAATATTAAAACAAATCTTTTCTATTTTCATCAACAATGTAAGAATCCAAGATGTAGACGAACATCGTGTACTGGGCATAAATATTGACAACATTCTTTCTTGGAATGCTCACATCAAAACAATATGCAAAACAGTATCCAGACAAATATATCAGTTATGCAAGCTAAGTACTTTCTGAACTTTCATGCCAGAAAATTGTTCCTAAATGCATTCAGGCTCTCTTCAGTCAATTACTGTTCGACACTATTTGACTCAGTCAGAGCCAATTCAATGAAATCTTTAATCAGCTTCTACAAATGTGCCTATGAAATCCTCGAGCCTTTTAGAATAGATTATATTCAAATTGAAGTTCTTACTCTAAGGGATATGCTTGCTATCAAAAAAGGAAAATGTTCATGCCAAAATTGTAACCGGATTAGTCTAGCAAGCTATTCAATGCAAATTTAGCATAAACTCTACAAATTATACAAAACTCCAGATTCCCCACACTGAGGCTTGACTTCTTTAAAACAAGACTTCGTTATTTTGGTCCTCTTCTCTGAAACTCACTTTCACTGAAATGTCTTTGAAGCTCATAATCGTACAGGCGAAAACTGTTTACCTATTTTGCACACTCACACCAGATATGTAGATATGCGGTATAACTGACATTACCAATGCCTCTCTACGTGAATTTTATTACTATATCATCAACAACATACATTTTACTCACTTTTCCAAAGTGATTGTTGCTGTCTACAAGTGCTACTATTTCAAAATAAACTGCAACTATTATTAACATGCTACGTCAGTAATGCAAATTTCAATATGTGAAAGATTTATAATTTACTCATGCAGTGTATGTTTGACCCACAGTAATGCTCATATGTTATGGTGGCTGATGTTACTACTATGCTCTTTCGTCAGTGTGTTGTGTGTGTGTGTGTGTGTGTGTGTGTGTGTGTGTGTGTGTGTGTGTGTGTGTGTGTGTGTGTGTGTGTGTGTGGTGTGTGTGTGTGTGTGTGTGTGTGTGTGTGTGGTGTGTGTGTGTGAAGCATACAGTCTTACTGTGTATATATGTTTTCTTTTACGATAATATGAATCATCATTGTCTTGTTATATTCAGTTTTATCTTGTGTCATAGTGTCAATATGTTAGTATCCTTAGTCTCTGAAGGGACAAGGGCCAGATGAAAAAAAAGCACCTTGCTAATGATCTGCCACTCGTGGGAGTAAAAATGATTCTCTCTCTCTCTCTCTCTCTCTCTCTCTCTCTCTCTCTCTCCTCTCTCTCTCCTCTCTCTCTCTCTCTCTCTCTCTCTCTCTCTCTCTCTCTCTCTCCTCTCTCTCTCTCTCTCTCTCTCTCTCTCTCTCTCTCTCTCTCTCTCTCTCTCTCTCTCCCCACATGTATGCGAGGCGTGAGGTAACGCAGGGCACACATCGCATGTTGTGGTTGTCAAAGTTATGGTGTAGGGGTGGATGGGTTCCAACACAAGCCCACCGCAGACTCAGTGGATGGTCGAATCAGTCTGTAATATTACATTTTCCTCGTGTGTGTGTGTGTGTGTGTGTGT
>CM031616.1:60066595-60086595 GCA_018398815.1 Conus ventricosus
TATGCCGACTCTACGCCACTTTCGCCCTCAACCAGTTTTCGGGCGAAAGTGACATAGAATCAGCATATTACTGTTCTCTGACAAGTAAGACTTCAATAACCAAAAATAACGATTATCTACAAACAAACATACTGTGTAGGGTTATCCGTTTTCAATACTAATTTACTAAACTTTTCAGAGAGTAGCGTAGGGGAAAGTAGCCGGGACTGAACACGCCCCATAGAGTAACGCAGGGGAAAAGCAGTTGTGGCTGAACGCGCCCATATACACGGTGGGTGCACTAGGCTATCCGATTACTTCGCAGTATGTTAATTACAGCGTGGGGAGCAGAGAGTCCGGGCGGAAGAGAGAGAGGGGGGAGAGAGAATTACCGGCAACCCTGACAAAGCCCGTTAAGGTCAAGTTGCCCTCAGAACAGACAGACAGACAGACAGACAGAGAAGAGAGAGACAGACAGACAGACAGAGAGGCGGGCACACACACACACACACACACACACACACGCACACACACACACACACACACACACACACACACACACACACACACACACACACACACACACACACACACACACACACACACACACACACACACGCACACTCTTTCTCTTTCTTTCTCTCTCAATTAAATGTCATAAAATCCGCACACTTCTTCTGACTAATTTCTACCTACAAACTTTGTACACAGACAGGCAGACACGGGGCTAAAACCTGATCGCTTAATTTACGGCTCGCGGCAGTTTGCAACCAGAGCGCCTAGCCTGCGCTGTGTAAACGAAGCACACTCGGCTGGGTTGAACCACATTGCATCAGAAAATGATTTGGAAAATTCGAGATTGCCACGTCGACACACCGTATCGAGGCTGTCACGCGACACGACCGGGGTCGTCATTGTTGTTTGAGCTACTGCACAAGAAGGCTGTGTTTTGACTGCGCTCTGTTGTGGCCACTGTGTTTTAATTGTGTTATTTTAAAATGGCTAAAACGTTACTGAAGAACAGGTTTGTTATTCGAGGCCATAAGTTTTACCTTTAACTGCATGTTAGAGTATTTGTTGAAAGAATTAGGCGAAGCATGTTGTGAAACCGGAGAGATTGTTTTTCTAGAAAACGAAAAAGTGAACTAACTGCTTTGGAAATGAACGACTATCTTAAAGGTTTGTTGGTTCAAGGAAATGAAACAAGATGTAGCCAGTTTTAATACGTGTTTGACTATTGATGAGATGGTTTCTTATCTAATAAATGGCGCTGCATTGTTGAAAGTCGGCCGAAGCAAAACAAACCATCATGCGTTGATTGTTGGGAGCTGGCTTGAGACAGCTAAAGCCATGTTTAAAAAAACATGGCGTTTATTTCTTAAGGCGGAGGTAAACACGGCTGATTCGTATGCTAAAAAACTTATATTTGAAACATTTTTGCTGTCTCCCCAAGTAAAAATGTTCTCAGTTTGTATTAGACTTGATTGATTGTTAACTACAGATTCAGTGTTCATGTGGCAAGCTGATCTGTGTATTAAGATGTGTATACTTTTCTACTTTTCTAATTCTAACTAGTTCATCTGCCTTCAAGTGTGCCCTTATGCAACTGAATGGCGATTTTCGAATGTTCTGGCAAACAAACTAGATAGGGTTAGGCAGACCTTAGTACATCTACTAGTATGGAGAGGAGTAGTGTGTGGCTAGCACTATCTTCATATAAATGCTCCAAATATACAATGACGGGTGTACTATGTCAACCTCGGTGTAATGTCAGTGGAGGAAGGACTAGCGCACAGCCCAAACACACTCACAGCTTGCTTACAATCTCATTCATATATCATGCATTCGTCACATCAAACCACTAGTAAAGTCTATAACTTTACTATACATGATCATAGAAAGAACATCAATGCATATAGAATCAAACAAAATAAAACATTCTCTCTTTCCTTGAACTTCACAAAATCATTTATCTAAAACATCATTAACTAACCCGGGTATAAACAGATTTCTACTTTACCTGGCCAGGTGATCTTAACTATTCACGAATCACTGTCTTTTCTTTTCTTTTTTTTTTTTTTTCCCTGTCATTTTAAAAAAACCCCAAAACTGCCGGCACGGGTGTTGGCTGTGGCGTGGTCAGGTGAACTGTTGGCGTTGGTCTGGGGTTCTGCTTGGCGAAGTGCCCTGCCGGTAGGGTCGAACCCCGGTTGGGTTTTAGAACAGTGACTATCAACATCGTTCTGTTCCCCTTTTCTTTCTTCTGCATTAACGCATTGCCTCTCTCTTCCTCTCTCTTCGTCTGCTCTTATCAAATGGAAATGGTTGTTTTTTTTTCTTTTTTCTTTTTTTCTTTTCTTCTTAAAAAAAATAGAACTATCTCTCTCTCTCCACATTCCCCAGTCCTTCCTCTGCGACTATCTCATGCAAATCTCTCAACTTGGTTCTCTTCCCTCCCCCCCCATCTCTCTCTCTTCTCCTCCTCTTTTCTTTTCCCCCTCGTTCTCCCTCTCTTCATCTCTCTGCCTTTTTCCCTCGTGCAGAGATCGCCAAAAAACCCCATCTCTCTGACTTGTTCGTTCTCTCCCCCTCCTTCCTGTAGGCGGAGCCTACTCTCCCGATTTCCCCCTCTCTCTCTCTTTGTCTTTTCTTTTTTTCTCCTTTCCCCCTTTGCTCTCCCTCACCTTCCTTTATGTTAACCCCTGCCCAAAGGGCATTTCCTTTGGGTCATATTTTTACCCCCCTGAACCCCCAATTTGTCTCCCTCAATTCCATTGGTTTTCACATCACGACAGCCGTCTACACCCTTCTCTTGTGGGGCAATTTGGTCATTTTGGGGTTACTATTTTTTCCCCCCCACCACACCTTCCCCCTCTCTTCGTTCCGGCGACGTCTTTAAAATTGGCTAGATGAGTCGGGGTAGGCCCAAGCGCGGGCGGGAAAGCCCCTTTCAGACATTCTCCCGACGCTTAGCCCCGACGGCGTCAGTGCTGTTCCCAGAGCAAAAAATAGCATTAATTGGCTGGGGCGCAGGTGAATGGTGGGTCAGCTATTTGCCCGTCGGGAAAGGGTCGGTGTCTCTGGGGATGAGGTTAGCCTCCCCCTCGCTCAAATTGGTGAATCCAAACCCTGGGGCCGCCCGCCTGACCCCCCGAATATTTGCTTTGGGGTTTAGGTCCAACGGGTGGTGGCGTTTGCCCCAAAAATTTTGGGTTGAGTTAAATTTTTTGACCGGGGACAATTTCCCCTTGAAAAGGACTATGCCCCGCATTGTCTCAAAAAAACGGTACAAAAAGCGACAACCGAATTTTGAACCACAGAAACTGCAATTTTTTTGAAAAATACTTTACAACAAGGGGTTTTAAAAATTAAAAAAAATTTTTCTTAGTGGTATCACCCTGAGTTATCATTGACGGGCGCTTTGCGTTATTTCATCATTTTAAACACCCTGTGCGCACTTATGCGATTCCCCCTCCTGGGGATTTGCCACATTTTCTCTTCACAATTCTTATAAAAAGACAATAAATGATCAGGGATCCTTGCACTTCACTGGGGAAAATTCCATCCTATTTATTGCAAATTGCATCACTACAAAAGCGATGTTGCTCCGCATAACTAAATCCCATGAAAAAAATCTCAAAAAGAAAATTTAAAAACAGTCTCACCCCCAAAAAAATATGAACCTAGCCAACGGGGATAAACCCATACCCAATCAACATAACGGGAATCAACCATATTATCAACAATGCACCGCGGATAGACTAAATTCCCTGGTTGCAGCTTGTGATACCGACTTAAATAGCCCCGCTCGACATTCTGTCGACCGGGAATGTATCACCCCGATCCCGTAGGGCTGCAGTGCCATTCCCCCAACGCAAAAATCTGCTTTTTTTTTCACGCGCCTCCGCGGGAATTTGGGGTTTGATGATCCTCTCGCACGAACTTTTCCCAACAAGTTTTTGTGGAATTTCTGACGGCCCCACAAACAGCTAAACACTCTTCCCCCGTTGGTACCCTTTTTCCCAAACTTTGTCATTCCCTGCAGCTATTCACAGGAAACAGCCCTCTTATGCTCCTGAAACAATACGCCCTTTCCCACGCCTGATGATCTGCCCCGCAAACAAAAAATGGTTTGGAAATTGGTAGCTTCAAGGGGGACGGGAACCTAGCTTTCCAACACCGTCTGCGTGCTTGCTCTGCAGCGTCTGCCCTTTTCGATCACCCCGGGTTTTTCCTGCCTTGACCAAATCATAGGGACTCGTGATTGCTGCGAAATTTGGAAAAAACTCCCTATAAAACCCCAAAAAAAACCTAGCAACCCTGCTTTGTTTTGGTCTTTGGTTTTCTCTGAATTATCATTTCCCCCTTTCCTCTTTCCGGTGCTTTGTGTGCCTCGCAACAAAACCCTAGAACTCCCTTTTCTCCCCCTTCATAAGTGAAACTCCCTGTATGATCTTTGGAAACTTGGCAAAAAAAATTCCCCCCTTCTTTGCTGGGCTCTTTACCTCATAATGATTCTGCTGCGCCTATGAAAACATCAAAGACCGGTCACCTTTTTAAAAAAACCGGTGCGAGTGATCGCCATGAGCGATCGTGACCCACGACTGACAGTGTCCAAAAAAATGCGGGTACCTCTAAACTGGGGTCCCCTTCCTGTTTTCCCCCTTTGGGAAACTCGGTACAACACCCGCCTTTAAAAGAAATTCTGTCTCCCCCTCCTCTAACCTCCTGTTTCTCTCCACCCTTTGCCAACCCCAAGACTTCCGAGCGAGGGTTTGTTCCCTGTGCAGCCCTAAACTATCAGGCGACACATCTATCCCCGTTCCTCCGGGAAAACAAAAACGGTTTAAAAACCCTTTTTTCCCCCTTTTCTTGCCCGTGTTGAACTGCGCCCCTGTAGCAGCAACCTCAGGACCCCCGGGACCTTTTGCCCGGAAATATTTAAAATGACAAATCGTAAAGGGGGTTTTCTCCATACCAACGCAGACAACGCCCTGAGAAGTAAAGGGTAGTACTTTTTCTTGCAACTGGAAACTCCCTCCAGTGCCTCGACAAAGGACAGGTTTTGGGTTTGCCCTGCCAAATCCCCCTTTATCGACCAGCGTTGTCCGTTTTCAAAACCCCCCATGAACAACCATGTTTGTAAACCTTTTTTTTCCCTGCTGGCCCAAACCACCCCCTTTTTCCATGGTAACGAACACTCAGCCTAGTGCCCCCCATCCCCCGCATGACTGCTGTCCAGTGTTTGCCTAGGTGCATCACCCTCTTCAGACTGAATCCCTTTTGGTTCCACTGCAGGGGTTTCCTTGCGACCCTTATCCACCTCTTGAAGGGTGCTGCCTTCTGGAACCCATGCGACAATCCCTCGCCAATGTCCCTTTTTTGTGACAAAAAAAAAACCTAATTTCCCTTTTTCCCTTCCTTCTGCCCCCCCCCTGGGTTTGCAGATTTGCGAAAACTCCCGGTTCCTTGCATCTTCTCCCTGGCCTACACCCGTTCCCTCACCCCGGCCCCCAAAAGTGCCTTCTATACACCTCTGCGAAATTCAACAATCCCTGCGTCTCTGGCTGTCTCCTTTTAAATGTATGGTTAACTCAGGGCCGCAAACCTGCAAAATCTGTTCTTTCATAACTGCTCTTTTTAATTCGGCGGGAATCCTTCTTTGTACCACTCACCTAACCCCTTTTCAAAAGTGATCTAGACGTGCACCAAAGGTGTAGTTTCCCCCGCTTGCATTTTTTGCTGAACGAAATTTCTTTTGAATCCCTCCCCTGTGAGATCAAATCCCTTCATTAAAGACTCCTTCCCGCACCAAACGGATGTTTGCGTGGAAGCAGGGAAAAACTGCAATGCCTTTTCCCCTCAGTAACGCAGACAAAATTGCCCACTTTTGGAGGCCAACCCACGGTTCAAAAATTTCGAAACGTGATTATGCTTTAATCGAATCGGTTCCCCTTCCGAGAATTTTGGAACTTGGGTCGGGGGGGATAGCTACGCACAGATCACTGGAAACGAACTACCCCCCCGGTGGTCTCCCTTTGTTTTCCCCCTTTTCTCTAACCTAAATTTAACCTTTAATCTTTCCGTTTCCTTCTTCTTCTTTCTGTTTCCTGCTTTATTCTTTTTGTTTCCTGCGTTTCGCAGCTTTTAACTTTCCTGCTTGCTATTGCTATCCTGCTGCGACCGGCGTCTTTCTGCTCGCTCTCTCTTTCCATCTTTTTTTGGTTTTTAAGAATGCTTTTGAAAACCTTTTCCCGAATAAAACCAAATCACGAGCGCCTCACGAGTTTTTTTCAATAGGTGTGTTTTTTTTTTCCGCCCTTATATCTCTTTCTCTTTTTTTTTTTTTTTTGAACAAAGATTTTTAACTAGACAGCCAACTGGTGGACCGACACGGGAGAATGCCAAACCTTAAAATAAATTAGTTGGGACAAGTAGTTAGTTTTTTTAAGACGCCCCCGCGCCTGACCCCAAATATGAGAGCGAATTTTAAGGGAAAAATGTGCGAAAAGAGTACTTGGGGGAAATGCCCAAACCTAGTATTAATATTTGGAAGCATGCCAAGCCTAGTATTTAAAACCCTCTTGGGAACATACAGTAAACAACCCCTTGCTTTGGATTACAATACTTGAATCCCACCCGTTCCTCTCTGAGAAATTTAACAATTTTAAAAAATGGCCAAATATCCTGGCAGGTCGCCATAAATTGTAAAAAGGTAATGTCAGTGGAGGAAGGACTACGCAAACCCAAACACCTCACAGTTGCTTAAATCTCATTCATTATCATGCATTGTCACATCAACCATAGTAAAGTCTTTAAATTTAACATGTCTAGAAAAACATAATGCTATAGAATCAAACAAAATAAAAACTTTCTCTTTCCTTTAAATTCACAAATCATTTACTTAAAAAAAACATTAAATAACCGGGTAAAAAAGATTTCTACTTTACCGGCCGGTGATTTAATATTTACGAACACTGCTTTTCTTTTCTTTTCTTTTCTTTTCCCCCGTCCTTTCCAAAAAACCGACACAACTCCGGCATGGTGTTGGTCTGATGGCGCCTGGTCGGTGAGATGTTGGGGGTTTGGGCTGTGGTTCTGCTTGGCGAAATGACGCTGCCAGGTATGAGGTCGAACCCCCCGGTTTTTGGGGAGAAAAAGTGACTACAACTCGATCTGTTTTCCTTTTTTTCTTCCTGCATTAACGCTTGCACTCTCTCTCTCTTTCTCTTCTGTCTGCCTTTTCAAAAGGACATGGTTGCTTTTTTTTTTCTTTTTTTTTTCTTTCTTTTCTTCTTCATAAAATTAGCAAAATATCTCTCTCTCTCCACATCTCTCCCCTTGTCCTTCCTCTGCACTATCTCATGCTAATCTTCAACTTGGTTCTCTTCTCTCCCCCCCTAATCTCTCTCTTTCTCTCTTCTCTTGTTTTTTCCCTCGTTCTCCCTCTCTTTTCTCTTTCCTTTTTCCCTCGGCGAGATTTTGCCTAAAAAACCTCCCATCCTCTGACCTTTTTTCGTTCTATCTCCCTGCCTTCCCGTAGGGGAGACCTACCTTCTCCCACTTCCCCCCTCTTCTCTCGTTGTTCGTTTTTTCCCCCCGTTCCCCCTTCTCTCCCCCCACTTCCTTTATGCCTAACCCCTGTCCCAAGGGCCCGTCCATTGGTCAGTATTTTTACCGCCCCCGACCCCCGAAGTTGTCTCCCTCTAAATTTCCCTTGGTTTCACATCACGACAGTCCCGTTACACCCCTTCTCTCTGTGGGGGTCAATTGGTCATTTAATTGATTAGTAGATTTCACCCCCACCACACACTTCCCTTTCCCCCCTTTCGTTTCCGGCGAGTCGTAAAAATGGTAAAGATCTGGGAGGCGCCAAGACGCGGGCGGAAAACTTTCTCGGACATTTGCCCGGGGAGCTTAGTCCGTACGGAGCAGTGCGTCTCCACGGGCTAAAAATAGCCCTTAATTGGCTGAGGGAAGGTGAAAGAGTCGGTCAGCTATTTGTCCCGTCTGGAAGGGTCGGTGCTTGTGAAGGATGGGTTTTGCCCCCCCCCTTGCCAAAATTTGGCTGAATCCGAACCATGGGGCCGTCCGCCCGACGCCCCGTTTTTTGCGTTGGGCTTAGGTCCCAATGGGCTGGTGGGGATTGACCCGAAATTTTGGGTTTAGTTGAATTTTTACCCTGACTTCATACTGGCCCATTAGAGCCCCCATAGGGCCCAAAAGGCCACAGGGAAGCCCTTTCTTCAAAACCCCCCTGAGCGTTAAAAGGGCACGTGGCCACGGCAGGCCTGCGTGGTGGGGGTTTTGGGCACGACGATAGATGCGGGTTTAACTAGACCCCTCAGCGCGTGAAGGTGGCCCATTGCTGGGCTCCTGCCCCAAAAGCCCCCGGGCAGTTTTTTTAAAAATAGTTCTTACCTCACCTGCTTTGACGTCATGCTTCGCCGTTCACGCGCGTGAACGGTGGGCCTACTTGCTGGACTTCTCCCCCACAAAGCCCCGGACAGTTTTCTAAAAATAGTTCTTACCTCACCTGCTTTGACGTCATGCTTCGCCGTTCACGCGCGTGAACGGTGGCCTACTTGCTGGACTCCTGCCCCGTGCTTAGGCTGCCTTTTTAGGCGGGTGTACTTTATACAATTGTCTTGTTTTATTTAATCAGGCTTTTGTTAAATGCACTTGGCGGCTGCTTTGAACTTGCAACAAAAGAGCCAATGCATTACAAAAACGCAAGCACTGTCTTGCACCAAGTGGTGTTACACATGACAAATAATAAGGCTCTGTGTAACACACACACACTCCCACCCCAAGTCACCCCAAGTTCTTAATTAAGTTTTTAATTAAGTCACCCCAATTTTCTTAATTAAGTTTTTAATTAAGTTACTTCAAGTTCTTAATAAGTTCTTGATTAAGTTCTTGATTAAGTCACCTCAAGATCATAACTAAGTCATCCTCTAAGTACAACCACGTTCTTATTCAAGTTCTTATAATTATCAAAAAAATACAATCTATGTTTTTATCTTAAATAGCAGATGTCTAATATAGTACACACACCGCCTCAAAAAACGCGTCATCGTTGAGGATGTCTTTGCTCAGCGTTCTCTGCATAGATCTTAAGGAAGTTCTTACACCCTAAGCAACCGCATTGATTACAATTCGGGTCTAGGGAAATGTCTTTTATGGGCTCCATGTCTTTATTTATTGACTTTATCATTTTATAATACGCCATGATTTATTTTTATTAAAAAAATTAAAATTAAGTTCTTAAAATATTATTCCTTTATAAATGGATCAAAATGATGCTTTGTTATTGGCGGTTTTTGGCGTGCTGGTGTCTTTTTCTGCATTTAGTGGTTCAGATTTTTTTGATTGCTTTTGTTTCTGTTGCCATTGTGTATATATTTTATAGCCGTAATAACTGCCCCCAACAGCAGCAATGGCGCCAAAAATGGAAAACAGTTTTAAGTTCAATATTCCATGAAGACTTTGGGGCCCTTGTATCACATGGAGTTTTTATAGCTGGCATTGAATCAACTTGTTCTGGCGTTGGTGTTATGTTTTCATGATGAGTCATATTCTGTAACATTATTTTTTTTTTGTCTGTTCCACTCTGCTAATTTTTTTCCTGCTTCAACACGCCCAGGATTTTTAATGGTCTCCACCTGATTCAGCGTTTTCTTCTGATTTTCTGGCTTGGTTACTTTCTCCACCTGATTCAGTGTTTTCTGGTTCTGCTGATTTTCCAGATCGTTCATTTTGAAGGGAAACAAAATCTATATGATTAAAAGTTATTAATCCCATGATTAATGGCGATAACAATGTTCCAATCTATAGTATAAATCACACCCTAGAGACTCTAATGACTTTGTTAAAACTGGATCTTGCGTTAAATCATACGTAAGATCTTGTTCAGAATCAATGGGAGCAAATCTACTGACTAGTTTAGTGCACAAACTAAGAACCGTTTGCCCCACACTTTTCACCATTCTAGACCCCAGCTGCGCTTCATACCTGTTATGATACTTTATAATGTCTTGCGGCGACATCTGTTGAATCTGTTCAATGCTAAATTCAGTTCCGAGGAACTGTTTTGTTTTTCCACACGCTGCCAAAGAATACAGCCTCTCCTTTTTGGGCATAATAGCTTGATCATCAACTTGGCCATTCATAAGTTCAGGAAGGTTTAGGCTGCCCTGTAGCTGTAGTAGATCATCGCTGTTCATGTTTTTATATTAATTATAATTATTTTATTTTTTTAAAATGAGCACCGAAAAAACTATTGCCAACCTTGTATACCATTCTGCCGTTATTTGGAGGTCTAAGTGTAGGATACTCAATGCTTGGTAAAAGCTTGTTAAGAATTAAACCAGCAGATCTTGGCAAACTAGACTTTGAGGATTCAGCAAAGCTGATTGCTATCATTGCAGCTTCGGTTGCCACGAAAGATTTTTAGTCAAGCAAGGAATAATTCCAGACAGTATAAATATGTAAATAAAAATACATTTATAAAAAATGGCTTCGCTCGTAATGATGATAGGTGGCGCTGTGGTGAATGCGCTTGCTTTTAGCGGAAGTAATTTCGCATTTAGTAAATTACGGGATGACGGCGAGAGAAAAAGACATAACAAAGCTATGGAGGAACTAGCAGCTGCACAAGACGCCCTATGAAAAGCAGAGACTTGAGCAGTTAGATTTTATTAATGACACACTGAAAAGACAGGGGGATGCAGCTTACATATTTAAAGATGTTGATCAAGCAATAAAACAATATTATCTAGTAACAGGCAAACCAGTCCAGACATTGCCCCCACCAAAATTCAGTGACTTTTATCAACCATCAGAAAAACAAAAGATGCAAGAAATCGCGTTTATTGCCTTTGGTATGACCGTCGTGTATTTTGTTGCACATAATATTGGCTGAATAAAAAATGAACAAAATCTATTATTCGCCCAAAGGATATTGGAATGGGATCACAGCAATACAAAAGCTAAGCCAAGCGGTAGGAGTCAGTGAACAAACAGCAAAGGAATGGTTATCTAAACAAGCAATTTGGCAAATTTATTTACCTGCCCCTAGACGAATACAGAGGCCGCACTTTGTGAACACAACTCCAAACGACACCCATCAAATGGATCTTCTATATTTACCCTCTGATAGGATTAGACGAAAAAGATTTAAGTACGCACTCACAGTCATTGACATGGCTTCAAGACACAAAGATGCGGAGCCATTAACACAAAAGAGTGCTTCTGCTGTTGCTGTCGCTATACAACTGATATACCAACGAGGGCCACTAACTTATCCTCGCATGATTCAAGTTGACGATGGAAAAGAATTTAAAGGCCAAGTGAATCAATTATTGTTAAAACATAGAGTTACCATTAGAAGAGGCATCCCAGGAGTTCACAGATCACAGGCTTTAGTTGAAAACTTTAACAAACAGTTAGCTGAAAGACTTTTCTCCTACCAGTATCACAGAGAGCTTATTGACAATTCTCGCAACACAGAATGGGTTAGAAGACTGCCCTCAGTTTTGCGCGCAATGAATAATGAAGAATTTAAAGGGCTAAAGCCAGTACAAGCAATCAAAAGAAAAACAATAAATGCTGTTGAAGGAGAGTCTTTATCCGGCAAACTATTACCATTCGGATTGAAAGTAAGGTACCTTTATTTACCGGGGAAGCAGAAGGGGACACTCGCATCAGGGCAACAGATCCAGTTTGGAGTGTTGACCCGTACGAAATAAAAAGAATTGTAAAAATGAATCCGCCCGTGTATTATTTACGAGAAACTGACACAACAAAACAACCAGCTCCTCAAAGATCTTTTGTGAAGGAAGAACTGCAGATAAGTCCGCCAGACACAGTTCCGCTTTAATTAATTTACGGTTCTCCAGTGCCCGATTGCATATGAAAACTCCGGGTTAACAAACACCCGTTTTGTGTTTGTTCTATCTAATGACTTCTTTGTTACAACAGTTGTGTTGATCTCATGTAGATTAGATCGCAGTTTTACGTTGTCATGATGAAAAGTCTTATTGCCAAACAATGCTTCTTTGTAGTTGTCATGTGATATGTTTGACTGCACAACGCTGCGAGCTTTTCCCTTTGCTTTCTTAATGATTTTCTCCTGGCTCGAAATACTGTACATTTTTGACCTTAAACCAACAAACTCCTTGATCACCTTTCCAGATAATTCATCCTTCATCTTTCCTAAAACCTTCTTGTTAGTAATTGAATGCAAAGGCGAATCTTTAGGGTAATCAGATGTATCATACCATCCCGCATGGCCTTTAGCCACTTCGGTTTCCATGTCTTTATAGATGTCTTCAGTAGGAATATCTATAACAAAACTGTCTGTATCTGTGTAAAGTACTCTGGACTCAGGATACGAGGGCTTAAAGTAGTCATAAAGAAACTCTAACATCAAAAGCTTTGATAATTCTAAAACAGTAAACCCAATAAATACAGGTTTGTCTAATTTGACTTTCTTTTTTTTCATCATTATGCCAAAAAGCTGATCATGAAATCTTCTAAAGTCCTGATAATTAGGTTTTGAAGTCAGCTTAATTGCTTCATTCTCTCTGGTGACCAATCTGACATCTTTACGCTTGTGCGGATTCTCCATAGTCTTTCCGAAACAGCTGTTGTTCATCAACTTGAAAAAGTCTTTTTCTGAAGCATCTGTGGATTTGGTTCTGAGATCAGTGTTCTTCATGATGTATGGCTTCATGAACTGTTCTTGATCAAAAGCAATTATGCGATGAACTGCTGTCAACTTCAAACCGTGTCTTAAATAAAATTGTAGAAGTCTGTAATGACAGACATAATTTTTTTTTGCCTCGAAGATTAGGCACAAGTTTAGGCGGCTCTCTTGGATCCATCTTTAGACTTTCTGCTGCTAATGGGTAGTCATTATGTAGGTCATGGAGTTCATGAGGATATTCTAAGTCAACTTCTAGAATGAAACCACGCTGTTGATCAGGCGTTAAACTGCCCAATCACTTTAATGCCTTTTGAATATTATTCGGATCGCCGCCTGTGTACATTTTAAAGTTGCGTAATGGAAGCGATTGCGCCATAGCCCATCCATACAGATTGTTTGCATCTAAATACATGAGATAGTTAGACCTTTTACTCGGATTATAGTCGTCCAAGTATTTGTTGTTTGCTTTACAGTAATGATGCGACGCCATACTAATTCCTCCACGCAATCCGTTTTCAATCATCTGAATCATTGGTAAATCTGACAATAAATCAATCTGTACTCCAGTAAACTTTAAGAAAGCATCCCAACTCATCCCGGGCGCAGAAATGTAATGCGCGGGATCCAGGCTGTAATGTTTCATACAGGTCTTTCTATAATTTTCAAAGACGTCCGCCAACAAACATACATCTGCCATCAAGTAGGAGTCATGATAGTCTCCCATCGTTTTACACTCTAACTTTTGCCAAGCATCTTGAGCATGCTGGTAATCGGAGTCGCTAATGTCCTTTCCTCTAAGACTAGAAAAGAACGCGCCTTTAGGTGGAAGTGTGTCTTCATCAAACCTTCCCCAACTGTTCATGTACTCATAAGGGTAAACGCCCTTTCTAACAAGCGTTGGGTCAAAATATTCTTCCGTTATTGGGCAGGACTTTAAGGACATAGCCAGTGCCTCTAATGAGCCCATCATGTGTTGCATAGAGTCGTAGAAAGACATATTATTTAAAGTGAAACACATGTACTTTTCTGATGACTGTGCAATGCATGCTACCCTGAAGGCGCTGGTTACTGCTTGCATTATAAGGTGAGAGTCATAACCTCGCAAGTTGTGAAAGAATACAGGCAGCTTCCATGTCTTTGGATCAAACTTTAGTTGAAGATTGCATTTACTGTGCGCTGCACCTCTAAACTTCCCACTAATGTGATCATGGTCTCTTACTGTGGGGTTTACACTCTTGGGCGTTAGCTCTAAACCGCAAATCCAACAATGTGTGGCTGAGTCATACTGTTGTTGGTCTTCAGGCGTCATTATGATTTCAGATAAATTCAGATTATTAGAACAGTCATTGCGCACTTGCTGCATGCGTTTTAAGAATGTTTCTGCAGCATCTGGTCCTCTATATAATTCTGGTTCTGAATAAACGCCATCCGACCTAACAATAATGAAGGCAAATGAACAAATCTGATGATTACTCATTAAGACTGTTTTTCGAAGTTTTTGTGGTGCTGGCTCTCAACTCGCCCCTCTTCCTCTTCTCTCTGACGGTCTCTCCATCACTATGGTACCCAAGCGTTGGGCACAATCCCAACGTCCACCCACACCCATGGGCAGAGGGATAACATTCATCTCTCTCTGCCTCTCCCTCTTGTCCCCGTGTTCCCCCTCCCCGCCTCTCAACGTGCCCCCCTCCCCTTCCCCACCCACCCCCCTCGCTCTCTCCTCTCTCTCTCTCTCTCTCTCTCTCTCTCTCTCTCTCTCTCTCTCTCTCTCTCTCTCTCTCTCTCTCTCTCTCTCTCTCTCTCTCTCTCTCTCTCTCTCTCTTCTCCACCATCACATACAGTACCTGGGCGTTGGTCAAAGTCCCAACGTCCACTTCGTCCTTCGGCCAACAAAATCATCATGTATATTATCTTTCAGTCCTTACATCGCCTCACTCCCCCTCCCCTCCTCCCTCCCCTTCTCCCCTCCCTCTCTCTCTCCATCAGCACGAAGAAGTTACCCGGGCGTATTTCATTTGTTAATCTCATGAATAAGTTGTTGTGATAATGTAAGATATCTGAAATTGAAACAGAACCTTGACTGCAAGGGGATGGAAAAAAAGTACCTGGGCGGTGGTCACGGTCCCGATGTCCACCTCCGCCTTCAGCCAGCGGAAGCCCTGGTTACCGGCCTTGGTCCACATGACCACGTGGTTGCCTCCGGACGAGGTCAGCCCCATCTCCAGGCGGTTGACGTGGCTCCCGTACATGTGGTACCAGAAGCTCACGCACGTGTCGCCCGAGGTGGAGAAGCTGGGGCTCCGGACACGTGCCGAGCTGTTCACGGCCTGGCGGGTGGAGGTCTCGATGTAGATGTAGTAGCCTGGGGAACCGCAACAACAACAACAACAGTAGTCCCAGGTGAACGAAGGTTTGGGTGCTTTTTATATTGTCTGGGCGATGTAGGGGGAAGGTAAACGAAGCAAGCGAAAACTGAAGGAAAGAAGCCGTCACAGTGTTATCACTTTCATTTTGACCGGATACCACTCTGCACAATCCTCTGAGCTAAACGAACGCATGAAATATAGCAGCAGTCTTTTAACCCTCGATTATCTGTTTTGGACCCCAGACCCGTGAACTATTGATATCCAAGGAAATCTTCAATGAAGCAGGGGACACTAACAGTAACTACAGAACAAGGGGCGTAACTCTTGCTCCCTTGGTGAAATACATACACGCCCATAACTCCACACGAAGCAGCATTTGTTTAGAGTTATGGGCGTCTGTTCGTTTCATCAAGGGAACAAGAATTACCCCCCTTTGTTCTTTAATCATTGATCATCCGGTTTGCATGAAACGAAAGTCACAATCCCAACACTGTTGTTTTCTATCTGATGTACACTGAGGAGTGTAACACACACGTGTCATCCGCCGCCCCACGTCCTCACCTGCTCTGTTGTTCTGCGTGTGGTCGTACTTCGGACCGGTGTTGCCGCTGGTCGTGGACCCGTGCTGCCGTGTCCAGTCGAAGTTGTCGTCGCGATCTTGGGTGTAGTTGCACAGGTTGGCGTCAAAATCACAGCTCAGGGACGGTAGAGTGGCTGGAACACACGACACGAGTAATGCGTGAGAGTTCATTCGTGATTGGCGTCGGTTGTCAACTCTGATTTACTGGCATCGTTAAGAAATCGTAAGCGGCTACATTGTCTGAGAAATAGTAGCCAATTCTTAAAACAGTAAGTTCGCACCGGTCAGGTTCAGTGGGAAGCTTGAAAACAACTTTGCTGAGCGGATACAGGATCCGTCCTTTGTTCCAGATCCGCCGTGAGGATGTACACTAATATCTAATAGGTTCGTTCTTACTTCACATTCCATCTTACTACCAAACATGGTTGACACTGGTCCAGTAGTTTTTTTGGTTCGGTAGTATTTTGCGTAATCCTGACTTACAATGGAAAAATGCACGCGGGTAAAATATACCTATCTTTTGCCCCCCACCCCCACCCCCGTTTCCAACCCTGTATTTTTTTCCACAAAAAAAAAATCTTTAACATTTGTTTTTCTTTTCTCTAGGTGGGGGCCTCCATTTTCCCCTTTTTCCCAACAAATGAGCACTACTCTCTCGCACCATGCAAGTCTGTATGTTCTATTCCTAACGGACATTCTCCGGCGGACTTTCAGTGTTTAAATGTATCCGCTTTGTCTGAGGTTAATATAAAAAAAAAAATCAGAGCAAAGACAGACAACCAGCACCATGAACCAACAAGGAATGAGACCACACCAAACCAACACCCAGACCAACGCCCACGAGGAGTCAGACCAACGCACCGGGTGGCTGGGTCGTGGTCGCCGGGGTAGAGCCAGTCGGCTGCTGACCGCACGAGCCCTGAGTCAGCGAGATGTCGTCGATGGCGATGTCGCTGGTGTGGTTGGCGCCCTTCACGCCTTCGAAGATGACGTTGTAGGGGGTGGAGGAGTGGACGTCCACCGTGGCCTTGAGCCACTGGTCGCCGTGCTGACCGGTCTGGTTGAAGCCCAGGTACGATGACCTGCTGCTCTTCACGTACACGTTCAGACTGCCTGTACCTGGAGGACCATCACACCTGGGCTCTATAAATTACCTCCCTTGCATGGCAATCGCATACTGAGCAAGAACGTAAAGCCGATGTCATCTTCATCGTTTGAGCGTGAATTTGAATCAGCTTACCGGCCACCTCTTATATCCTGGTTTCTAATATTGCTTTATATCTGGTTTATAATATTGCATTATTTCTTGGTTTATAATACTGCATTATATCCTGGTTTATAATATTGCTTTATATCCTGGTTTCTAATATTGCATTATATCCTGGTTTCTAATATTGCTTTACATCCTGGTTTATAACATTGCATTATATCCTGGTTTACAATAAGGTTTACTCGTGATGAAACATCCGTAAGTTTAAAGGGAGGAACTATATTAATTGTAATCGAGTTTCTTACTGACTGCATTGCATGCAGATGTATTTGTTAGACTAGGTTAGACTGAGTTTGCTGTCTTTATTGGAAGGACGTTTATAATCTTCCATTATATGCTGGTTTAAAATCAGTTTTGCTCGCGATGAAACATCCGTAGTGAAAAGCGAGGAACTGTATTTATTTGTAATTGAGTTTCCTATTGACCGCATTACGTGTAAATAATTATATTTATCAGACCATGCGTTTACTAGGTTTGCAGCCTTTATTGGAATGAGTGCACAGGCTCATTGCATGGACGATGCTCCGGAACTTGCTTGTCAACAGTTGACTTGTTGTCAAACCTGATCTGATTTCACCTAATTCATTACTGTGATGACGGAGGGGTTGCTGGCCTGCGCTTATTTCCCCCCACTATTAGATTGTTCGTCTTTGTATTTGTCTGACTTTGTTCAAGTTTAAAAGGCTGTGCCAGTCTTGATTAAAAGTTACTCTGTGTTAGGTTTTCCTTATGGGAGCAAGAGTTACCCTACATGTCTATTGTATATTGTTCCATGCCTCCTTTCATTTTCAATTTCACCTAATTCCTCACATCAATCTCTTGCAGTTTCACCTTATTTATCAATTTAAAAAAAAAAAAACGTTTTGTTCAACACACATGCATACTATCGTTCGTAAATTCAGTCGAATGTTTGTAATATAAAGCATCCATAAAATGTGGCTTGCATTTACATCAATGCGGATTCTGTTTAACATTTGCTGTTTGGCCAATCCATGGTCACAGTTTTATTCACCAAGATAAGAAATAAATTTACGATTACAGTGATGTAACTTGTAAGCTGTAACTTGTGACATTGTCCGCTAGCTCAGTTTCGTCTATCTAATCTACTCGTGTCTGTCTAAATCACCTTGCCGTGATCAGACGTGGAAAATGATGACAAAGAAAACGAAGACGGTGCCACAGATGCGGTGCCAGAACCTGAGCGTGTATGTTAGTTGGATCAATCGCTTTTTTTTTTTTTAGATGTAATCTCTGTATATGTGTTGATCTAAAGCAGTTCCTGAGTAACAGGAAGAGCGTCGTAAAAAAAACATTGTCTGGTCATCGTGATATAATAACTGTTGCTTATGTTACTTGTACGTCTGTCTGTCTGCTAGTTTGACTTAGTATGTCAAACACAGAAAAAAAAATAGAAAAAGCAAAGCTCCCATCAAAAGTATACAACACATGCCTGTCAGACAACCTTTCAAACAGATCGGCGTCGACCAGCTAAGTCCGGGAACATCACAGAACACGTGAGGAACCAAGAAACGTACAGACACAACCTGTAGCTGAAACTTGGCCTTCCTTGGCAGACATCGTCTGTCTATCATACAGAGAGAGGGAGACAGAGAAAAAGAGAGAGGGAGACAGAGAAAAAAAAAAAGAAGAGAGAGAGAGAGAGAGAGAGAGAGAGAGAGAGAGAGAGAGAGAGAGAGAGAGAGAGAGAGAGAGAGAGAGACACAGACAGACAGAGACAGAGAAGAGAGAGAGAGAGAGAGAGAGAGGGAGACAGAGAAAGAGAGAGAGAGAGGGAGAGAGAAAAAGAGAGAGAGAGGAGAGAGAGAGAGAGAGAGAGAGAGAGAGAGAGAGAGAGAGAGAGAGAGAGAGAGAGAGAGAGAGAGAGAGAGAGAGAGAGAGAGAGGAAGAGGAGAGAGATAGTGAATGCGACACAGAGAGGGTGTGTGTGAGTGTATGTGTGTGTGGGGGGGGTGTGGGTGTGTGGTGTGTGTGTGTGTGTGTGTGTGTGTGTGTGTGTGTGTGTGTGTGTGTGTGTGTGTGTGTGTGTGTGTGTGTGCGCGCGCGCGTACACACGTGCGTATGAGATCAAGAAGAAGAAGATGGGTGGTGAAGGGAGCAACCCAACTGGGTCAGAGACAGACCTTACCTGCCCCATTCATGTTGCAGTGGAAGACCAGAGACAGACCTTACCTGCCCCATTCATGTTGTAGTGGAAGACCAGAGACAGACCTTACCTGCCCCATTCATGTTGTAGTGGAAGACCAGAGACAGACCTTACCTGCCCCATTCATATTGTAGTGGAAGACCAGAGACAGACCTTACCTGCCCCATTCATGTTGTAGAAGACCAGAGACAGACCTTACCTGCCCCATTCATGTTGTAGAAGACCAGAGACAGACCTTACCTGCCCCATTCATGTTGTAGAAGACCAGAGACAGACCTTACCTGCCCCATTCATGTTGTAGAAGACCAGAGACAGACCTTACCTGCCCCATTCATGTTGTAGAAGACCAGAGACAGACCTTACCTGCCCCATTCATGTTGTAGAAGACCAGAGACAGACCTTACCTGCCCCATTCATGTTGTAGAAGACCAGAGACAGACCTTACCTGCCCCATTCATGTTGTAGAAGACCAGAGACAGACCTTACCTGCCCCATTCATGTTGTAGAAGACCAGAGACAGACCTTACCTGCCCCATTCATGTTGTAGAAGACCAGAGACAGACCTTACCTGCCCCATTCATGTTGTAGTAAGACCAGACAGACCTTACCTGCCCCATTCATGTTGTAGAAGACCAGAGACAGACCTTACCTGCCCCATTCATGTTGTAGTAGAAGACCAGAGACAGACCTTACCTGCCCCATTCATGTTGAGTAGAAGACCAGAGACAGACCTTACCTGCCCCATTCATGTGTAGTAGAAGACCAGAGACAGACCTTACCTGCCCATTCATGTTGTAGTAGAAGACCAGAGACAGACCTTACCTGCCCCATTCATGTTGTAGTAGAAGACCAGACAGACCTTACCTGCCCCATTCATGTTGTAGAAGACCAGAGACAGACCTTACCTGCCCCATTCATGTTGTAGTAGAAGA
>CM031616.1:60094095-60133057 GCA_018398815.1 Conus ventricosus
GAAGAAGAAGAAGCAACAGACAGACAGACAGACAGCAGACGCTAACAGGCAAGACTGACGAGCAAGACTGACGATCAGTTTCATTTCATCTAGGAGGGGTCACCCGTGCGGACTATCCTATCCTACACCACTCCGCAGAGACTGACAAGAGACAAGAGGGTGTCACGGTAAAAATTTAAACCAAAACCCCGAAGGTGGTCAGTCGTCGGCACCCCCAAACCTGACAAAAGTCCAAACTAAAAAATTTCCCAGGCGTCAGAAAGAGGGGCCCACAGGGGGGTCCGGCCAATTAAGAAATGGGGGAGGGGCCCACAGAACGTTTTTCCCCGCCAGACGACAAAGCGGCTTTGACCGACCCTCGTGTTGCCCGGGAAGTTCGGTGCCTGGGCCAGCCTTACCGGCCAATTGGGGAAACCCCAACGTCATTGTTAGTCGGAGGCAGTTAAAGCGGGAAGGGAGAGGGGAAGGTATTTTGTGGTGGGGTAAATCTAGCAAATCAATTAAAAAACCAATTGACCACCACAGGGGAAGGCGGTGGGCATGACTGGCAGATTTGAACCCCCAAGGGAATTGGGGGAGCTAACTTGGGGTGTAGGGCGAAAAAAAAATACTGACCAATGGTACCGCCCTTTTTGGACGATCGGAACGAAAAAGAGGGTGTGAGATGAGAGAAGGGGAAAACGGGGGAGAGAACGAACAAAGGAGGGGAGAGAGTTGGACGTGACTCTGCAGAGAGAAGGGAGAGAAGAGGATGAGGAGAGAAGAAACCAAGTTGAAGATTGCATGAATAGTTGCAGGGAAAGGGACTGGGAAGAGTGGGAGAGAGAGAGGGTTCCCTAAATAATGAAAAGAAAAGAAAAAAAAAAAAAAAAAAGAAAAGAAAAGAAACCCAAGCCCATTTATAAGAGCAACTAAAAAGAGAAGGGAGGAGAGAGTGCAATGCGTTAATGCGGGAAGAAAGAAAGGGAAAAATCGAGTGGATGTCACTGTTTACCCCTAACCGGGGGTTCGCCTCATACCGGCAGCGTCACTTCGCCAAGCAAACCACAGCCCAAACCCAACATCCACCGACCGGCGCCATCAGCCAACCCCATTTCCCGGCGTTTTTGGGTTGTAAAAAGGACAGTGAAAAAAAAAAGAAAAAAAAAAAAAAGACGGATTCGTAAATATTAAATACCGGGCCCAGGTAAAGGGAAAAAAACTGTTTATACCGGGTTATTTAATGATTTTTTAGATAAAGTTTTGTGAATTTTAAGGGGAAAAGGAGAATGTTTTATTTTGTTTGTTTTCATTGCATTGATGTTCTTTCAATCATGTATAGAAAAGTTAAGACTTACTAGTGGTTTGATGTGACAAATGCTGATATTTAATGAGACGTAAGAAAGCGTGGTGTGTTTGGGCGTGCGAAGCCCTTCCTCCACGACCCCACCCGAGGTTACAATTTTTTGGGACCTGCCAGGTATTCTGGCCATTTATTAAATTGTTCAACTTTCGAGAGGAACTGGGGGATTCAATTAGTAATCTAAGACAAGGGTTTCTTAAACTGTTTTCCCCAAGATATTTAAATATGGGTTTGGCATTGCCCCAAAGGGTTTTTAAAATACTAGGCTTGGCTTTTCAGCCCCAGAGACTTATTTCGCAAGATTGCCTATAATTCGTCTATGTTGGTCAGGGTGGGCTCTTAAAAAAAAAATTTACGTTGTCCCAACTAAATCATCTTCATGGGTTTGTCTATTACGCATCGTGTCGTAAAACCTTTGGCTGTCGAGATTAAAATCTTTTTTCCCAAAAAAAAAAAAAAAAAAAGAGAATAAGGGCGGAAGAAAAAAAAAACCCCTATGAACAACTTTGACGTCGCTCGTGATCTAGGTTACTCGGGAGATGGTTGGTGCATTCGTTAAAAAACCAACAAAAGTGAAAGAGATGAACGCGGAAAGACCCGGTTGCAGTAAAAAGCAGAGCGGGAAAGGACTAAATACGCAGCGCAGGAAACAGAAAGAAGAGCAGGAAACGAAAGAAAAGGGAAGCGAGGAAAACGAAAGAAGAAACAGGAAACAGAAAGACTAAAGGAAGCGCAGGAAAAAAAGTTAAGGATTCAACTACAAAACGCAAAAAACAGAAAAAATGAAAGGGGAAAGGGGAAAGATTAAAAGGTTCATTAAGTTAGAGAAAATGAGAAACAAAGGGAGACCACCGAGGATGGTATTTAAATTTTCCAGTGACTCTGTGCGCAGCATCCCCCCCGACCCAAATTGCCAAAATTCCGGAAGGAACCGATTCGTTTATGCATACATCATCGTTTCGAAACGTTTGCGACCATCGGGTTTGGGCCTCCGAAGAGGGGCGTCTTTTTTGTCGGCTATTGACGGTAAGGCTTTACAGATTTTCACCTTTGCCCAGACACCCAATCTGATTTTGGGTTTGGGAAGGAATCATTGATGAAGGGATTTGACCTCACAAGGAAGGTTTCAGAAAGAAATTTCGTTCAGCAGATTGCAAGCAGGGGAAAAGTCCTCGTTTGGTGCACGTCTAGACCACTATTTTGAGAAAGGGTTAATTTTGAGGGGAGAAGAAGGAGTTCGCCGATTTAAAAGAGTATTTATAAGGAACAGATTTTGTGGGTTGGGGCCCCTGAGTTAAATACATTTGAAAGAGAGACACCAGAGACAGCAGGGATTTTGTTGAAGCGCAGGGTGTATAGAGGGGCACTTTGGGCAAAAAGGGCAGGAGAAACAGGTCTGGGCACAGTGAAAGAGTGCAAGGAGCTAGGAGATTTTTTTCTGAAAAGTCTGAAAACCCGGGGGGGGGCAAAAAGGAAGGGAAAAGGGGAAATTAGGTGTTTCTTTTGCACAAAAAGGGACAGGGGGGGACTGCGCAGGGTTCCAAAGGCAGCAGCCTAAAAGAGGTGGAAAGGGTCGTAAAGGGGAAAACGACCTGCAGTGGAACCAAAAGGGATTCAGTCGGAAGGGGGTGGAGGAAGCCTATGGCTAGCCGGGACGCAGTCGTGTGGGATGGGGGAACTAGGCTGAGGGGGTTCTTACCAGGGAAAAAGGGTGGATGGCCCAGCAAGGGTGAAAGTGTTACGAAACTGTTGTTTAGGGGGGGTAGTACGAACACGTGGTCGATAAAGGGGGTTTACAGGGCAAACCAACCGTACTCTAATCGATGGCACTGTGGGGATTTTCCCTTGCCCAAGAAGAAGACTACCCCTTCTTTTCCCGGCGAGTTGCTGCGTTGGTTTATGGACAAACCCCTTCCGATTTGATCATTTTAAATATTTTAGGGGCAAGGGATCCAGGGGGGTCCTGAGTTTTTTCTCTACAGGGCAGCAGTTAACACGGAGCAGAAGGAGAAAAGGGTTTTAAACCCTTAGTTTTTCCAGGAAGGAAGTCAGGCATAGAGGCGCCCGAGAGTTTTGGGCGCAAGGGAAAAAGACCCCCCCTCGTGAATCTTGGGGGTTTTGGGAAGAGGTGGAGAAAAGGGGTTAGAGGAGGTGAACAAATTTCTTGGGAAAGGCGGGGTTTTGTACCGGTGTTTTACCCAAGGGAAGAAGGTAAGGTGACCACTCAGTTAGAGGGGACCAGCGGTTATCGTGACACTGCAGCGGGGTCACAGGGCTAGGGGGTATCTCGGCACCCGCAAAACAGCTAACCAGTTTATGATTTCATTGGCCAGGAGCAATGGGAGACATAAAGCGGTTTTTTGATGTCATGTGATGTGTGCAAAGGTCGCCACAAGAGGGGGGGAAAAGGAAAGGGCCCCCTTTAAAACCCCCTTTAATTGACACACCCTTTAGAGAGTGGCTGTTGATTGAGGCCCAATCGCGCCCTGTTCCAAAAGGGGGGCACAGGGATTTGACGCTTGTGGGCTACGCGACCAAACCCAGAAGCGGTTGCATTAAAGGCGAATACGCAAGTCGCGGGGGCTGGTAGCATCTTTTCCCCGCTGGGTTTCCAGCACAAATTTTCATGACAGGGGGGCACAGTTCACCTCAGGCGTGTGAGGGGGGTCAAAGCTCTGGGATCACCAGTGCTCATACCCCAACCATCCACAAAGCAAAGGGTTGGTAAAAGATTCAACGGGTCGAAGGGATCTTAAAGAAGCTCTTGAGGAAAGGCACAATTGGGACCCCACATTCCGCGGCCTGTTTTTCCTACAGAGAAGCCCCCCCAGGAAAACCAGGCTTTTTTCCCCTTTGATGCTGTATGGGCGGCATTCGGGGCCGGGGTGCTTCCAAAGAGCGGGTCCGGAGAACAGGATCCGAAAAAGTCAAAAAACCCCATTCGTTGGGTAGACTTCGCAATAGGGTCGGGAGCATTAAGTCGCAAGGGAGAGTTTGCAGAGGCTAGGGTCGTCCAGAAAAAACAGTATGACGGAAAGGGAGGAAACAATTTTTCCAAAGGGGGGAGATCAAGTCCGAATGTTCCCACGATCACAACAAGCGCGATCATTGGAAGGGGCCCCTTTCCCCCATTTAAAAGGTGATCAGACACCGAATCGATGTGAATGGAAAACAAAACTTTTCCATGCAAATTTACTCCGCAAATTATTCAGCGTGAGAGTCCACAAAGGCCGCAGCAATCATGATGGGGGTGAGGGAGACCCAGCAGGGAAGGGGGGAAATTTTTTTGCCTGATTTCCAGGGGGGAAAATCATACAGGGGTGGTCTGTAGAAAGGGGTAGCGTAGGAGACAGAGGAAGTTATGGGCCCCCAGAACAGTATAGGGCGCCCACTGATAAACCGGCAACAACTCTAGAAACTGCACGGGGGAGTTAACATCGCAGAAACCCGTAAAATGGAAAGCCACCCGAACCCCTTGCCCCCAAGCAAGTGACGGGAGGGGTAAAAAGTGTTTGGCCTTGGGTGATTTAACCGTCCAAATCATCAATGGCAACCCTCTCTTAGTGAGGGAAAAATCAGGTGAGCATCGATTCTGGTCGACTATAACGTTGAACTGCCCCGGTCGATGCGAGGTCATACCCAACATGGGGACCTGTTCCTCAGATCGCCACAAGCAAGACCGTATTTTCACCAGGATCGATTGGCAAGGGTTACGGCAAATACCTTTATGAGGACCAAAGGAAGTCACAGATTTTCCACTCCCATGGGGCTAACCAGTGGGAGTACTCCTTTTGGGATGGTCAACGCACCTGCAGTCTTCTCTCGAAAAATGAGGAAGCATTGAGGGTTGGGCGGGGTTGTGAATTTCATGGTGACATTCTGATAGCATCCGAACATGGGGGGAGATATGAGGCAGCTAGGAGCAGTCTTGGGAGGTTGAGAAAGCCCAAACTCACCCAGACCAACAAAGTCCCGGGGCTTTCCCAACCTGGAGTTCCCGGGTTTTGTTTTCGGGGGGCGACACAAAGCACCGGAAAGAGGAAAAGGGGGAGAAGTTTATGAATTCAGAAGGGCCAAAGACCAAAACGAAGTCGGGGTTGTAGGGTTTTTTGGTTCTATAGGGGGTTTGTTCCCAAAATTTTTGCAGAACCGATCCTTCGGGTTTTATCAAGGCAGGGAAAACCGGGAGGGTCGGTGGCAACGCTGCAGAAAAGCATGCAGCGGGGTTGGAAAGACGGTTCCCTCCCTCTTTAAGCTACCAGATATTCCAAACCCTTTTTGGTCGGGCCAAGATCAGGGGTGGGATAGGGCATATTGCGCAGGACATGAAGGGGTCGAGTTTCCCGTGAGATATGCAGAGGAAATTTTACAAAGTTGGGAAAAGGGTACGCAACGGTGGAGAAGGAGTTTTAGCTGTCGTGTGGGCCGGCAGAAATTCCACAAACTTGATGGGAAAAGTCGGATAGGACAGATCACCAAACCCCCCAAATTCCTGCAGGAGGGACAGTTGAAAAAAAGCGGGGGCTGCGTTGGGAAGGCACTGCACCCCAAGGTATCGAGTGCAGACTTTTCCGGGCGACAGAAGTCGGAGCTGCTATTTAATGGTATCTAGCAACTCAACTCAGAGGAAGTCGTCATACCGGGGGGCTTTTTTTGATAATATGTTTTTTTACGTTTGTTTTGGATATGGTTCATTCCCAGTTGGCTAGGTTCTATTTTTTGTATAGACTTTTAGTGATGTGTTATCTTGGAGATAAGTCGTTTGTAGTGATGCTTTATTTTCAAAAAGTGAGGGTGGAATTTTCCCTATGTATGGGTCGTGTAATTAATTGTCTTTTCAAAAATTGGAAAAAGAAAATTGGCAAATCCGCAGGTGGGGGGGAAATTTCTAAAGGCGCAAGAGGTCGTTATAAAAAGAAAAATAAAAGCAAGAGCGCCCAATGATAACTCATTTGGGGTGGTATCCCCTAATGGGAAATTTTTAAAATTTTAAAACCGTTTGTTGTAAAGTATTTTTTTTTAACTTTGCGCTGTAGCGTGTGTCCAAATTCGTTGTTGTCTTTTTGTCCGTGTTTTTAGACAATCGGGGCAAAGTCTTTTTAAGGGGGGAAATTTTCACGGGCAAAAAAATTTAAAACAAACCGAAGGTGGTCAGTCTTGCCACTCCCAAATGGGCATAAAATCCAAACTCAAACTTTAGGCGCGAAAAAAACGGGCCCAAGGGCGGGTCCCGGGCCCAATTTAAACTAGGGGGGAGGCTCCCCAAAAGACGTTCGTCCCCCAGACGACTAACGGTTTTCCCAGCCCGAAGTCTGCCCAACAGCTCAGGGCCCGGGCCGCCTTATCCGGCCAATTTGTGAACAACGCATTGTTAGTCGGACGTCGCAGGTTAAAGCAGGGAAAGGGAAGGGAGAAAGGGAGTGGTGGTGGGGGGAAATCAGTAATCAATTAAATACCAGACCACCACAAGAGTAAGGGTGCGGCATGTGGGATGATTGAACACCCCAAGGAATTAAGGCTAACTTCGGGGCAGGGCGGGAAAAAATGACCAATGGTCTCGCCCTTTTTTTGGAAAATCGGAAAGAATAAAGGGGGTGAGAGTGAAGAACGGGGGAACGGGGGAAGAAAAAGAACATAAAAGAGGGAGAAGAGGTTGGAGCTGAGCTCGCAGGGGAGAAGGGCAAGGAGAGGATGAGGAGAGAAAGAACCAAGTTTAAGTTAGCATGGATAGTCTGCAGAGGAAGGGAGGAGAGATGTGGAGAGAGAAAGAGTTGCTAAATGAATGAAGAAGAAAAGAAAGAAAAGAAAAAAAAAGAAAAGAAAAGCAACCATGTCCATTTGATAAGAGCAGACTAGAAGAGAGAGAGAGAGAGAGAGAGAGAGTGCAATGCGTTAATGCAGGAAGAAAGAAAGGAGAACAGATCGATGTTGATAGTCACTGTTCTACCCTAACCGGGGTTCGACCTCATACCTGGCAGCGTCACTTCGCCAAGCAGAACCACAGACCAACGCCAACAGTCTCACCTGACCAGGCGCCATCAGACCAACACCAGTGCCGGCAGTTGTGTCGTGTTGTGAAAGTGACAGTGAAAAGAAAAAGAAAAGAAAAGAAAAGACAGTGATTCGTGAATAGTTAAGATCACCTGGCCAGGTAAAGTAGAAATCTGTTTATACCCGGGTTAGTTAATGATGTTTTAGATAAATGATTTTGTGAAGTTAAGGAAAGAGAGAATGTTTTATTTTGTTTGATTCTATATGCATTGATGTTCTTTCTATGATCATGTATAGTAAAGTTATAGACTTTACTAGTGGTTTGATGTGACGAATGCATGATATATGAATGAGATCGTAAGCAAGCTGTGAGTGTGTTTGGGCTGTGCGCTAGTCCTTCCTCCATCGACATCACCCGAGGTTGACAGAGTGAGAGAGAGAGGCACAAAGACAGACGAGAGAGAGAGAAAGAGAGAGAGAGAGAGAGAGAGAGAGAGAGAGAGAGAGAGAGAGAGAGAGAGAGAGAGAGAGAGAGAGAGAGAGAACACACACACACACACACACACACACACACACACACACACACACACACACACACACACACACACACATTAATATCACCATCGTTGTGAACAGACTCTAAATTTACCCCCCCCCACACACACACACACACACACACACACACACACACACACACACACACACACACACACAGACAGATAGACACACAGTCAGACTGACAGACAGACTGAGAAACAGACACAGACACAAACAGACGGACAGACAGTTAGACAAGCATGGAGAACAGCAACTGAGCTCGGGACACACAGAGACACCAAGCAAAATCAGACTGTCTATCAGACGTGTCACAACATGCAGCACTGGGCACTGACTGGCATCGGACGACAGGCAGGCCCCATAGCCCACAGTGATGTCATCCACGGCGATGTCCCCCTGCCAGCCGCCCACCGCACCGCGGAAAATGATCTGGAGCAACACCAACATCCACACACTGAGCAACGGACAGACGCTTGAACAGATTCCTGGGTTTCAAAGAGATGGTCATCATCCACGTTTACATCTCCCTGCCCCCCCCCCCCCCCCCCCCCTCCACCACCACACCGCGGAAAATGATCTGCAGCAACACCAACATCCACACACTGAGCAACGGACAGACGCTTGAACAGATTCCTGGGTTTCAAAGAGATGGTCATCATCCACGTTTACATCTCCCTGCCTCCCCCCCCCCCCCCCCCCTACCTCCACCACCCCACCGCGAAAATGATTTTCAGCAACACCAACATCCGCACACTGAGCAACGGACAGACGCTTGAACAGATTCCTGGTTTCAGAGAGATGGTCATCCACGTTTACATCTCCCTGCCTCCCCCCCCCCCCCACCTCCACCACCACACCGCAGAAAATGATCTGCAGCAACACCAACATCCGCACACTGAGCAACGGACAGACGCTTGAACAGATTCCACGGTTTCAGAGAGATGGTCATCCACGTTTAAATCTCCCTGCCCCCCCCCCCCCCCCCCCCCCACCTCCACCACCACACCGCAGAAAATGATCTGCAGCAACACCATCCACACACTGAGCAACGGACAGACACATGAACAGATTCCTGGTTTCAGAGAGATGGTCATCCACGTTTACATCTCCCTGCCTCCCCCCCCCCCCCCCTCCCCCACCCCCACCACCACACCGTGAAAAATGATCTGCAGCAACACCAACAACCACACGCTGAGCAACAGACAGAGACTTGAACGGGCTCCACTAACCACTCAGAGTGATCGTCATCTGCATTTATATCTCCCTGCCCCCACCACCACCACCCCCAACCACCACCATCCCATGGAAAATGCCCTGCACCCAACGTCAACCCCACACACGAACAAAACGGACAGATGCTGGAAGGGGCCCAGCCCGCTCGGTGCATACAAATTCATCTCGCTGCCTCCCCCCCGGGGGAAAACACCAAGAACATAACCAGCCGCACGTTGAGTCCGGACGGTGACGGGAAACGACGCCACAGTCGGTGACGTCATCTATGTTCACCGCCAGCGTCCGCCACCCACACCACGGAAAATCCCCACACCAAAACATAAACCCGCATCGACCAACGACACAGGTGTGGGGAGACACCACAGCCACATGACGCATCTACAGCGAGCCCCGTCCAAACCATAAATTTTGAAAAAAGAGAAAAAGAAAACTCTATACAATTACACTCTACTATATAACTACTACTTTACTATACTACTATAAACAGCCTTTCCACATGCTACCTCAGAAACCCCTCCCCCTGCACCAGCAACATAAACCCAACCATGCCCAAAGGGACATCCCGCGCTTACTTTGTCACTTGCTAGTCTATTACCCCGATTTTTTTTGCGATGCTATCATTTTTTTTTCTCTCTCTCAGCTAACCCCTGACCCCCCCCCCTTCCCCCACTCTGCCCTTCTCTTTTTCGACCCCCCTCTCCTCTCTTTTTCCCTTTTTTTTCATTACTGTCTTTGTTTAATTTAATGGGGAAAAAAACAATAAAACGTTTTTTAATCTTTAAAAAAAAAAAAACCTCCCCTGAAATCGGTGTGCTGGGACAGGGTGAGCTGCGCCTGTTGCCATGGTTCCCCTGGGTGCCGGCGCGGGTCCAGCGGGTGGGGGTGACGCTTTGATGGTGGTGAGGGGAGAGGCTCCCATGCTGGGGCCGTACATTGTCCCAGAACAGGCAGGGGGGGCCCTTGCCGGGAGGGGTCACACGGCGGACCCTTAGGTCGGCCCGTCCCCTTTTACGTCGGGGGTTGGACGACTCCAGGTAATGTACGATCCTGGGGAAAGGGGAGCGTTGTGTGTTACAGTGTGTGGTGTGTGTGTGGTGTGTGGTGTGTGGGGTTTGTGGTGTGGGTGGGGGTGTGTGTGTGTGTGTGGTGAGTGGTGTTTTGTGTGTGTGTGTGTGTGTTGTGGTGGTGTGTGCGCGTGCGTGTGGTTGTGGGTGAGTGTGCGTGCTGTGCGGTGGTGTGTGTGCGCGTGTGTTTGTTGTGCGTTTTGTGCGTGCGTTGTGGTGCGTGCGTGCGCGTGCGGCGTGTGCGTTGCGTGTGGGCGTGCGTGCGTGGCGTGCGTGCGTGTGTATGTGGTGGTGTGTGTGAGGTGAGTGTGTGTTGTTGGTGTGTGTGTGTGTGTGTGTGTGTGTGTGTGTCGCCCGTGGCGTGTGTTTGTGTGTGTGTGTGCGGTGGTTTGCGTGTGGTGTGCGTGTGTTTGTTTTTGGTGGTGGGCATGGGGCAGTCTGTAAAATATTTACTGTTTGACATTTTTCGTTAAGTGTGTATGTAAAAGGGCGTAATTCGGGGAAGAATGTTGCTGTTGGTCTTTTTGTGTTACGATGTGTGTGTGGGGGAAAGGGCGAATTCTTTAAAAGTTTTGCGCTGATTTTCGTTTTCGTAATTGTGTAAAAACAAAAACCCAAAAACAAAAAAAAAAAAAAAACAAAAAAAAACCGTTTGCTGCTAAAAGTTTTTCTGTGTGTTTAAATGATGTGCATGGCCTAATTCTGCAAAAATTTTTTGCCGCTGAGAGTTTTTCTGTTTTAAAAATGTGTGTCGGTTGGGCGTAATTCTGTAAAAATATTTGCTGCCAGTGCGGTTTTTCTGTGGGAATGTGTGTGGCAGGGGCGTAATTCTGAAAAAATGTTTCCCGCCGAGAGTCTTTCTGTGTTCGAATGTGTGTGCGGAGGAATTCTGTAAAAAATGTTTGTGCTGAGCCTTCTGTTTTGATGTGTGTGCAAAAGGGGTGTAATTTTGAAAAAAATGTTTGCCGCGAGAGTTTCTGATTAAATGTGCCGTGGGGGGCGAAAATTCTGAAAAAAATGTTTCGGCTGAGGTCTTCTGTATTATAATGTGTGTGGATAGAGTAATTCTCTTTAAAAATGTTTGTGTGAAATCTTTAGAACCTTTTTACTCCTTTTGACAAAAGGGCTGTCTTATTTAAATGAAAAAAAAATTTATCAAGGGGTCAGAACTAACTCACCCCTTTTTCCTCTCTCTTCTCTCTCTCTCTCTCTCTCTCCTCTTTTCTCCTCTCTCTCCTTCTCCTCTCCTCCTCTTCTCTCCGTCTTTCTCCATGAACACAGCAGTCCTCCCCGTTTGTGATCGGAGGTGGGCCCTGTGCCGGGAGGGCTTTTTGGGGCTGGCCACGACCAGTAAAGTTGTCGCTGACAACCTGGACCCCGTGCACGTTTTGGCCCCATCAAAGTTGCAGTCGGCGCTGTCCCTCGTCAGATAATGACAACAAACAGTAACAAAAAAAAATTCATAGAATCAAACTTTTTCCCAATCCAACTTTTGCGCCCGGCATGTTGGTGTCCTCGGAAAGGGGTTTATTTTATAACGCAGAACACTGAATAAAGGTTCTTTTGGCATTTCCTGATTTCTGGAGCCGGAATAGTCGTTGGGTAGAGCGCCGACTGAATCTTGGTGATCCGGGGGTTGGGGGTTCGAACCTCCGCCGGGGCGTTTCGGTACAGGGGGATTTTCCCTCGGGGGGTTAACATTGGTTCTGACTCCTTTTCCCCTTACAGTCCTTCGAATGAGACATAAACCGAGGTTCCCGTGTGTGAACGATGCATAACATTTTGCACACACGAAAAATTTCCATACCAACTTTCGGAAAGAGTAGGCCAGTTTGGCCGTTGGTATGGATGAACTTTTCCCCATAGCATGCCCCCTGCGTGAGAAATGGAAAGAATAAAGGGAAGTAAAAAAAATGAGTGTTGATATTGAACGATATGATGGATGACACGGGAAACGACTGAATGAAGCGCAGCTGGCAGCTCTTCAGTGGCCCCTACCCGGGTGGCAGCCCGTTGTGAAAACGAGTGTTGATTGTAAAGCGCTTGGTTTGGCCTCTAGCCAAAAATAGGCGATATAATATTTTATTTTTATTTTTATTTTATTATTATTATTATTATTATTATTATTTTTTATTTTTATTATTACTTCGTTTTTCATCCCTGTGCTAAAAATTAGGCTCACCATCAGTGATTTTGCCCATGCGATGGTTAAAATCCACTGGTAAACGAGCCATTTTTCTGTTTTTGAGGATAAGCCCCGCAGGCCCCGCGGCTTTTTTGTGTTGTTGTGTGTGTTGTGTGGTGTGTGTGTGTGTGTTGTGTGTGTGTGTGGTTGTGTGTGTGTGGGTTTTTTGTGTGCGTGCGTGCGTGGTGCGTGCGTGCGTGCGTGCGTGCGTGCGGCGCGCGCGCGCGCGGCGCGCGCGGCGCGCGCGCTTTGGTTTTGGTGTGTGTGTGTGTGTGTTTTTGTGTGGTGTGTGTTGTGGGGTGGTGTTGTGTGTGTGAGGAGGTATGTGTTTTGTGTGTGCGCGTGTGGCACGCGTGTGTGTGTTTTTGGGTGTGGTTTTTGGGTGTGTTGTGTGTGTGTGTGTGTGTGTGTGTGTGTGTGTGGTGGTGCGTGCGTGCGTGCGTTGCTCGTGGGCGTGCGTGCGTGCGGGTTTGTGTTGTTGTGTGTGTTTGCGAGGTTTTCCTTATGTTGTGTGGGGCCTGCCTGGTGTGCGTGCTGTGGAGGTGGTCTGTGTCTGTGTTTTGTGCGCGCCGCGCGCGTTTTTCCATCCCAAACCCCAAAACCTACATTAGACCTTCCTGCCAGGTAGCAAGGAGGGTTTTCATGTGCGTGCGATGTTGCTCCGCTTTTTTTATTTAACTCGTGCGTCACGTAGGGGACCTCCATAGAAGTTTTTATCACAGACTGGAGCGGGAAGGTTATGCAAGAAGAAAAGGATTTTCCCCCGTAATTTCACGGTCTCCGGCGGGCCCCGAGCCCCAGGTCAACATCACACCTTTTGCTTTATTCCCCGCCCAGCCACGGGGAATTTAAATGTGGGGGCCCTGGGCTTTCCTGAACCCTCCTGAAGAAGCCCCCGCCTGCCGTCACCTTCCCTAGCGAAAGGGTTCCCTCCGGGGTTGGGAAGGCCCCCTGACCTTTGGGTACAACCCCGGGGCCCCAGCACTCTTTTGGGAAATAGAGAAGTAAAAAATCCCCCAATCCTGCTCATTTCGCCCTAAACCCATTTCGGGGAAAGTGACCCGGGATTGGCATTTTACTTTCTGACAAGTAAGACTTCAATAACCAAAAAATAACGATTATTACAAACAAACATGCTGTGTAGGGTTATGTTTTCAAATACTAATTTACTAAACTTGTCAGATTTCAGTTTTTTTTTTAACCCGTGTTTTTCCTGATCGTTTTTAAAAACTTTTTTCACGAAAACTTTCTTCAAATGAGTCTCTGTTTATGTGAAATAACACACAGTCTTTAACGTTCTCTAAAGTTTTTTTAAAAGGGGAATTTTTTTGGCAAAATCCACACACTTTCCTGGCATGTTTTCCAAAAAAGAAATTTTTTGAAAAATGTTTCTCTTTTTAACTTGTTCTTTTCAAAACAGTATCTTTAATAAATATTTTGTCTGCGTTCCTTAAACAGTCTATAAAATGTTCAAAACACTCACTCAGTTTATTCTGGGATCAACTAAATATATGTACACTTCCATAAAACCTTCATCATGTATGCTTTGTTCCATTTAGGTTTTGGGGCAGAAAATTACAATATGAAAAAAAATTATAACTAAACGGGTTTGTAACAGGTCGGGAAAAATATTTTTTTTTCCACAAACCATTTGCCCACAAACAATGAGCAAGAGGAGTTTTTGTATAAAGTTTTAATGTCCATAGTTTTTTAAAGAACTTAATCTAATCCAGTTTTTATTTTTTTCATACCCTGTCAAAACTTGTCAGTATAATAAAACCCCCTTTAAAGGGCCCAAATGTGTAAGATTAATCCAATTCAGTTTTGTAAAATTGTTTCTTTTTAAATTAACGTGATTTTTTGCTTTTTTGTTATAACCTTAATATCCCCACCCTTTTGAAACGACGTGGAACTGTAAGGGGTTTTCGTCTAAGTTTTGCCCTAATATTAATTCCTTTTTTAAGGTCGCACTAAGCCCCCAACCCCCCCCCTCTCCACATCTTTTAAAGACAGAATTTTAAATATCATTGTGAACGTGTCTCCTAATTTTTTTGCTTGAAAGAAATGTAATTTTGTAGAAGCTTTTTTTACAACTGTTTCTTTTCTGGGGGGAGGGTTTTTTTTTTCCCTACGGCGTTATTTTAATTTCTTTCCGACTATTGTCGCCGGGATAAGATTCATGAAAGGGCCGATTGAATGCTTTTCTTTTTTTAAACTTTTTTGACGGCTAAAATAGAAATGGGCTTTTGAATTCAAAATTTTATGCCCATTCTAAATTGGTTCTAAGTGCCATTTTAGGTCAGGTTTTTGAAAAAATTTTTTTTTTCAAAGGCAACATTATTTTCCTCTAGATTGCGCAGTTTTTTTAGTTTAGGGAAAATTTTGCTGTCGCCAACCTCTTTGCGTTTTAATACCCTCTTTAGTGTACTCAAAACCCTACAAAGCGCCTATCTCACCGTTCTGTTCAAAAATCCGCAACGTCTGCAAGGTCTTTTTTAAATTCTAAAGTTATCCCTCACAGGGGTAATGTAACTCCCGATTTTCTGGCCCACCCCGACATTATTTTTTTGTAGCGTATTTTTTATTTCTAAAACAATGTGTGGGTTTTCGCATTTTACAAATTTTCCTGCTTTGTCTTTTATTTTTTTTTAAAAGATCCAACCCTCCCCCAAACTAAATTTTTAAAAGAAAAAGGGGGAATTGTAAATTTCATAATCGCAAAATGCGCTTTTCCCCGTGGAAAAGGGTCTTAAACAGTTGAGGGCCCCCTTTCCCTCAAAAAAGTTTTTATCATGCTCCTTCCAAATGAAAAGAGTAATGAAAGGAAAGCAAGATCGGCGGGCTTTCCCCCCCAAAAGTGTTTTGGTTGGTTTTAACTCTAAATCATAATTGTTAGCTTAAAGCCTAACTTTTGCTAGCTTTATCAAAAAAGTAACCCCTTCTTCTTCAGCTTGAATGTTAACATTGTTTTTGTTTTGCATTTTTAAGTTTGGGTAATGTAAAGTTTCTCATTGCTTCTTTTAGCGAGCAAAACCCCTAATACCACGGGTTTTTTAACTCGCTAAATTTTTGGGCCCCGTTTTTTTTTTTCAACTTTTAGAACCTATTATTCTCCTTGGTTCGCTTATATTTAAAAAATACGACTTTGTAAATTTTCAGAGTGCAGCCTTTTTTTCTCCGCTTCGTTATCAATAGATTTTTTAAAAACGAAGGCCGGGCTTGGGTTTTTTATTGTTTCAAAATTTTTTAAACGAAAAAAAATGAGTGCATTCAAATTCTGGTGCAAAATATTCTGTTGGGCCGCACTACAATCTTAAAAAAAATAGCAACTGATACTCTTGGGCATTGCGTGACCCAACTGCCTCTTTTCAAAAAAAGGTGAGTACTCCATTGAAGAGTTTTTTTTAACCCCCCTGTTGAAAAAGACCGATTAAGAAAGCGTGGTTTAGCATCCGATGGTTTTATCAAACCATTAAACTTTTCGTGTTTTTCGATCAATGGGGGTGGAGTTCGTTGGTCATTTAAATACCTGATCCTTTTGGGGAGGCAGTGTAAGTTTCTTTCTATTACCCCTTCGGCATTTTGACTGATTGCAAGCGCCATTGCCAAGAAAACCTTTAATCCACTCACCAACAAAAAGCATGAAGGCTTTTGAAAGGACTGTAAAGAATTCAATATTAACTCAAGACAGGCTTTTGACAAAAGTTGGGTCTAATCATGGCCGGGAACCCTTTTTTTTCGGGGCCGCACAGAAATATAACATGACGGGGATCCTCCTTTCAAAAATTTCTTTTTAGGCCCAAATGTTCAGCCCCGGGTCCTACAGCAAGAGCATAAAACGCATGGACAACATTTATCTTAGACACTTCTAAGGGCCTAATAGAGCGGGAATAGAACGAAAAAACGACTCTATTTGTATTAGTTTGGTTTTTGCGTTCGCAAGCACAGGGAAGATCAAGCTAACTGATCCCTTTTACTGGGTTTGACGCACAAAAACAAAACTTAGCAAAATTTTGAGGACGCCATTTAAATTTTACAGTTGATTTACCTTCAAATATTGAAAGATACCCAAAAAATTTTACATACCAAGACGAAAGTAACTTTGGTTGGGGACTGGTTTATACTGCCTTTGACCCCAGACTCCAGAAAAAGGGACAATAATAAACTATAATAATGAAAAACTTATAGCAGGCAATGAAAAAGAAGGGGAGAAAAACGACATAAATTTGAGCCCGTTAAAAATTACAAACAATAAAAGAACACCCAAAAAATAAGTCTCTAATCCCCGGGAAGTCCAACCCCCCCAAATCAATTTAAGACCAGCAAAGCTCGCGGACTTGTTCGCGAGACCCTGAAATGAAAAGACACGCTTGTTTTGGATTAATGGATAGGATTACTTGGTCTTTATTACTAAATAGTAACCCCCATTCGGAAAATAAGTCAAGTGCTCGGGCCTTAAAGCCAATACTTTGCTTGCAGTAGACAAAAGCCAGTGACAATACTCCCCCCTATTCCCGGTAAAGCGTCCCCCCCTTTACCAGCGAATTTTTTTTTAATAAACTTGCAAAATGATCAAGTGTTTTTTTTACCTATTTTCAGGTGGAGGCGATGGTGGTGGGGGCCCCTGAACTTTGCCACCGCCGCCTGTAAAAGCCAACCCCAGTGTACTTATTGAAAAAAACCCAAGGGTTAAACGCTTGCTATGTACCCTTTCTCTTAAACAGCGTTTTTATTGTTCTGCTGCGTTTTTGTCTTCATATAAAATTTTTTTGGGTAGTTTTTCTTTTCTAAATTTATTGATTTGTAAGGTTCGGTTAGTGTTGGGCCTTCTTGTCTTGCTGATCTTTCTGTTCAAGATCTTTTGTCTTTGGGTTATTCTTTTTTAAATCATGCCCCAAGCGGGGTCATCGCCTAACGATTTTTCTTTTTTTTCTTTTATATGTCTTAGTTACCCAGTTTGCTAAATTGTTTTTTAATTCGCCCCTTTATGGTTCTTAAAGCACGATAAGGGCCGTATTTTCGCATGGGGCGGGGTCGTGTATAGTCTTTAACGCTGTTTCTTCTGAAAAAATGGGTTTTGCTTCTATTGTTTTTATTTCCGCCGATTGATTTAATTCTTTTTAAATTCCATGTTTTTTATTTGGTTAGTGTTGGGAGTTCCTGCATGTGTTTTGAATTTGCCTGATCCTATCTAATTTCGGTCTAACAAGGCCAAGGGATTTTTTTCTTTCACACGGTCTTTGTTTTAAATTTTATCTTGGCTAAAAAATTGATGGTTTGGGGGTTTGTTGTAAACCAACAAGTTGTCCTTTGGGCGTTTTTTTTCGAAATGACCTTTCTAATTCAAAATCTTTGGGGCTATAAATTCGGGAGGTTCTTGACCCAAAAATTTTTGTTAAAATGCTTGACCCTACTTTTTGTTAAATTTACGCCGCATTGAGAGCGTTTTAGCGATGTGTGTCAAAGGGACATTTCACTCATGTCGTCTCCAGGATCAAAAACTCATTCTTTTACTTCAAATTCCCGCCATGTTTTTTAAAAAATTAAATTTTATTTTGTTTTAAAAAATGGACAAACCATGGGTCGATTCTTTACCCTTAGAAGACTGAAAGAACCTTGGCGTGAAAGGGAAAATAAACGGAATATTCTGTTCCAAAATCCATTACTATTGATGCGGATCAAATTCTTACTGTCAAATTTCCGGGGCCCGGGGCGGATAAGTGATTGTTGCCCCGGCTCTGCCGTTTCTTTCAAAAAGAATCGCTTAACAACAGACACAACAGGGCGTTGTCCCCAATTGGGGCGGGGAATCGTTAGAAAATTTTTATAAAATTGAGGGGCGAAATATTTCTTTACACAATGCAGACTATTTTTAACCCATTTGATTTTTGGGTAAACCGGGGAATTAAAGGGTGATCGCGTTTTAAAGGGAATCGAAAAAGAGAACACTAAAACATGGGAAAAGGGCCGCAGTACTAAAGACGGTAAAAAGTATGCAGCTGAAATTTTCTAAGGAAATCGCTTTTTCCCTTCCCCAGATTTTGAGTTGTTAAAAGGCAGCACCTACTTTCAAGGAGCATTAAAGACGATTGTCATATAACTAAATTTTAATGAATAAAAGGGTTTAAATCATCAGACACCGAAGCAAAATCAGCAATTTCTGACATTCCCTTTAAAATTTGACGTTGTTAGCACCCTAAATTACAAAGTGATTAAGGGAAAAATTCATCAAAATTGCAATATATTCGAAAGGTGATTTTATATAAACAACCAGAAGCAGGGAGACGTATATGGGAATTTTTTGTTTTACACCGCAGCAATACGCTTAAAGGTATTTTTTTGCTGGTGAAATGAAGAAACCGTTCAAAAGAGCAAGTGAAAAGTTTTTTTTTAAACCTAAAATAACGAAAATGAATGTACAATTGAGGTAGTCCTAACCCAAAAATCGCTAGCGGGGGTTAGACCTTACATCATTTTTACGAAAAAAGAAAAATTTTTTGGGGGGGGGAGGGGTAGAAATCCAACAGCCCTAGTGTTTAAAATTTTCTCTTACAATGTTAGGTTTTATGATTATTTTAAAAACAAAATACGGTTTTTTGGATTGACCCAAGGCAACGGGGTAATGGTTGTATGGAACGGGGGAAAAAAATGAGAGAGTAATAAACATTTAAATTGATAAAGAAGAAGAAGCCCATAAACCCCTTAATGACATTTGTTTTTTTTTTTGGCGCGCTGAATTTTTAAAAAACAGATTTGATTATTATTATACTAAATTATTTTTCATTTTAAAAAAACAGTCTGTTAAGTTTACAAATGTGCCTACAGCAGGGAAAGCCAAAAGAAGAGATAGTAGAAAACCTGCTAAAAACCCTTTAGATTAACAAAAATTTTCCCAAAGCAACCAAAAAACTAGAGCAGGACCTTTTTTAAAATACAGCAAAACCCAAAAGAAGGGATTCGCTGCCTTTTAAAGCTGTTTCATATGTTAATACTGGAACATCAACTATAAGTGCTTTCGGGGGAAAGAGCGTAGGTCTTTCAAAGGGGATAGGGCCCCGTGCTTTACCTCTGGTGGTTTGTCTTTAGTCTGGCCTGTGTTCATTAGCGTAATGCGGCTGGAAAAAAAATTTAAAAAATAAACTCCAAAAGCACCACTTTGGTTCAAATAATAAAGGCAAACTTAGTTCGTTCAAACTGACAATAAATAAAGCGCTAGTTGACTCAAACATCACGGATGAAGAATTTAATCGTTTACAGGCCGATTTTAATGACTACAAAAGACAAAAGTTTGATCTTCAAAGAAAGGCGGGGAAAAGTTTTTCTCAACAGCCAGACGCCGAACAGATAAAAAGGAATGCTTAAAAAAGTAACGAGACATTAAACTCTGTTCTAAACAGCTCGAAGTAACAACCCCAAAGGGTGTTTATACTTTAGTTTATGAGCCCAAGCGCAAAAAGCCCGTTGATATTGATTCTGATTAAGTTTTTTTTAATTTAAATAAATATTTTGGGTTAGAAAAAAAAGCTCAACATGGCTAAGATATATGAAGGACCAGCGATTTGTTTGAAGGAATGCTTGAGAGAGAGAGCGTTTATAAAGAGCACTGAATGATTTGATTTAGAAGTCATTGATCCAACAAACGTACGGGCAAGTGTTGCACATGCTATTTCTCAATTTCCCAAGTAAACTAACAATAGACCGCCAGTTAAAGTAATGTTAGCTGTTTTAATCGATATGTAACAATAAATGAAGAAAATCTAGAAGTCTGGGTCTCAACTAAACAACAGACTATTCTTTCTATAACGACTTAACACCGGTTGGGCAGACGAACTGCTTGCACAGTTTGACGCTGCCGCTGAAGAAGCCAAAATGAGAGGCTTGGTTTTGGGCAGAGGGCGAAGTTTAGAGATCAGATTAAAAAGGCTAAGTATGCACCAATTGTTGGCAAGGCTTACATTCCACTACCTCCAGCATTGTCGCAAAAAAGCAGTTCTAAACATAAAGGAATACAGACAACAAATGTTTATGTGGTGTGTTCTCGCAAGGCTGCATTACGTCCGCAAAAAAGCAGAGAGAGTGTCTAACTTCGCCCTTACATCAATGATCTTAACTTTAGCGGAATATCCTTTCCGTTAGTGTAGATCAAATTGATCAGTTTGAAGAACAAAACAACCAATAACTGTTAATATCTACACATGGGATGAGGAAACAAATTTAGTGCGATTAAAGTGTCCAAGAACAGTCCAACAATAGGAACCCCGACAAAAATCATGTTGACTTATACTGATGTTTCACCAGCGGGGCTACGCTTACACATTAATACGCACAATGAGTAAACTAATGCAGCATGCTTCAAAGAATGGGCATAAGCAAGAATTCTGGAGAAATGTTTTAACAAGAATTCCATCTGTTCAAGCCGCAAGCGAGCATAAGAAACATTGTATCGGCCCAGTTGACTGTAATACAGAACTAATTACGCCCCAGAAGGCAGTAAAGTTAGTTTTAAGAACTGGAACGGATGCAACATTCTCCATACGTAGTTTACGCAGACTTCGAGTCGCTTATTGTTCCTTATGAAGGGCCAGCGCCACAAAAACTTCGAAAAACAGTCTTAATGAGTAATCATCAGATTTGTTCATTTGCCTTCATCATTGTTAGGTCGGATGGCGCTCATTCAACGCCAGAATTATACAGAGGACCAGATGCTGCAGAATACTTCTTAAAACGCATGCAGCAAGTGCGTAATGATTGTTCTAATAATCTGAATTTATCTGAAATCATAATGACGCCTGAAGAACCAAGAACAGTATGGCTTAGCCGCTCACTGTTGGATTTGTGGTTTATAATTTAGTGAGGAGGCCAATCCAAAGTAAGAGACCATGATCAATTAGTGGAAAGTTCAGAGGAGCAGCACATAGTAAATGCAATCTTCAACTAAAGTTTGATCCTAAGACATGGAAGCTGCCCATCTTCTTTCATAACTTGCGGGGTTACGACTCCCACCTTATAATGAAAGCAGTGGACGATGCTTTAGGGTGTCATGCATCGCACAGTCATCAGAAAAGTACATGTGTTTCACTTTAAATAACATGTCTTTTTATGACTCTATGCAGCACATGATGGGATCATTAGAGGCACTGGCTATGTCCTTAAAGTCCTGCCCAATAACGGAAGAATATTTTGACCCAACTCTTGTTAGAAAGGGCGTTTATCCTTATGAGTACATGAACAGTTGGGAAAGGTTTGATGAAGATACACTCCCACCTAAAGGCGCGTTCTTTTCTAGTCTTAGAGGAAAGGACATCAGTGATTCTGATTACCAACATGCTCAAGATGCGTGGCAAAAGTTAGATTGTAAAACGATGGGAGACTATCATGACTCCTACTTGATGGCTGATGCTGTTTGTTGGCGGACGTCTTTGAAAATTATAGAAAGACCTGCATGAAACATTTATAGCCTGGATCCTGCGAATACATTTCTGCACCCGGGATGAGCTGGGACGCTTTCTTAAAGTTTACTGGGGTACCGATTGATTTATTGTCAGATTTACCAATGATTCAGATGATTGAAAACGGGTTGCGTGGGGGAATTAGTATGGCGTCGCATCATTCTGTAAAGCAAACAACAAATACTTGGACGACTATGATCCGAGTAAAAGGCCTAACTATCTCATGTATTTAGATGCAAACAATCTGTATGGTTGGGCAATGGCGCAATCACTTCCGTTACGTAACTTCAAGATGTACACAGGCACGAATAATATTCAAAAGGCATTAAAGTGGTTGGGCAGTTTAACGCTGATCAGCAGCGCGGCTTCATTCTAGAAGTTGACTTAGAATATCCTCATGAACTCCATGACCTGCATAATGACTATCCATTAGCAGCAGAAAGTCTAAAGATGGATCCAAGAGAACCGCTAAACTTGTGCCTAATCTTCGCGGCAAAAAAAAATATGTCTGTCATTACAGACTTCTGCAATTTTTTTAAGACATGGGTTGAAGTTGACAGCAGTTCATAGCATAATTGCTTTTGATCAAGAACAGTTCATGAAACCATACATCATGAAGAACACTGATCTCAGAACTAAATCCACAGATGCTTCAGAAAAAGACTTTTTCAAGTTGATGAACAACAGCTGTTTCGGAAAGACTATGGAGAATCCGCACAAGCGCAAAGATGTCAGATTGGTCACCAAAGAGAACGAAGCAATTAAGCTGACTTCAAAACCAAATTATCAGGACTTTAAAAGATTTCATGACCAGCTTTTTGGCATAATGATGAAAAAAAAGAAAGTCAAATTAGACAAACCTGGATTTATTGGGTTTACCGTTTTAGAATTATCAAAGCTTTTGATGTTAGAGTTTCTTTATGACTACTTTAAGCCCTCGTATCCTGAGTCCAGAGTACTTTACACAGATACAGACAGTTTTGTTATAGATATCCCTACTGAAGACATCTATAAAGACATGGAAATGGAAGTAGCTAAAGGACATGCGGGATGGTATGATACATCTGATTACCCAAAAGATTCGCCTTTGCATTCAATTACTAACAAGAAGGTTTTAGGAAAGATGAAGGAATGAATTTTTGGGAAAGGTAAACAAGGAGAATGGGGGGTTTAAAGGGAAAAAAAAATGTACATATTTCGAACCAGGAGAAAATCATTAAGAAAGAAAAGGGGTATATTCGCAGCGTTGTGCAGTAAAACATATCACATGACAACTAAAAAAGCAGGGGGGTTAAGTTTTTTTAAAAATATGACAACTTTAAAAACTGCGATCTAATCTACATGAGATCAACACAACAGTTGAAACCAAAGAAGTCATTAAAGAAAACAAACAAAAGGGGTTTTTGGGTTAACCCGATTTTTTCAAAATAAATTTGGGCACTGGGGGGAACCCAAAAAATTTAAATTAAAGGGGAAATTGTGTTGGGGGGAAATTATCTGCAGTTCTTCCTTCACAAAAAACCTTTGAGGGGGGCTGGTTGTTTTGGTTTTTCCCAGGTTTTCGTAAATTTTACACGGGGGGATTTTTTTTACAATTCTTTTTATTTCATAGGTTTAAAACACCCCAAAAATTTGGATCGGTTGCCCTGATCCCGGAGTGTCCCCTTTGTTTCCCCCCGGTAAATAAAGGTACCTTATTTTCAATCCAAATGGTAAAATTTTTTGCTGGATGAACCTCTCCTTCAGCAACATTTATTGTTTTTTTTTTTGATTGTTGTACGGGTTTTTAGCCCTTTAAATTCTTCATTATTCATTGCGCGCAATCTGAGGGCAGTCTTCTAAACCCCTTCTGTGTTTCAGAATTGTCAAAACATCTCTGTGATATGGTAGGAAAAAAATCTTTCACTAACTGTTTGTTAAAAGGGTTTTTGACTAAAGCCTGGGGATCTGTGAAATCATAGAATTTCCCCCTTTTTTTAAAGGTTTTCCCCCTTTGTTTTAAAAAAACAATTGATTCCTTGCCCTTTTTAAAAATTTTTTCCTTTTTCGACTTTAATCAGGGGAGGGTAATTAGTGGCCCTCGTTGTATATCATTGTATGGGGAACAGAACGCAAAGCGCTCTTTTTTTGTTAATGGTTCCGCAAAACTTTTTTTTTGAAAACTTTGTCCCAAAGACTGGAGTGGACTTTTAAACTTTTTCGTCTTTAAACCTATCGAGGGTAAAATAGAAGATCCATTTTATGGGTTGTTTGGGGGTTGTATTAACAAAATGTGGGCTCTGTATTCGTTAGGGGAGGTAAAAAAATTTGCCAAATTTGTTGTTTTAGATAACCCTTCCTTTGCTGTTTTTTCAATGACCCCTGCCCCTTGGGTTAGCCTTTTTTTATTGGGTGTATGCCCTTTCCCAATTTTCCTTTGGGTGAAAATAGAAATTTTTTTTATTTTTTATTCAGCCAATATTTTTGGGGCAAAAAAATACCGACGTAAAAACCAAAGGCAATAAACGCGTTTCCCTTGCATCTTTTTTTTTTCTGATGGTTGAAAAAAGCACTAAATTTTTGGGGGGGCAATGTCCGTTTGGGTTTGCCTGTTACTAGATAATATTGTTTTTTTTGCTTGATCAACTTTTTTTTAAATTTTAAAGCTGCATGCCCCTTGTTTTTCGTGTGCTTTAAAATAAAATCTAACTGCTCAAGTCTCTGCCTTTCATGGGCGTTTTGTGCAGCTGCTATTTGCCCATAGCTTTTTATGTTTTTTTCTCTCCCGTAAACCCAAAATTTTTTTTTTTGCAATTACTTCCGCTAAAAGAAAAGGGGCATTCACCACAGCGCCCCCTTATCATTATTGCGAGTGAACCCATTTTTTTTTAAATTTATTTTTTTTTACATTTTTAATACGGTCGGGAAATTTTTCCTTGCTTGACAAAAAAATCTTTCGTGGCAACCAAAGGGCTGCAATGATAGCAATCGTTTTGTTTGAACCCTCAAAGCTATTTGCCAAATCGCGGGCTTTATTTTTAACACCCTTTTCCCAAGCATTGAGTACCTACATTTAGACGCCCCAAAAACAGCAGAAGGTATAAAAGGGTTTGGGCAAAATTTTTTTCGGTGCCCCATTTTTTAAAAAAAAAAATTTTTTTAAAATTTTAAAAAAAACATGAACACGATGATCAAACTACAGCTCCAAGGGGGAAAAAACCTTTCCCAACTATGAATGCCCAAATTTTTGTTTGGCCAATTTGTTTTTTGCCCCAAAAGGAGGGGTTTAAATTCTTTGGGCGTGGGGGGAAAAAAAAAACCCTTTCCCCGAACGGGGAATTTCAGAAATTGAAAAAATTTCCCAACAGAAGGCCGAAAGAAAATTAAAAAGTATAAATAACAGGAAATTAAGCGCAGCTGGGGTCTAGAATGGGAAAATTGTGGGGGCAAAGGGTTTCTTTATTTTGTAAAACAAAAACAATAAATAGTTTTGGGGCCCCCCAATTTTTTCGGGGAACAAGATCTTACGTATGTTTTAAAAACGCAAGATCCAGTTTTAAAAAAGTCGTTAGAGTCTCTGGGGGTGTATTTATATTACAGTTTTTGGAAACATTGTTATCCCCAAATTAATCAGGGGTTTAATAACTTTTAATCATAAAATTTTTTTTTCCCTTCAAAATGAACGTCGGGAAAAACACAAAACCCCAAAAACACTGAATAAAGGGGGAGAAAGAAACCCAAAGCCAAAAACCAGAGAAAACGCTGAATCAGGGGGAACCTTAAAAAACCCGGGGCTTTGAAGCAGGAAAAAAAATTAGCAAGGGGAACAACAAAAAAAATTTAATGTTACAAAAAGACTAAACATGAAAACAAACCCCCCGCCAACGCCAGAAAAAAGTTGATTCAATGCCAGCAAAAAAAACTTTTTCATGTGATTAAAGGCCCCAAAGCCCTTAAAGGAAAAAATTTGAATTTAAAAACCTGTTTGCCTTTTTTTTGGTTGTCTTGCAGCGGGTTGGGGGGGGTTTTTTAGGGTTATAAAAAATAAAAACCAATGGCAACAGAAACAAAGGCAATAAAAAAAATTTTGAACCACTAAATGCAGAAAAAACACCACACCCCAAACCCCCAAAAAAAAAACAAAGCATCATTTTAACCCTTTAAAAAAGGAATAAATATTTTAAGAATTTAAATTTTTTAAATTTTTTTAATAAAAATAAATCATGGCGTTTTAAATAAAATGAAAAAGTCAATAAATAAAGACCGGGAGCCCTAAAAAAAGAAAATTTCCAAAGCCCCAAAACTTGTAATCAAGGGCGGTTCTTGGGTTTTGTAAGAACTTCATTAAAATCAAAGCAGAGAAGCTGACAAGACATCCCAACGGATGAAGCTTTTTTTTAAGGGCCGTGTGTGTACTATATTAGACATTTTTCTTTTTAAAGGGATAAAAACATAGATTGTTTTTTTTTTGATTTTTTAAAAGATAACTTAAATAAAATTTTGCCCCTGTACTTAGAGGAAGACTTAAAAAAGAATTTATCAAGAACTTGATCAAGAACTTAATCAAGAACAAATAAGAATTTAAGTAAATAATTAAAAACTTTTTAAAAACCCGGGGGGTGACTTGAGAATGATTTAAAGTAAGAACTTGTGAATGACTTGGGGATATTTGTAAATGATTTTGAAATGACTTAAGTAAAATTTGGTAAATGATTGAAAAGATTTGGGATTTACTTGAGTGTGCATGCGTGGGGGGGATGGGGGGAGGGCCCGGGGCCGGGGGGTTGGGAAAAAAACAACAAACACACAAAACCATCCGGGGTGGGGGTGGAGGGCCCGGGGCTTGCGGGGGTGGGCCCAAAACACAAAAACCCACCAACAAACAAACAAAAGTAAACTCCCGGGGCTGTGTCCCGCGCGAAAACCTTTAATCAACCCCAAGTAAATCACATAGGGTCTTTTTGGCCTATTTGCCGCTGAGCTTTGTTTGGTGCTGCCGGGCGTTGAAACAAGCGTCAAAAGGGGTCGTTTGCCCCTATTTTTGGCCCCCGGGAACTTTGAAAGGTGGACCCCATTGGGGGCAAGCGATCAATGGGGTTGTTTGGCCTATTTTTGCCCCTTGCTCCTCTTTTCCAACCAGGTTGAAAGGGGGCTTTGAAAGAGTTACAGCAATTACGTTGTACCCAAGCTTTTATGGGGGCTCAATCGCCAGAAGTAGAAACATCCGTCTTTGTTTTTTGGGAGCTTTTAATATAAGAAAAGGGCTGGCCAAAACACAACTCCTCCCCAAAATACTGGAAGATGAACAAAAGGTCGCCTACCCCTACTATTTTTCCCAAAACCCCCCCGGAAAATCCCCCATCCATTTCCCATAAGTTTAAAAAGGTTTGGCGTTTGTTTACACTTTTCCTTTATACGTTTCCCTACCCTTTTTGGAAAAAAAAGGGATTTTTATAAAAACACACAGAAAGTTGAATGAGTTTCCAAGCATACGAATCAACATTTTACACCTGCGTCTTAAGAAATAAACGCCATTTTTTGATGCGTTTTTTTTTTTTTTAAACATGACTTTGGGCTGCTCAAGCCCAAAGCCCAACAACAACGCGTTAAGGATGTTTTGCCTTTTGGGCCGGCCTTTCAACAATGCGCGCCAAATTTTTTAAATAAGGAACCAACTCACGATAGTCCCAAAAACATATTGAAACCCGGCTTATAATTTTTTCAGGCAATATTTCCTTTAACTTTTTTATTTCCTTGAACCCAAAAAAACCTTTAAAATAATTCCCTTCCCATTTCCAAAGCAGTTCCCGGTTTCCAAAAATTTTTTTTTTTTTTTCTGTTCCTTCCTTTGGGAAAACCCAAAACTTCTTTTTTGGGTTTTGGCGGCAACGAACAAGCTTCACCTCGTTTTTTTTTCAACAAAAACCCCTGACATGCAAGAAGGGGAAAACTTTTGGGGGTTCAAGGCGAAAAATTTCTCTTCAAAGGGAAAAGGGGAGCCATTTTTTTTGAATAACACACCAAGCCCAATACACAGCGGGGCCAAAAAAAAAACTCCTACCAGTCCCGGGTGTCATAAAAGAATAAAACCGGTGTTGGGTTTCGGTCATTTTGAGCGCTGTGAGAGGGGCCCTACGCGGCGGAGGTTTAAAATTTGAAAAGCTGATTAATATATTGCAATGCGCAAAGGGCCCGGGGTGGGGAGTGGGGGAGGGGGGGAGCGGGCGGGAAATATTGAAAATTTTTTTTTCCCCTTTAGTTTTTTTCCAAGGGGTGGGCCGCCGCGCGGGGTGTATGATTTTCGTCTGTTTCCCATGTTGGTGTGTGTGGGGGTGTGGGGTGTGTGTGTGGGGTGTGGTGTGGTGTGTGTGTGTGTGTGTGTGGGGGTATGTGTGTTGTGGTGTGTGTGTGTGTGTGGGGGTTTTTTGTGTGTGTGTGTGTGGGTGTGGTTGGGGTGGGTGCGTGCGCGCAAATTTACAAAATGAATGTCCGTCTTTTGTGTCATCTCCCCTCTTTAAGGGGGGGGGGGGGGGGGGGGGGGGGGGGGGGGGGGGGGGGGGGGGGGGGGGGGGGGGGGGGGGGGGGGGGGTGGGGGGGGGGGGGGGGGGGTGTTGTTTGTTGGGGCGCCGTTTTGTCCGAACCGTTGCCTTATGCCCCGTGTTTTGGTTTTTGGTTGCAAACCCCTTTTCCCTGTGGGGGGTTTGGTTTTTTTTTGGGGTTTTTTGGTCCATAGGAAACCCCTCCAATTATGCCTAAAACCCCCAAATTAATTGGGTATTCCCCCAACCAAATGTTTGGGGTTTTGGTTTCTTTTTCCCCTTTTGGGAATTTAAAATGACTGGGATCCGCCCCAAAATTAAAATTTGGAAAAATTTTGTTTTGAAGTCCTTTGCAAAAAAGGAATAAAAAAATGCCAAAAAATTTTGGCAATTTTCCGCCGAAAAAACCTTAATTTGGAAAAAAGGGGGAAAATGAGTCAAGGGTTGGCATTTAAACGTTCTCTAACTAGAAAGATCTTCAAAACCACTCACTTAGCGACACACTGTTTACAAGATTCAAATCATCTCTTTTCTGAATGCCCTTGGGGGGCGTGGTGGAGAGGGGGGGGGGGGGGGGAAAAAGAAATTCAAACGTCCTGCCCGTGCCCTCGGCCCCTGCGTGGAGGGGGGGGGGGGGGGGGGGGGGGTACAACTGGCCCACCCCCAACTTTCGGCATATCTGGCTCGTGGGCAGTCGCCCTGCCACGATGCGTGTCGTCGATGGGGAAAGTCTCCCTTGTAGCCGTTGCCCCAGGCCCTCCACGACCACCTTGACAATCAGTGGCAGGCCCTGTGGGCAGTGACTTTTGGGGCACTGTGGGGACGACAGAGTGGGGTAACCCTCTTGGGGAAGAGAGAGAGAGAGAAAAGAGAGAAAAAGAGAAGAGAGAGAGAGAGAGAGAGAGAGAAGAGAAAAGAGAGAGAGAGAGAGAGAGTAGAAGAGAAAGAAAGAGAGAGACTGTGGGGAAAGAAGAGAGAGAGAGAGAGAGAGAGAGAGGGGCAAGGTAATGTTTTCTTATAGCCCAGGGGGCCGCAAAAAAGGGCCCTAACAGGGCGTCCTCGCGGGTTTAAGGGTTTAAATCACAAGTAGAGAGAGAGAGAAGAGAGAAGAGAAGGGGAGAAGAGAGAGAGAAAAGAGAGAGAGAGAGAGAGAGAGAGAGAGAGAGAGAGAGAGGAGAAGAAAAGGAGAGAGAATGAGTGTTCCTTACTGGGAAAAGCCCTTTTGGGGCAAACGTGGAGATGCTAGAGCAAAAAGGGGGGGGGGGGGGGGGGGGGGGGGGGGGGGGGGGGGGGGGGGGGGGGGGGGGGGGGGGGGGGGGGGGGTAAGGGGGGGGACAAACTAAACTTTCCACTTGGAAAGATTTAGGTGTTTTAGCGTGGACTTGTTAAACAAAAAAAAAAAAAAAAAACAAAAAAAAAAAAAACAACAACCAGAAAAAAGGGGGGTAACACAGAGAATGAGTTTTCCCCCCCCAAAAAAAGGTTTTCAAACGAAAAATTTAAAGGGCCGATGGGAAGATGCTGCGGGCCCAAAACGAAAGGTTTTGGGGTGGGGGTAGAGGGGAAAGGGGGGGTGGGGGTGGGGGGTTATACAAGGGCCAAAATCCCCCCCCGGAAAGGGGTGCGCGGGGTCCCGGGGGGAATGTTAGGGGGGGCGTCGAACCCCCTTGTCGGGCCCTTTGTTTGGCCGGGCCCCCTGCCACAGGGAAAGGCCCCCCGGAGGGGAAAGTGTTGTGGGAAAAGTTGGGGCAGCAAAACCCCGGGCCCCCCTGCCGATGCTGTCGCCGAAAATGTGGTAGGAAACTGAAACAGTACCCTGGCCCCGGGGGAAAGGGGGGGAAAGTCCCCAACACGGCAAACAAAACAGCTGGTAACCTAGGGGGGAGGGGGCGGGAGGTTTGAAAAATGAAACTTTGGGAAAAAAAAGGGGAGCCTTTAAACGGTGCCCGCTTTTGGTGGGGATTAAAACATTTTTTTTTTTAAAAAGGGAATTTTAAAATAAAATCCGGGCCCGGTTTAAAATGGACTAACAAACATAACACAAAACACGACGCGTTTCCCGGGCCTTTTTACGTCTTCTTCTGGCAAGACAAACCCCCATTCGGAAATGAAAACCGAGGAACGAGCTTTTTTTTTTTCATCAAATTGGGGAAAAATACGTGATTTTCTCGGTTTTTCGTTTTCATTGTCCCCGAATGCCCTTTATTTTGTCTGAAGAGGACCTTTTGAGGGGGAAACCCCGGGCGTGTTTTGTCCTTTTAATTTTCCATGGGTTTTTCTGGGGGAGTTACTTTTAAAATTTTTTTAAAACGGGAAACAAGGACAAAAAAAAACGGGGGGGAAAAAAACTGGTTTAAAAATTTCAAAAATTTTAATCACGAGACATAAAAAAATAAAATTTTTAACGAAGTTTTCCCTTTTAAAAAACCTTTTTTTCCCAAAAAAAAAAAAAAAAAAGACTCGGGGTCCGGGAAAGGAACAAACGCTCTGCCGATGGGTTTGGGGTTTTTTTTGGGATGGGAAAACGAAAATTTTTTAGACCTAGGAAACCCTTCCCCCTGTCAGACAAATTTAATTTCAACTTGCAATCCACAGCTTGTTTGGGAAACGAAATGCAGATTTGTTAACGTTGGGGAAAGTGTCATACTTGTTTAAAAAGGCATTTTTTGATTGAAAGATATAATTGTTCCAGTATGCGTGCGTGCGTGCGTGCGTGCGTGTGTGTGGTGTCTGTGTGTGTTTGCGAGTGTTTTCCTTATGTGTGTGTGTGTGCCTGCCTGTGTGTGCGTGCGTGTGTGAGCGTGGTCTGTGTCTGTGTGTGTGCGCGCGCGCGCGCGTGTTGTCCATCCCAAAGCCCAAACACTACATTATGACCTTCTCTGCCAGGTAGCAAGGAGTGGCTTTTCATGTGCGTGCGATGTTGCTCCGCTTTGTTTATTTAACTCGTGCGCTCACGTATGGGACCTCCATATGAAGTCTTACTCACAGACCTCGGAGTAGGTAAGAGTATATGCAAGAAGACAAGGATCTTCCCCGTAACTTCACGGTCTCCGGCGGGCACCGAGCCCCAGGATCAACATCACACCTTTTGCTTTATTCACCTGTCCAGCCACAGGAAGTAAAATGTGGCGGCCTGGGCTTCTCCTGAACCCGCCTCCTGAAGAAGCCTCCGCCTGCCGTCAACCTTCCCTAGACGAAAGGGTTCCCTCCGTGGTCTGGGAAGGCCCTGACCATTTGGGTCACAACCCCAGGCCCCAGCACTCAGTTTGGGAACTAGAAAGATCTCAAAACGACTCACTTAGCGACACACTGTTTATCAAGATTCACTCATCTCTTTTCTGAATGCCTTGGGGGTCGTGGTGGAGAGGGAGGGGGGGGGGGGGAATCAAGAAATTCAAACGTCCTGCTCCTCGGTGCCTCGGCCTGCGTGGAGGGGAGGGGGGGGGGGTGGTACATTCTGACTCACCCGATCTTGCGGCATAGTCTGGCTGCGTGGAGCAGTCGCCTGCCACGATGCTGGTGTCGTCGATGGCGATGTCTCCCTTGTAGCCGTTGCCCACAGTGCCCTCCACGACCACCTGTGACAATCAGTGGCAGGCCGCTGTGGTCAGTGACTGTGGTCACTGTGGGCACGACAGAGTGGAGCTACGTGCTTGGGGAGAGAGAGAGAGAGAGAGAGGAGAGAGAGAGAGAGAGAGGAGAGAGAGAGAGGGGAGAGATGAGAGAGAGAGAGAGAGAGAGAGAGAGAGAGAGAGAGAGAGAGAGAGGAGAGAGAGAGAGGAGAAGAAGACAGACAGAGAGAGACAGAGAAAGAGAGAGACTGTGAGAGAGAGGAGAGGAGTGGCAATGGTAATGTTGCTTATAGCCCAGGCGGCCGCAAAAGGCCATATCAGGGCTGTCATCGCGTTGAAGTTAACTCACAAGTAGAGAGAGAGAGAGAGAGAGAGAGAGAGAGAGAGAGAGAGAGAGAGAGAGAGGAGAGAGAGAGAGAGAGAGAGAGAGAGGAGAGAGAGAGAGAGAGAGAGAGAGAGAGAGGGAGTTCCTTACTGGAAATGCTTTGGCGCAAACGTGGAGATGCTAGAGCAAAGAGGGTGGCGGGGGGGGGGGGGGGGGGGGGGGGGGGGGTACAAACTGAAACTTTCCACTTGGAAAGATTGAGGTGTTGAGCGTGGACTTGTTAAAGCAAAAAAAAAAAAAAAAAAACAAAAAAAAAAAAACAACAACAGAAAAGGGAGGTAACACAGAGAATGAGTTCCCACCCAGAAAAGGTTTGCATCGTAAAGTTAATGTGGCCGATGGCAGAGATGCTGCAGCCAAGACGAAAGGTTGGAGTGGGGGGTAGAGAGAGGGGATGGTGGAGGTGGGTGTTATATAAGGACCAAGTCCCCACCTGGAAAGGCTGCGCGGTGTACAGGGTGGAGATGTTGACGGAGGCGTCGAACCACTTGTCGCCGTTGTTGCCGGTCAGCTGCCACAGCACGGCCTCCGAGGTGACGGTGTTGTGGGAAATGTTGGTCAGCACCACGGCCCGCAGGCTGCCGATGCTGTCGCCGTACATGTGGTAGGAGAAGCTGAAGCAGTACGCCTGGCGGGGGAGGCGGGGAACGTCTGCAACACGGCAAACAACACAGCTGGTACACCTGAGGGGGGAGGGGGGCGGGAGGAGTAGATACTGAACTTGGAAATCATGGTGAGCTTCAAACTGAGGTGACTGCTGGTGGAGATTAAAACATTTTTTTTTTTAAAGGAATTTAAAGTAACTCCGCCGGTTAACATGGACTAACAAATCATAAGACAAAACACGACGCGTTTCGGCCTTTCACGTCTTCTTCTGGCAAGACAAACAACATTCAGGACAATGAAAACGCGAGGAACGAGCTTTTTGTTTTCATCAAATTTGAGAAGATACGTGATTGCTCGTTCTTCGTTTTCATTGTCCTGAATGCCGTTTATTTTGTCTGAAGAGGACCTTAGAGGCTGAAACGCGTCGTGTTTTGTCTTGTAATTTGTCCGTGTTAACTGGCGGAGTTACTTTAAATTCCTTTTGAAATCGGAAATCATGGACAAAGAAAAACGGGGGAAAAAGGCTGTGAACATGAGCAAAAATATAATCACGAGACATGAAAATATAATGTGTTTACGAAGTTTCCCTTTAAAAACATGTTTCAGTCCAAAGACTCGGAGTCGCAAAGGAACGAAACTGCTCTGCCGATGTTTGGGTTTTATTTTGGCATGGAAGCGTACTTTGTAGACCTAGGAAACTTCCCTCTGTCAGACAATTGAATACAGACTTGCATCCACAGCTTGTTGGAAGCGAAATGCAGATTTGTTATCGTTGGCACGTGTCATACGTGTGTAAAAAGTCATTTTTTGATTGAAAGTTATAATTGTTCCAGTATGCTTCAAGAGGTTGCTAAAAATAAAAGTTGTCTTAATCCGCAAATAAACAACAACGGAAATGCAGTCATCTGACACATTCAGTTGTGTGTGTGTGTGGGGGGGGGGGGGGGGGGGGTTGTCCCCTTTTTCCTCTTCATTCAACCCAATCAGTTCATCTAATTCAACAGCGCGCCACAACTAGGAAAAGATAACCGCACCTGTGACAGCAGTCATTATCTCCCTGAACTCGAGGGCGGCTGGACTCGATGAAGGCGTAGAACCCGCTGGCATCTTGCTGGGTGTGGTCCACGCTCGGCTGGGCCCCGTGTACGCCGTTCCCGTTCCGCCGTGCAGTCTCAGCCAATCAAATTTGTCCGACCCGTCATGAACGTTGGCCCACAGGCAGAAGTCAGTTGAAAACGTGCAAGTGACTGGAAAAGAAAAAAAAAAACAAGCAATGAAACAAACAAACAAAAGTATACATATGTGAGACACGTAGTGACATATCTCAGTGAGACATCAGAACCAATCGTAGATTAAATACAGAAGAGGTTGTTTTTTTTTTGTGAATGTCTGGCAACTGTGCAGTATGCCACAATGCTTCCACGCGGGAAACATGACTGCAGTTTTAAAACATGTAAGAGCAAAACATTCTGTGTTTACCGGGCCGCCAAACGAAGAACTAATATTACAAAACAAATACAACGCGTTTTGACCTATCAGGTCTTCTTCAGGCTGGACAAATAACATTCAAAACAATGAAAACGAAGGACGAACAGAACGGAAAGTCACTTATCTCTTCGATCTGGGTGCAAAATTGAGTTAAAACTTTTAATGATTGTTCCCCCAGTATTAACATATAAATACGTTTTAAGGTTTGTTTCCTCAGCTCAAGACAGTTAGCTACCTGTGTTGGTGCAGGAGCCAGGTGACAAGGTCAGATCATCCAGAGCGACGTCGCCGTGGTAGTTGGTGCCCACGATGCCTTCAAAGACGATCTGCCACACATCCAAAACCACATCGATGACCGAACAAAACCACGAGACGCCCATAAAGTAGTACTACTTGAATTTCAGTACCCACCTTTGTCAAGCAAAGCAAAACTAGCGTACTGATAAGGCAAGGCTCACTGACTCAAGGCTGGAGAATTTTCGTAACCTGTCCCATCTAAACGTTCGCAAGATGATCAACATAAAGGGTTTAAATTCAGAAGTTCGGATTTGCTTTAGTACTCTCTGTCCGTATATCTTTGCAGTCTTCGGAAAGACGCAAAATGCATAAATCGAGAATATATGTAGTTAAGCTGTCGTGAGAGAGAGAGAGAGAGAGAGAGAGAGAGAGGGAGAGAGAGAGAGAGAGAGAGAGAGAGAGAGAGAGAGAGAGAGAGAGAGAGAGAGAGAGAGAGAGAGAAGAGAGAGAGAGAGAGAGGGTGGAGGGGGGGGGGTGGAGGGGAAACTGAGATCGAGAGAGAAAGAAAAAATAACACAGAAAGCGTGAGAGAGACATATGTACAGAGAGAGGGAGGGAGGGAGTGAGGGAGGGACAGGGAGAGGGAGTGGGAGAGGGGTGTGAGTCTGAGTGTGTGCGTGCGCGTGCGCGCTGACGTCGGAAATACGTGCATGTAGAGTGTTTCTGATCCATCGCGTGTGAGAGAACAGCTCTGTGTGCATGCATACCTGCATGAATCTTTGCAAAGGTATATCATTATATCAATATGTATGAACATACATATATTAATCTCTCTCTCTCTCTCTCTCTCTCTCTCTCTCTCTCTCTCCTCTCTACTCTCTCTCTCTCCCCTCCTCTCTCTCACTCCTCTCTACTCTCTCTCTCTCTCTCTCTCTCTCTCTCTCTCTCTCTCTCTCTCTCTCTCTCTCTCTCTTCTCTCTTCTTTATATTCATATTATATATATATATATATATATATATATATTTTAGCACTTCATTTTAGTAAATAATATATATATATTATATATATATATATATATATATATATATATATATATATATATATATATATATATATATATATATATAGATCAGTAAACGTAAAAATCAAACTCTGAATACAACCTCTGGAAGAACACATACGAAGTTATCCAATGGTTCAAAAAACTCAATAAACAAAGTAATACAGTATTCATCACATTTGACATAGTAGACTTTTACCCATCTATAGATGAGGAACTACTCACCAAAGCCCTGAAGTTTGCCAGTAACCACACAGACATAACAGGGTCAGAAATGGAAATCATTATCCACACCAAGAAAACATTACTACACAGCAAAAATGAAACCTGGATCAGGAAAACCAACAGAAACTCAACATTCGACGTAACCATGGGATCATATGATGGTGCAGAAACATGTGAACTGGTCGGACTATTCATGCTGTCCAACATCAAGAAAAAACTCGGAAAACAAGTCGGACTATACAGAGACGATGGCCTTGCTGCACTAACCAACAATCCAAGAACCATCGAAAACAAGAAGAACTATGCAAAATCTTCCAAAACCACAACTTAAAGATTACCATTGAAGCAAACAAAAAGGTAGTGAACTACTTAGACATAACACTGGATCTCAACAATCACATATATAAACCATACAAGAAACCCAACGATACACCTCTTTATGTACACACCAAAAGTAACCATCCATCATCTATATTAAAAACCATACCCCATGGCATAAACAAGAGACTATCAAACCTGTCATGCAGTGAGCGAGTGTTCAACAATGCAGCAGTAGAATACCAGGAGGCACTACAAACAAGTGGATACAATTACAAATTACAATACAACCCAGACAACAACACAAATAAAAGCAAGAAAAATAGGAAAAGAAAAATCATATGGTATAACCCCCCATACGACGGGAAACTCAAAACAAACATAGGGAAAGAATTCTTCAAAATCCTAACAACTTCATTTCCAAAAGAACACAAACTGTCCAAAATATTTAACAAAAACACTGTCAAATTATCGTACTCATGTATGCCCAACCTCAAAAACCTAATTAAACGCATCCAACAAAATGAAAATAAACACAGCAAAGAAGGGTGAAGAAAGGAAATCTTGCAATTGCACCAGAAAGGAGCAGTGCCCACTAAACAATAAATGTCCTTCACAACAACATTGTATACCAGGCTACTGTGACATCAGAAAAATGAAAAAGAAACATACATAGGATCACTGAAAACCACTTCAAAACCAGATATGCAAACCACAAACAGTCATTCAATAAAGAAAAATATAAAAACCAAACAGAACTGAGCAAATATATCTGGAAACTTAAAGACGCAAAAACAAGCTACAATATATCCATGGAAAATCATAAAAAGCGCATCACCATACAGCAATGTTTCAAAAGGTGCAACCTATGTTTAACTGAAAAATGGTTAATACTATGCAAACCACACTTAGCAACTTAAACACCAAAACAGAAATAGTAAACAACTGCAGGCATAAATGGAAATCGTTGTTAGTGAACACACCCAAAACAAAACCTGAAAGCCCCCAAAAACACGTGCAGCCAACCCGCACGTGCAAACAACCGCAAACGGGAGCCCACACGCTATATAACATCGGCGGTGGGCAAACCAAAAACCATCCTGATGACAGCGCAACACGCTTGAAACAAATTTGTAGATAGTTTTAAGATTCCTCTTTTAACTTGTTTTATCTCTCTCTCTCCTCTCTCTCTCTCTCTCTCTCTCTCTCTCTCTCTCTCTCTCTCTCTCTCTCTCTCTCTCTCTCTCTCTCATCTTCTATATATATATATATATATATATATAATTGCTGAACAATTAAGTAGTGGGGGAAAACAGGTGTAGGTTAACAATTCTTCAGTCACTATAGTAATGACTTGGCAAAGATTTGAGCTTTAAAAAAATAATTAAAAAATAGGGGGAATGTATTATAAATAATGGAAAACCCTTCACTAGCTGCATGAGGGAACCATTGTAAACCCTCTCGAGGGCAGATATATTTGTATTGCCTGCTCATATATATTATATATATATATATATATATATATATATATATATATATATATATATATATATATATATATTATATATATCTGTCAATGATGTTAAAAAGGAAGGTTAAAACTCAAGGTTAAAACTCGACAAATTTGTTTCTAGCGGCGTTGCGCTGTCATTAGGATGGTCTCTGTTTGCCCACCGCCGATGTTATATAGCGTGTGGGCAAAGGGGTCGAGCACTTTTAAAATCATTTTAGGCTCTTTGGTTCTATTCATCTAATATTATATATATATATATATATATATATATATATATATATATATATATATATATATATATATATATATATATATATATATATATATATATATATATATACGCTCTTTTTAACAATTAAGCCAATCCTTAGACCAACCCTCGACAAACAAAGACAACAAAAATGACCCCCAGAGCCGAACCCACAACCCAACCTGTTCTCTGATCATCCCCAAACCCAATCGTCGCACCTGGTAGTTGCTGATGACGCCGACGGTGACCGCCGCCTGTTGCCAACGGTTACCCTGGTCACGTGACCTGCTCCAGGCGGGGCGGCCCAGCTGTGGCAGGGCGTTCTGGGCCACTGTGTAGACGTTGAGCGTGCCGATGCCGGAGCCGTACATGTGGTAGAAGAACCTCATGCAGTGCTGGTCGCCATTGGGGTTGGTGTACACCTGGCAGGTGACGAACACAGGTGCGGAGATGTTCTGGTTTGGGTTTATCGCTATTGGTGTGTGTGTGTGTGTGTGTGGTGTGTGTGTGTGTGTGTGTGTGTGTGTGTGTGTGTGTGTGTGTGTGTGTGTGTGTGTGTGTGTGTGTGTGTGTGTGTGTGTGTGTGGTGTGTGTGTGTGTGTGTGTGTGTTGTGTGTGTATGTGTGTGTGTGTGTGTGTGTGTGTGTGTGTGTGTGTGTGTGTGTGTGTGTGTGTGTGTGTGTGTGTGTGTGTGTGTGTGTGTGTGCGTGCGTGCGTGTGTGTTCGTGAGCGTATGTTTGTAAAGTGTACTCGTTCTGAGATGGAAAGACATCCTGTACAAACCAATTTCAACAATATTCTAAACACACACACACACACACACACACACCACACACACACACACACACACACACACACACACACTGACTGACTGACTGACTGAAACCAATTTATTGTCAGATTAACTCAAGGTTGTACTGACACCAACACACACACACGACGCACGCACACACACACACAACACACA
>CM031616.1:60134057-60144057 GCA_018398815.1 Conus ventricosus
AGGGGGAAAAGGGAAAAGGGGGGGTGATAAAGAATGAAAAAAAAGGGAGAAGAGACAAAGAATTTTTTTAAGGGGAAAGGGAAAAAAGAAGAATACAAGGAAGAAGAAAGAAAAGAATGGAAAAAAAACGAAGGGAGAAAGAACAGAAAAATACTGAAGAAAGGGAGGAGAGAAGAGAAAAAAATGAAAAACGTAGAGAAGAGAGAAAATAAGAAAAAAAAGGGAGAGAAGAGAAAAAAAAGAATAAAAATGGGAGAAGAGAAAAAGTAGAGAAAAATACTGGAAAAAGGGGAGAAGAGAAGAGAGAAAGAATGAAAAAGGGAGAGGAGAGAAAATATGAAAAAAAGGAGAGAAAAAAATAATTTAAAATGGAATAAGAGAAAAAGTAGAGAAAAATATACTGAAAAAAGGGAGAAGAGAAGAGAGAAAGAATGAAAAAAGGCCGAGAGGAGAGAAAATAAGAAAAAAGGGGAAAAGAGAAAAAAGATGAAAAAGGGAGACGAGAAAAAACAATTTTTAAAAGGGAGGGGAAAATACCCAATGGGACATCATACACAAAGTGTAAATCAAAATTGCTTCCCCTATGGAAAACATTGTTGGGCCTTACACCAAACAGCTTTGGTTATGTTTTGTTCATACTAAAAAACCTGCACCTAACTGGAAAACTGTCTGAAAACTCAAATTTTGATTGACTCAGTACAAGACAATGCGTAAAATAAAATTCTGGTATGGGAATTGAACCCAAGACCCTAAAAATCAAGAAAATAACCAGAACCCCGGTGGAAATTGTACAGAACCCATAAAAACCAACATATGTAAAGCGCCTCTCTCTCTCTCTCTCTCTCTCCTCTCTCTCTCATTTACATTTTAACCTGTTGTCTTCAGAACGTTAATTTCTGCTATGAAAACGACCAGAGTGTTGTGTGTGCTCATCTCGAATATGTTTCCCGTCATCTTACATATTTACGTTGTATTATGTGACATATCTTGAATAAATATGCTTTCTCTGGCACAAAAGATAATCAAACTACGCCCCCGCCCTCCCAAGCACGGCCCCACCAACAGTTGAGGTCATCACCCGGTACTTGGCAGTTGACTGATGGTGGCTGCCCCTTAGTCCTGACGTTCCCCGCGTGCCAGTCTCGCTGCCAGGACGCTGGAACCGTCCTTAGCCAGACGCCGTGCTGAGGTGCTTAAGACGGACAGTGCGAGCCGCTGCCGCTGAAGTGGTAGAAAAACTGCTGCATCGGCCGCTGGTGGCAGCGTAGGCGGGCGGAGGTGAGACGGCCCGGGCGTTGGTAGGGAGGACCCGCACCGCGATGTTAGTGACTGAAAAACCACAACCAACAATCTACGTCATTCCTTCTTTACGTTGTAGTGACCTTAAAGTCGACCAACAAACAGTCTTCTTACGATGTAGTGGCCTGAAGCCGGCCAACAACACGTCTTCTTTACGATGTATATGTGGCCTGAAAGCGGCAACAACACGTCTTCTTTAGATGGCAGGTTGACCTGAAAGCCCCGACCATAACAACACGTCTTCTTTACGATGTAATGGAACTGAAGCGCCATCCAACATGTCTTCTTTACGATGTAGGTGACCTGGAAAGCGACCAACACTTGTCTTCTTTACGATGTAGTGACCTGAAAGCCGACCAACAAAACACGTCTTCTTTACGATGTAGTGACCTGAAAGCGACCATCAACACGTTTCTTTAACGATGTAGTGGCCTGAAAGCACGCCAAACCAAACACGTTCTTCTTTACGTTGTAGTGACCTGAAAGCCGACCACCAAACACGTCTTCTTTACGATGTGTGACATGAAATGCCGACCAACAACATGTCTTCTTTACGATGTATGAGTTGGGCCCCGGGGTTTGTCAGTTGGGTGAAAGCCGACCAAAACACGTCTTCTTTAAATGTAGTGGCCCTGAAAAGCCGAACCAACAACACGTCTTCTTTCGATGTTGTGACCTGAAAGCCGACCCAACAATCACGTCTTCTTTTACGAATCGTGTAGTGGCCTGAAAAGCCGACCAACAACCATGTCTCTTTACGATGTAGTGACCTGGAAAGCCGACAAAACAACCGTCTTCTTTACAAATGTAGTGGCCTCTGAAAAGCCGACCAACAACACGTCTTCTTTACGATGTAGTGACTGAAAGCAGCGACAACTAACATGTCTTCTTTACGATGTAGTGACCTGAGCGACCAAACATCACGTTCTTCTTACAATGTTGTGGCCTGAAAGCCGTCCAACAACACGTCTTCTTTACGATGTAGTGAACCTGGAAAGCTCCCGACAACTCACATGTCTTCTTTTACGATGTAAGTGACCTGAAAGCGACCAAACAACACGTCTTCCTTTACATGTAACCAGTGGCCTGAAAGACCGACCAACAAACTCGTATTCTTTACAATGTAGTGGCCTGAAAGCCGACCAACACTCGTCTTCTTACGATGTCACGAGACCTGAAAGCCGGAACAACCCCAACACGTCCTTCTTTACAATGTATTGGGCCTGAAAGCCGACAACAACAACGTCTTCTTTACAGGCCGTAACTCAAAGCTCAAACAAAGATACATGCTCTGAAAATCCTTCGTTTTGGAGATTTACGTATCCCAACGTCATCGCTGAGACGTCATAACCTTCCCATCGTCGCATGAAAACTTCTAGTGAGCGGTCTTTTCAATCTTCATTTTCACCTCCATTTGAACCCCCAGCAGTTTGGTATTCACTGATAAATGTTTGTCTGTTCATGATGTCTGTAGACCAGCACACACACACACACACACACACCACACAACACACACACACACACACACACACACACACACACACCACACACACACTCAAACAACACACACACACACACATCACACACACACAACACACCACACACTCACTCACACACACACACACACACACACACACACACAACACATAACAAAACACTCACACAGACAACACACACACATACACACACACACACTCCACACACCACAAACACACCACCACACACACACACACACACACACACACACACACACATACCACACACACACACACACACACACACACACTCACACACAACACACACACACACACACACAACCACTCACACACACAACCACCACACACACACCACTCAACCACACACCACCACACACACACAACACACACACACACACACCACACAGAAACAGAGTGGCTGGAGGAGGCTGGACCTGTGCGTGCCTGTTGGTGGGGTCGACATTCAGGCCGCTGTTGGCTGAGCCGGTGGTGTCTAGTTCCAGTCTCATGGTGTCCCGTGGTTCACTGGTGTAGCCGCACATGTCGATCTCAAAGTTCGCATTGCTCTGAAAGCGTCGAAAAGCACTCTCTTTAGCGTTTGTTCGCGATCGCACAAACACACAAAGTACATGAACACACACACAAACACACACACACAACGCACACGCACCACGCACACGCGACACACACACACATAACACACACCACACACACACACACACACCACACACACATGACAACATCATAACGGGGCTGGTACATATTATACCTGAACACACACACACACACACACACACACACACACCACAGGCGCGTGTCGCGCGCGCGCATGGAACGCACGCAGCCACAACATGTAAACATCATTTAAACGCCTCTCAACAAATTATTGCCTGACACACACACACACACACACACACACACACACACACACAACCATACAATACACACATGCACGCGCCGCTTACACACACACAGAGACTCACACACAGACACAACACACACAAACACACACACACACACACACCCCCCCACACACACACATTTATATATATTTCACACACCCTAACACACACACACACACACACACCACACACACACCTCCACCACACACACTCCATCCCACATAAAAGAATAAAGAAGAGACAGAGAGGGGGACGGGAAATATTGTAGCAATGTCAGATAGAATGGACGTACAGACCAAGAACGACAATAGAAAGAGTGAGAGAAGAGAGAGAGGAGGAGAGAGGAGAGTGGAGAGGCGAGGATCCCGAGAGGAGAGCGAGAGAGGAGCGAGAGAGACACAGAACAGACAGACAGACAGACTAACAGAGCAAAGACTGACCAGAGCAAGACTGACTGATCAGTTTCAGTTTCATATAGGAGCGTCACCGCGTGCGGACTAGTCCATATACGCTACACCTCATCCGCAGAGACTGACAGAGAGACAGAGACCGTTGAGAGAGAAGGACACAAGACAGACGACGAGAGAGAGAGAGAGAGGAGAGAGAGAGGAGAGAGACACACTACACACAACACTCACTTTAATATCACCATCGTTGTGCAACAGACTCTATAATTTAACCCACCCCCTCCCACACACACACACACACACACACAGTGACAGACAGATAGGGACACACAGTCAGACTACAGACAGATGGAAACAGACTCAGACACAAAACAGACGGAGACAGACAGTTAGGACAAGCATGGAGAACAGCAACTGAGCTCGGGACACACAGAAACCAAGCAATATCAGACTGTCTATCAGACGTGTCTCAAACGTGCGGCACTGGTCACTGACTGGCATCGCGACGACAGGCCCCGGCCCCATAGCCCCACAGTGATGTCATCACGGGCGATGTCCCCCTGCCAGCCGCACCACCACACGCGGAAAAATGATCTGCAGCTAACACCAACATCCACACACTGAGAAACGGACAGGACACAGACAAGATTCCGGGTTTCAGTGAGATGGTCCATCCACATTTACATCTCCCTGCGCCCCCCCCACCCACCTCCACCACCACACCGTGAAATATGAATCTGCAGCAACCACCAACAACACACGCTGAGCAACAGACAGAGACGTGAAACGGGACTCCCACTAGCCACTCAGAGTGTTCGTCATTCGACTTTTACATCTCCCTGCCACTGCCCCCCCCCCCCCCCCCCCCCCCCCCCCCTCTCAACACCACCATACCTCGGGACAAAGTGACCTGCATCAACGTCAACAGCCACACACGAAGCAAACAACGGACAGATGCTGGAACGGGGCTCACTGACAATCAGAGTTGCATCATACAAAATTTCTATCTCGCCTGCCATCCTCCCGGCAAAAACCACCAACAACATCAGAATCAGCCGCACGAGAGTCGACGGACGGTGACCTTAAACTGACGCCACAGCTCAGGAGTGACGTCATTATGTTCGCCTGCAGCGTCCAGCCACCCACACCACGGGACAATCGCCCACACCAGCAACATCAACCAACGAGACAGGTGTTGCGCGACTGACACCACAGCTCACAGTGACGTCATCTACAGCGATTTGTCCCGTCTAATGTCAACATAATTTTGTGAAAAAGATGTAAAAGAAAACTACTACTACTACATTACTAATTATACTACTATACTTACTACAGCCATGTCACATGCTGACCTACAGCAACCCAATCGCCTCTGCACCAGCTTCATCAACACACACTGACCATCGGACAGCGCCGTCGCTTACATTATGTCACTTGCTATAGTCTCTTTATCACCGTTATTATTTTTGCGATGGCTATCAGTTTGTTTGTTTTTACTCTCTCAGACTGCTCTCTAAAGCTGGGGACTGACTCTAAGGGCAGGTTGAAGACAGTGATTCTCTGGGTCCTCCCCAGCACCTTCGGGTGTTTCTTTTTCTTATTTGCCTTACTAGGCTGACCCTGGAGAAAGGTGCCAGATGACGGTGAGGAAAGGAACCAATGACCACAGGGAAAGTCCTGCTGACAGTGGGGAAAAGACTACAAAACTTTGGATTCTCTCTTGAGGACACATAAGACCGTCTTATGGCGGAATGCTTGGCTGTGTCTGGGTGAGTGGCACTGTCTTCAACTGTCCGTGGGCAGGGGTGGTTGGGTCTGTGGGGGTGATGCTCGGAGCTGGAGGGTGGTTGTTTTTCGCGGTGTGGGGCTCTGCAGTCATGATATACGGGCTGGTTACACCCATGGGTATGCTACTTTAAGGCTGTTACGAGCTGACTTCCCTGTAGTCGATTTACCTCTGTTTAGGAGGCAGTATGTCCCTTGATATCTTAATGGAGTGTCCGCGCGTTGCATGTACCCATCGTCAACACGACTCCAAGGAGACTCGCTCTAAAGGCAGCGTGAACGACCACGTGCTTCTCTGGGTCCTCCCCAGCACCTTCGGGTGTTTCTTTTTTCTTCCCTTTTTGCGATGCTATCAGTTGCTTTTTTTTTCTCGCTCAGTAAGCCTGAACCCCCCCCCCCCCCCCCCCCCCCCCCCCCCCCCCACTCCCCCCCTTCCCCCAAATGCGCCCTAACCCCCACCCCACTCTGCGCTCTCTCCCTTCCCCACCCCCTCTCTCTCTTTTTTTCCCCTTCTTTCTTCATTACATGTTACATGGTGTTATTATTTAATGGAAATAAAAGGAATAAAAAGTTTTTATAATATATTATAAAAACACCCCAACCTACCCTGAAGTCGGTACTGATGGACAGGGTGAGTGGCCTGTTGCCACTGGTTACCCTGGGTGCCGGCGCGGGTCCCAGGGAGGTGGGGTGACGCCGTTGATGGTCTTGTGGTGAGGACAGGAGAGGCTGCCGATGCTGGGGCCGTACATGTGGTACCAGAACGACAGGCAGGCGGGGCCTGCTGGGAGGGGGCCAGACGGCGGACATCAGTCGGCCACGTCGCCTTTACGTCGTGGGTATTGGACGTCTCCAGGTAGATGTACGATCTGCGGCAAGGGAGGTCGTTGTGTGTTTTACAGTGTGTGTGTGTGTGTGTGTGTTGTGTGTGAGTGTGGTGTGTGTGTGAGTGTGTGTGCGTGTGTGTAGGCGTGTGTGCGTGTGTGTGCTGGTGTGGAGTGCGTGTGCGTGTGTGTGTGTGTTTGTGTTCGTGCGTGTTGTGCGTTAGGTGTGTGTGTGCGCGTAGTTTGCGTTGTGTGTGTTGTGAGCGTGTGTGTGTGCGTGTTGTTGTGTGTGTGTGCGTGTGGTGTGTGTGTGTGTGTAGTAGTGTGTGTTTGTGTGTGTGTGTGTGTGTGTGTGTGTGTGTGTGCGTAGTGTGTGCTGTGTGTGAGTGCGTGTGTGTGCGTGCCGTGTGGGTGTGTGTGTGTGAATGTGTGTGGGTGGGTGCCTGCGTTGTGCCGATGTGTGTGTGTGTGTGTGTGTGTGTGTGTACATGGGCGTAAGTCCTGTATAAATGGTGTGTGTGTGTGGGTGTGTGGTGTGTGTGTCGTGTGTGTGTGTGTGTGTGCATGGGCGTAAGTCTGTTAAAATGTTTGTGTTGATAGTCTTTCTGTTACAGGGTTGTATGTAGATGGGCGTATTTCTGGGAAGAATGTTTGCTGCTTGAGAGTCTTTCTGTGTTACGGAAGTGTGATGTGGGATGGATGGGCGTAATTCTGTAAAAATGTTTGCTGGCCTGAGTCTTTCTGTGTTCGTTAATTGTGTTTAAAAAATAATTTAAAATAAAAAAAATAAAAAAAACGTTTTGCTGCTGAAAGTCTTTCTGTGTTACAATGGATGTGCATGGCCGTTATTCTGCAAAAAGGTTTGCCGTAGACGTCTCCATGTGTTGGTTACTATGTGTGTACGGATGGGCGTCGTATTCTGTAAAAATATTTGCAGCTGCGAGTCTTTTCTGTGTGCGAATGTGTTGTGTGTGCATGGGCGTATTTCATGTAAAAATGCTTGCGCCCGAGGAGTCGTTCTGTGTTCGAATGTGTTGTGCGTGGGGGTAATTCTGTATAATTTGTTTCGCTGCTGAGCCTTTCTGCGTTGACTGTGTATGCGGATGATGTAATTCTGGTAATAAATGTTTGCCGCCATGAGAGTGTTTCTGCATTACTATGTGAGTGTGGATGGGAGTTAATTCTGCTAAAAAATGTTTCGGCTGAGAGTCTTTCTGTATTATAATGTGTGTGGAATAGACGGAAATTCTCCTTTTAAAATGTTTGTGCTGAACATTACATATGAACCTTTTACTCCCTCTTGACCAAGGGCTGTCTTAGTTAATGACAAAAAAATTCACAGGTGTCAGAACTCTCTCTCCTATCCTCTCTCTCCTCTCATCTTTTTTCTGTCCTCTCTCTCTTTCCTCCTCTCTCTTTCCCCTCCCCCTGTTCTCTCTCTCTCTCATCCCTCTCTATCCTTCTCCTCCCTATCCTTTTCCCCCCTCTCCCTCCTCTCTCTTCTCCTCTCCCTCTCTCCAATCTCTCTCTTCTCTCTCTCTCTATCTCTTCTCTACTCACCCCTTCGTTCCCCTCTGCCTCTCTTCTCTCCCCCCTCTCTCTCTCCACCCTTAGTTCCCTCTGCCTATCTCTCTCCCTCTCTCTCTCTCTCTCTCTCTCTCTCTCTCTCTCTCTCTCTCTCTCAGGAAGACAGACAGTACCTCCCCCGGTGTGATCGGTGGTGGGCCCTGTGCCTCGGGAGGGCGTTTGCTGGCTGGCGCGACAGTTGAAGTTTGTCGCTGACACTCTGGATCACGTGCACGTGCTGGGCTCCCATCAAGTTGCAGTCGGCGCTGTCCACGTCTGTCAGATAGTGACAACAACTACTCAAAACCAAATCAGACAATCGAATTTTCTTAATCCACATTTTTAGCGCACGGCACTTTTGTTTGATGTCCCTGGAAAGGGGATTATTTATAAACGATCAGAACAGTGAATTAAAGGTTCTTTTGGCATTTCCTGATCTTCGTTTTTCATGGCCTGTGCTTCTAAAATGCTGAGGCTCAATCAGTGAGATTGATGTCCATGCGACCGTTTTCAATCAACTGGTAACGTTTAGCCATGTCTGTCTTTGTGGTAATGTCACACATGGCACCGTGTGCATTTGCTGTGTGTGTGTGTGTTGTGGTGTGTTGTGTGTGTGTGTGGTGTGTGCTCTTCTGCAAAGTAAACGTCTATCCACACATTAAGTGATATTAGACAAACACACGTCACACACACAAAACACACATACACACGCGCGCACACGCGCACACACACACACACACACACTCCACACACAACAAACACACACATACACACACACCACACACTGTGTGGTCTGTTGTCTCTGTGTGTGTGTGTGTGGTCTGTGTTTTTTTTTTATGTGGGTGTGTGGCGTGCCTGTGTGTGCGTGCGTGTGTGAGTTTGGTCTGTGTGTGGTGTGTTGTGTGTGTGTGTGTGTCTGTGTGTGTGTGTGTCGTATGTGTGTTGTTGTGTGTGTGTGTTGTTTTTGTTTGGTGTGAGTATGTGTGTGTGTGTGTGTGTGTGTGTTTGTGTGTGTGTGTGTGAGTGTGTGTGTGTGTGTGTGTTTGTGTGTTGGGAGTGTGTGTGTGTGTGCGTGTGCGAGCGTATGTGTTTGTGTGTTTTGTGTAGCCCTGTGTGTGTTTTGTGTTGTGTGTGTGTGTGTGTGCGTGGCGTGCGTGCGTGCGTGCGTGGTTGTGTGCGTGTGGTGTGTGTCGTGTGTTTGCGAGTGGTTTTTTTAATGTGGTGTGCGTGCTGTGTGTGCGTTGCGTGTGTGAGTGTGGTCTGTGTCTGTGTGTGTGTTAGTAGTGCGCGCGCGCGCGTGTTGTCCATCCCAAATCCAAATTTCTACATTATGACCTTCTCTGCGAGGTAGCTAGGAATGGCTTTTCATGTGCGTGGCGATGTTGCCTTCCGCTTTTGTTTTTAACTCGTTGCGACTCAGTATGGCGACCCTCAACATGAACTCTTTCTCACCACAACTCGGAGCATGTAAGAGTATATGCAAGAGGACAAGATCTTCCCCGTACGTCATGTCTCCAGAGGGCCATCGAGCCCAGGATCAAACATCACACCTTTTGCGTCTATTCACCTGTCCAGCCCCCCCCCACAGGAAAGTAAATATGTGGCGGCCTGGGCTTCTCCTGAACCCGCTCCTCCTGAAGAAGCCTCGCCTGCCGTCAACCTTCCCTAGACCGAAAGGGTTCCCTCGTGGTCTGGGGAAGGCCCGGACCATTTGGGTCACA
>CM031616.1:60151557-60183425 GCA_018398815.1 Conus ventricosus
GAGACATGAACATGTAATGTGTTTACGAAGTTTCCCTTATAAACCCGTTTCAGTCTAAGAACTCGGAGTCACAAAGGAAAGAAACTGTTCTGCTGATGTTTGGGTCTTATTTTGGCATGGAGGCGTATTTTGTAGACCTAGGAAACTTTGTTCTGTCAGGCGATTCAATACAGACTTGCATGCACAGCTTGTTGGAAGCGAAATGCAGATTTGTTATCGTTGGCACGTGTCATGCGTGAGTAAACAGTAACTTTTTTGATTAAGGTAAGGTAAGGTAATGTTGCTTATAGCCCAGCCGACCGCAAAGGGCCATATCAGGGCTGTCACTACGTTAAAATCAGCTCACAAATAATTAATTCACATAACTCTTTAAAGTACATCTTCTAAAAACCCACCCGAAATTTTGTTAAAAATCTTTTCACTGTAAAATCTTCTTAGATCCGATGAAAAAATGTTAATCTCTTTCAAAAATTCAAAGATCGCATCAGGCGGAACATCTTTGAACAAGATTTTCATGGAATCTGCTGTAAAATGTTTATGTCTCACATAATGCAAGTCCCAACCCTCTAAAAGAATATGTTTCATTGTGAGTGGCACATGACATGGAATGCACCACGGAGCTTCCAGGTCCGCTCTATGTGTCACAGGGCCTTTGTGTCATAGGGCCGTTGTGTCACAGGGCCGTTGTGTCATAGGGCCGTTGTGTCACAGGGCCGTTGTGTCATAGGCCGTTGTGTCACTAGGGCGGGTTTTAAGTATTAACAGTTTTGTAACTAAAGTGGTTAGGGTTAGGGTTAGGGTTAGGTTAGGGATAGGGTTAGGGTTAGGGATAGGGTTAGGGATAGGGTTAGGGTTAGGGTTAGGGATAGGGATAGGGTTAGGGATAGGGTTAGGGAGCCGTACCCCTTTGAGCGCTGTGACAGAACGGCCCTGTGACACAACGACCCTATGGCAACAAACGGCCCTGTGACACAAACGGCCCTATGACCACTGTGACAAGGCCATACAGCTGTGAACACACGCGGGAAACATGATTGCCGTTTTTAATTCGTGGCATGAGCAAATACATTCTGGTTTTTTTTTACAGGCCGCCAAATGATGGAACTAATATTACAATCAACACACTACGGCGTTTCGACCGTCGGATCTTCTCCAGGAAGGGATAATTACCATTCAAAACAATGAAACGAAGGACGAACAGTATGTCACTTATCTCTTCAATGTGGGTGCAATTGAATTTAAATCGTGTACAATCATTTCCTTGGTGCTAGTTTTAAACACGCTTTAAGGTTTGTTTTCCCAGCCACGTACCACCTACCTGTGTTGGTGCTGGTGCAGGTGAAAAGGTCTGATCTCCAGAGCGATGTCGCCGTGGTAGTTTGGTGCCCCCGATGCCTTCAAAGACAGATCTGCCACACATCATAAACCACAAAGTGACTGAACAGAACCACGAGACGCCCTTGAAGTAATGGCTCAAGGCTGGAGAATTTTCGTTTACCTGTACCCACCTAAACGTTCGCCAAATGATCAACATAATGGATTTAATTCTAGAGTATAGATTGTTTTAGAACTCTCTGGTCTGTCTTGCTTTGCAGTCTTCGGAAAGATCGCAAAATACATAAATCGAGAATATATGTAGTAAGCTGTTCGTGACAGAGAGGAGAGAGAGGAGAGAGAGAGGGAAGAGAGAGAGAGAGAGAGAGAGAGATGAGAGAGAGAGAGAGAGGGGGGGCGGGGGCTAGAGGTGAAAAGGGGGGATACTGAGATCGAGAGAGAGAGAAAAAGATTAGTGAGCGTGAGAGCGATATATGTACAGCGAGGAGGGAGTGAGGGAGTGAGGGGGGATAGGGAGGGGAGTGGATGAGTGGGGTGTTGAGTCGGAGTGTGTGCGGGCGCTGTGCTCGTTGACGTCGGAAATACGTGCTTGCAGAGTGTTTCTGGAGCCTTGCGTGTGAGGAATACCTCTGTGTGCGTGCATACGGCATGAATCTTTTGCCCTAGGTATATTTTTATATCATTATGTATGAATATTCATATATCACTCTCTCTCTCTCTCTCCTCCTCTCTCTTTATCTCTATATATATATATATATATATTAATATATATATATATATATTTATTAATAATCAGGAGTTAAAAGCACTAGCCCGTTTTACCCTCTTATTTTAAAAATCCTATTTTAAACTGGTTATATATATTTATATATATTATTATTTATATATATATTTATTTTCTTCAGTCATTATAGTAAACGGACTTGGCAAAGATTTGAATTTTTTAAAAAATTAAAAAAAATTAAGATGAAAGTAAAGGGAGGGAATACATTATAAATATGGAAAACCCTTTCCACTAGCTGCCTGAGGGAAAAACCTCGTACTCCCTTCGAAGCGATTACTATTGGTATTGCCTGCTCCTAGGCCTTTCGTCCGCTGGATCGGACTCTTCCAGGGAGACACGGCTGATTGTGTCTTGCTCTTGGTGTCCAAATAGAGACACACCAAAGTCATATACGCTCTTTTTAACAATTAAGGCCAATCCTTAGGACAAACCTCGACAACAAAGACACAAAATAACCCCCAGAGCCGTACCTCAACCAAACCGGAATCTATGATCATCCCCAAACCAATCGTCGCACCTGGTAGTTGCTGGTGACGCCGCGGTTGACCGCCCCGCTGTTGCCAACCCCGGTTACCCTGGTCATGTGGACCTGCTCCAGGCGGGGCGCCGGCCCAGCTGTGGCGGGCCGTTATGGGCAACTGTGTAGACGTTGAGCGTGCCGATGCCGGAAGCCGTACAATGTGGCTAGAAGAAACTCAGGCAGTGCTGGTCGCCCAATGGGTGTTGGTGTACGCCTGGCAGGTGACGAACACAGGTGCGGGAGAGTTCTGGTTTGGTTTTATCGCTATTGGTGTGTGTGTGTGTGTGTGTGTGTGTTTTGTGTGTGTGTGTGTGTGTAGTATGGTGTTGTTGTGTGTGTGTGTGTGTGTGTGTGTGTGTGTTGTGTGTGTGTGTGTGTGTGTAGATATGGGTGTAGTGTTGTGTGTGTGTGTGTGTGTGTGTGTGTGTGTGTGTGCTGTGTAGTGTATGTAGTGAGTGTGTTGTGTGTGTGTGTGTGTGGTTGTGTGTGTGTGTGTGTGTGTGTGTGCGTGCGGAGTGTGGTGTGTGTGTGTGTGTGTGTGTTGTGTGTGTGTGTGGTGTGTGTGTGTGCTTGTGGTGTTCGTAGAGGTTGTTTGTTAAAGTGTACTTCGTTCTGAGATGGAAAGACATCTGTACAAACCAATTTCAAAACATATTCTAAACACCACACACACACACACACACACGAACACCCACACACCAACGGGGCGGGTCCAAAAAAAAATACACCCGGGACCGAAGGTAAAACACGTGCAACCTTAAACTCACCTTGCTGATGTTACGCGCCGGGTCGTTCCGTTTTCGTTTTCAGGCGGCGACGAGGACTCCATGTAGACGGAGTGTCCGGCGTGCGGTGTACGTGTGGTCGTTGACGGGGGCCCGGTGTTTGACGAGGGGACGTGTTCTGCCGTGATCCTCTTCCAGTCGATATAGCGGTCCTGGTGGTCCTGGGTGAAGCCGCACCAGGGGTCGGTAGGTCGACTCGAGTTTGCAGGTCACTCGCTGGCGGCTGGTCGGGGCAATAGTGGGAAGGTCTAGGACAGTGGACTGAAGTGAGGTCCATCTCCCCTCCATCTCTTCTGTCTTTTTTTTTTATTCTACAGTCCGATAGTCCACGGTAACAGTTTCGGCCCAAGACGGTTTATATTTCTACGAAGTCAAAGCTGCACCTGGCTTTTGTCAGAAGATCAGCTCACCCGAAAACATGTTCACACATAGTCCAGCTCTTGACCCATTCATGCGGATTAGCTTCAGTTGGTAGAGCATCGGACTCGTAATCTTGGGGTTGCGGGTTCGCATCTCCGCCGGGGCCGTTTCGTATACGGGGGGATTTTTCCATCGGAGTTACATTTGGTCTGACTCCATTCCTCGTATGTACCGGCCTTCAAATGAGGCTAATAAACCGAGGTTCCGTGTGTGAACGCACGCAAACATCTTGCCACCCATCGTCAAACCTCTCACCACTTTCGGTATTGTAGAGGCCATTTTTGGCCGTAGTCTGGATGTGACACGTTACAATAGCATTGCCTCCTTCCCGCGAAGTTGGAGTTATGGGTTGCCTTAATGGCGGGATTAATTTTAAAAAAACGGTCATTACACACGCAAGTTTCTGGAATATCAACTTGATGTTGGCGGTCACTTTCGGAAAGAAGAAGATAGCTGACTGAGGCAGATTTTATGTCCGTTTTTGTTCTTTCTTTGCGAGCATGATCCACATGACCCTTCATGTTCCTGTTCGTTCTGCTTATCTTTTCTCTCCAACTATCTTTACGCCCTTCCATAGCGTACAAAATAAAGGACGTTCCACATGACAGCTCCAGTTTTACTTATTTTTGCTGACAAATGGCAATTTAACTAATTTATCTGAATCAATCCTGGTTAAAATCATAATTTTCATTTGGATTTTTTTTTCCAAAGAGACAGGGCGATTGTCTCTGTTCTAAACTATTGTTACTACTTGACCTTTTGCTGGAACCCCGAACTCTGACATGTATACAATCGGAACCAGTTTTGTACCCGTTCTTCTTCTTCCCCCTCCATATATAATTCAAGTCAGTTACAATAAAAATTTTACCCCCCCACCCCCTCCCCTAGCTTCACTCCCATTCCTTACACAGTTACAAGCACATCCATTCCATGTCCAAACATTCATGACTTCTCTCGTGGCTCTATGACAAGAGTCATTCAACGCCTTCTGTCGTAGTGATGCAGCAAGTGTAAATGGTCATGTCTTATTCCTTACGGCAGATGGGTAAACGAGATGGCGCTGCTGGACATTTAAAATCAACGCGCTCTGTCTTAAAACAATAAGAAATGACAACTATTAACACAGAACACAGCAGCAATGAAGAGTGCACGCAGCAGTACGACAGGGTAAGAAATGGAAGGAAATGAAGTGGTACTCACACGTAGGTTGAAGCTGGGTGCAGGGGCCGGTGGGCAGGGTTGATGTCATCCAGCCGTTGTCTCCCGCATATGTCACCCCCTGACCCTTCAAAACAGGATCTGGCACCTACAACGTGGGGTATCAGTCACCACAGTTCCCTGGGCCTTGAATTTAAAGTCTAACTGAAGAATAACAGGAGCATAACGCCACAGTCGTAACTAGATGGGTTACCAGGGAGGGCCACAGTCTCCAGAGTCATGGCTCCTTTGGATCGGGTGAAGTCCTGCCAACTCCAACTGTTTTAAAGTTCGCAGATATCAGGACATACAATTCGTCTGATTTCCCACCCATCGAGTTCCATTAAATTTCTTCTTGAGTTTTCAGTTTTAAAATTCCCTATATTGCCTTGTTAAAATAAGGCGAAGAAATAATATCGTTTGGATATGCTACTTTCATCCAGACCTGCACCGTAACATGGATTGGTTCATCTTCGGGTCGCCGAGTGTGGCTTAGGTTCTGAAATCCAACTCCCAGCGGAAGTATGGAAGGGTTTCAGGGAAATGAAACAGCGGCCAGGTATCACGGAAGCAAAGCGAGAAACTCTAAATAAACACACACATTGAATAAGATTCGTGTCATCGTTGTGTGTTTTTGGGTGCGAGTTGAAAGCTTCGGCTGTGCTGAATGTCTGTAAATTTAAATGTTTTCATTTGGTGTTTTCCGCAGCTGTAGGGGAAAAAATTAACCAGGCGGTTGCCGTCGCTCGGAAGCTATGCGAAATAGTAATAAACACACACAACTCGTGTAGAAGTGACGCTGTGTGACAGTGAGAGCGACAGTGTGTTGCACCTCTGAAGAAGATGCAGTTGTTAACTACTTACTTGTCTGTTGTTTTTAGATTTAATCTGCCTTGTTTAGCATTTGTATTGTGTTTTATCGGTCTGTTGCTGAACATCAGGTGGGTGAAGCTGTGACCAATCAACCTGTTAGGTTTGGTGTAAGGTACAGCTGTGTGGGTGTGTGTGTAGTGAGTTGTGTGTGTGTGTTGTGGTGAGTGTGTGTTTGGCGCGCCTGACACTGGTTTGTATTTTAGTTTTTGGGTTGGGATTCAAGGTTTGATTCTGGTATGTCTTTGTAATGTCTAGCTCGTTTGGGTTGTTGGGGTTCCGTCAAAGGTTTGGGCTTGTTTTTATATTAATATGGTTCCTACTCTTGTTTTGTTTTGTTTTTGGTAAGCTTGGTTTGTTTGGCCATGAAAGCAACGTTATGCAAATGTTAGCGTGCAGTTAGCTTATCTCACGTATTTTGTAAACTGGCATCAAAGTTTACTGCATGTTTTTTCTAATGCAATGTTCCTGAGGATCGTTCGTCAAACGGAAGACGGACGGTTTTTTTTTCTCAATGTTTTATATGTTTGTTTGTTTTCAAACTTCAAACAGATTTTAACATATCCCCCACTTTTTTCTTTATGTAAGACACTTACCCACTTTTTTTTTAATGTATGACAACAGATAAAAGCTTATGAGTAAAGACACTAAAAATAATCCAGGAAAGTTACTAAAAATAAACTGTGTACACAAACCGTGTCAGAGATTATTCCCGCCCACTAGGTCTCGTGGAGCCACGATCATTCTTCACATGAGCAAAGCGACGTGTCACAACAGCACCCATCACAGATCTCGCCTCACGGGTAAGCGTCCGACGTTGGGGGCGACGTTGACGGTGCCTTCGCCACTGTGTTCCCCTGTGTGCCCTGGCCGGCTCCAGAATGTGGCTTGCCCCCGGCGTCCTGGCCTGAGGTCTTCATGTTGACGTTCAGCAGGTGACGTGCGGCCGTACTGTGGTAGAAGGAAGGGACAGGCAGCGCGGGGAGCCGTCCGAGATCAGCTCGGGCTCACCAGGCGGGCGGTGTCGTTGGGGTTGATCGCGGGTTGGACCGTCTCGATGGAACACGTACCACACCCTGACCTGATGCAGGCACAGAGTGCGTTCTTCACTTTTGAACTTCGTTTTTTTCACTGGTCTTCCTAAGGCCACAGAGTGCGTTCCTTTAACTTTGATACTAGGCTTCAATTCCCTGTGATTTCCTAAGGCACGAGTTGCGTTCACTTTACTTTGAACTAGGCTTCTTTCCCTGTGTAAGGCACAGAGTGCGTCCTTTCACTTTGAACTAGGCTTCTTCCTGTGTAAGGCACAGAGTTGCGTTCCCTTCACTTTGAACTAGCTTCATTCCCTGTGTCTTCCTAAGGCACTGTGTGCGTTCCCTTCACTTTGAAACTAGGCTTCATTCCAGTGTATTCCTAAGGACAGTGTGCGTTCCCTTCACTTTGAATAGGCTTCTTTCCATGTGTCTTCCGAAGGCACAGATGTGGCGTTCCTTCACTTTGAACTAGGCTTCTTTCCATGTGTCTTTCATGAGGCACAGAGTGCGTTTCCCTTCACTTTGAAACTAGGCTCATTCCTGAGTCTTCATGTGGCTCATGAGTGCGGTCCCTTCACTTTGAACTAGGATTTCATTCCCTGAGTCTTCATGAGCACAGAGTGCGTTCCTTCACTTTGAACTAGGCTTTCATTACCTGTGTCTTCATGAGCACAGAGTGCCTTCCCTTACTTTGAACTAGCTTCATTCACTGTGTCTTCTTCAGACCACAGAGTGCATTCCCTTTACTGAACTAGGGCTTCATTCCCTGTGTCTTCATCACTCAGAGTTGCCTTCCCTTTACTTGAACTAGGCTTTCATTCCCTGTGTCTTCATGAGGACAGAGTGCCTTCCTTTACTTGAACTTGGCTTCATTCCCTTGTCTTCTTGAGACCAGAGTGCGGTCCCTTTACTTTGAACTAGGCTTCCATTCCCAGTGCCTTTTGAGCTGTACTTCGTTTCTTGTGAGGAACAGAGTGCGGTTTCCCTTTCCTTGCGAATTATATTCATTCCTGTGTGGCACAGAGATTGCGTTTCCTTTTACTTGCATCAATACTTTCCTTCCCTGTGAGGCTCAGAGTGCATTCCTTTACTTGGAACTATACTTCATTCGCTGTGAGGACTGAATGCGTTCCTTTACTTTGAAACTTTTTCTTCAATTATATTTCTGTGAGGCATGATTGCATTCCCCTTTACTTGGATCTATACTTCATTTCTCTGTGAGGCACAGAGTGTGTTCCTTCCCCTTACTTAGAAATGTACTTCATTTCCCTGTATTCTTTATTAGCACAGAGTTGCGTTCCCTTTACGTAGAACTGTACTTCATTTCCTCTAGCTTATATAAGGGCACAGAGTGTGTTCCCCTTTACTTAGAACTGTACTTATTCCCTGTATCTTTTAGGCCACAGGGACTGTGTTCCCTTTACTTAGAACTGTAATTCATTCCCTATATCTTATTAGGGCAACAGAGTGCGTTCCCTTTACTTAGAACTGTACTTCATTTCCTCCTATCTTATTAGGGCACAGAGTGCGTTCTTTATTAGAATTGTCCCTTCTTCCCATACCCCCTCCCTCTTCCTCATTTCCTCGTGACTTCATTCCCTGTATCTTATTAGGGCACAGAGTGCGTTCCTTTACTTAGAAACTGTACTTCATTCCCTGTATCTTATAGGGCCAGAGTGTGTTCCCTTTTACTTAGGACTGTACTTCATTTCCTCTAGATTCATTCCATGTATCTTTTAGGGCACAGAGTGCGTTCCCTTTATCTTAGACTGTACTTCATGTCATCGATCATTAATTAGGGCACAGAGTGCGTTAAATCTTTACTTGGTGCTTCCTTAATCCCCTGTATCTTACTGATCGCACAGACTGCCTTCCCTTTGCTTGAACTGTGCTTCATAACTCGGTACGCTATCGCTCGGCTGTGTAACAATTTGGTGTTACTTGTAGCTGCTGTGCTTGATTTCATTTGTGTTGTAATCTAACCTCTTTCTTTCGTTTCAGTTCTGTCGGCATGTGATCGGAAACTCATCACAATGATGATAGCCAGCTGAAATTTAGTCAATTACAACGTGGTTAATTCACTCTGCCTCAACTGAACGTATTTTCAAAATTCTACAATACCTACCAACCAAGAAAAACACACCCGATAGCTCCAGTGCTGTGAATTCAAACTACACCGTTGTCGCTTTTTAAATTCACGAATAGGAGTTTTACTTTGTTACCATACAAAAGGGCATTGGCTGTTCTGAATCGTTGTTCTTTTTTCCCAAACATAACAATGAAAACCTCCCAAGAAAAATTTAGTTACGAAGTGAGGTGGCAGCAGGCGGAGGAAATTTGAAAACTTAAAAGAAAACAAAAGCGAGAAACCCCCCCCCCCCCCCCCCCCAAATTACGACCACAAAGCTCGACGCGATTCGACCTCTTTGTCATCTTCAGGGCGAGTCAAACAACATGAAGACAACGAAACGAAGAACCACAATCCCTTATGCTCAAATTGGATGTAAGGTTTCGCACCAACTGGAGGAATAAAGGGATTTGCTCGTTCGTCGTTGTCATTGTCTTCAATGTTACTTGTCTTGCTAAAGAGACAAAAAGTCCTCGAAAATCGCGTCGTTGTTTTTGTCTTTTGCAATTTGGGTCTTTCTTTCGGAGTCAGTTAATGTTTATTTTAAGTTCGTTTTCTTCCTATAAATCTTCTAGCCCTCTGAAAATTTGAGAGTTGGGATTGACTGAAGGGGAGGGGCGGGAGGTATTGGACAGAAACCACGATCAACACAATTAATATTCTTTAAAACAAGGAGGAGAGGCGATTTTTATTTTGAAAAAAGGACGTGGTGGGGGGACAAGGCTGTAGCACAGAAGGGAGAGGGGTGGGGGGGGGGTCTTATCACAAAGGTTTTACTGTTCTCGGAGGAAAAAATGTCCTTCTTTCACATACCTGTTACCAGAGTGTGGTCGTTTGTGGGCCGGTGGAGCTGGTGCCCTGTAGGGACACTGGGTTCGGGTCAGTTGAACTTGTCGTCCTGGCTTGCTTGCCACTGGCACAGACGCTCTCAAAAGTTGCAGTCGTACGGGGTGGGGGCTGAACACAGACGTCAACATGTTACTTACAATGATCGTGAAAATGAGCAGATGCGACTATGTGCTATTGGAGTTCTTGTTCTGGGCTTGGCGTCTGCAAACGTGGCGTGTTTCGTGTTCATGCTCAACACCTCGCGTTGCCGATAATTTCTGGCCAGACCAGAAATGATTATTCTATTGCTTCATCTTCATCACCTTCGCCTCACTACCAACATGGCAATAATCTATCTTCAATATCATGCTTATTCATCAGAAATCAACCATCATTTATTATCACACACAGCATCATGCCTTCATGTGAACATCTTATATGCCAGGAGTAGACCTAACATTGAGTCACCGATCCGTTAAAAAAAAACACTGACGACGTGAATAAAAGAAAACGAAGAGTTAAATTCCTATAGTCTGTTGGCAGTATGGAATGAACTGTCGGACGGTCTCGTGTCTACAGCACGGTATAAAGTAGGGGGGATATAAGGCTCCTATTTTTGGCCAGATGGATGTGACTCACACGCCAGAAAATGCATACGTGAAAACACACACTCACACACACGCCACGCAAGCACGCACGCACAAGTCTAAACCAAGTCACGAGAAGACCCACACAGCTAAGGTTGGTGGCAGAGAGCAGATACCTGCGGTGACGGATGGCGTGGTGGTGGGGCGGCGTTGTGCCGACTGTCGTCTGTGTGCGAGGGTTGGGTTCGGGTGGAGCAACTGGCAAAAAAAATGTGCGTGGCTATGCTTTGTGTGACGAACCCAGGGTTGTTCGAACTGTCTCTAGCCTGAATCTTTGAGTGGGAATCAAATTGGAGAAACTGGGACCCGGAATTTAAAACAAATCATTTATGTCACATATACAAGCGACAGACATGCAGGCTTAATAAGCAAGTGTGCACATTTATACACACACGTGGATAAACCACACCACGCATTACACACACGCGCGCGCGCGATACAAACACAAACATAAACACACAAAGAATGCGCGGCGCACAAAATGCATCATCATGATACATCTTCGTCATCGACTATATCCGTGTAACCCGTTTATGTGGGGAAGAGTGAGGAGAGAGAGGAGGAAGAGATTGAGAGGAGAGAGAGAGAAGGAGAGAGATGAGTGATGTGAGAGAGAGAGAAATGAGACTTTCAATATTATTCGTCGAGGTTCATTCCGTCGCGAATTATCTTCGCTTTGCGGGGTAATGCCGACACAGCCTCATCTTTTCTGCGATCAGATACTGACGGTAAATCTAAGCATAAGTATACAAAAGGGACAAAAAATGACACGACAGAAAAAAAGATTTAAATACAAAAACAACAACAAGAACATCCACCGCCATCACATTGTGAAACAAAAACAGCCTCAGTAATGCCCTCCCAAATCGGACCCTGCATCTTCACGCACTCAGCATCCACATCGACCCACCACCCAGCAGCTTTCACTCTCTACAGCCATCCAGATCGACCCACAATTGCCACTCACTACAGCATCCCCAAATGGATCCACCATTTCAATCACTACAGCCATCCTGATCGTACCACACAATTTACATATCATACAAGCCATCCCAATGGACCTACATTTCACTCACTACAGCCATCCCAGGATTCGACCCACCATTTCACTCACTACAACCATTCCAAATCAACCCACAATTTCACTCACGCATGCCATCCCAATGGACTCAATAATTTCACTCACTACAGCCATCCCAAATCAAACTCCACTTCACTTACTATAGCCATCCAAATCGACCACCACTTCAATCAATACAGCCCATCCCATCAACCCTACATTTCACTTACTATAGAATCCCAAATCGACCACCACTTCACTTACTATAGCCATCCAATCGACCCACATTTAACTCACTATGGCCATCCAATCGACCCACCACTCACTCCTTACAGCATCCCCAACATAACCAACCGCTTCTCTCTTACTATAGCCATCCAAATCGACCCACCATTTAACCACTACAGGCCATCCCAAATCGACCACCACTTCCTCCTAACATCCATCCCAATCAACCCACCAACTTCACTTACTTAGCCCCCCCTCCCCCCCCCAAATCGACCCACCTTTTAAATCACTAAGCCATCCCAATCAAACCACCACTTCACTTACTATATCATACCCATATGAGACCCACCATTTAATCACTACAGCCATCCAGATCGACCCCCGTTTCACTCACTACAGCCTTCCCAAATCGACCACCACTTCACTCACTACGCCACTCCCCAAATCAAACCACCACTTCACTTACTATAGCCTTCCCAATACTATATCCCATCCCATTCGACCACACTTCACTTACTATTGCCATCCCAAATCGACCCACACTTCACTCACTACAGCCATCCCAATAGACCCACATCCTCAGCGGTCACTCTCTTACTGCCATCCCAAATCGACCACCACTTCATCTCTCTACAGCCATACCAAAATAAACCCGCCCCTCTAAGCCGCCACTCACGTCGACAAGTACTGTCGGTAAAGGCCAGGTCGTCAATGGCGATGCGCCCAGGTTGCTGATGCCCACGGTTCCCTGGATGAGGACCTGGAAGGAGGCTGCTGAGGGCCAGAGGCCACGTGGCGTACCTCACTGATCCTGACATGGTTGCAGGACAGGGGACCACCTTCACGCTGGTGGCGTTTCGTTGGGCACCGTCATCTGGGACACCGAACAGCGTGCCGGACGCCCGTGCCCAGCATTGTGGTACCAGAAGGCAGGCAGCCCGTCCGTTAGGTTGGACCGGGAAGGTCTGGGCTCTGCAGGGTGGCCCTTGTAGCCGGCTGCTGGGGCCGGCTGGCTCGTTGAACAGGTTAGTGGCCTGTGGAGGAACGTGGCATGTTGTGGTGGACTCAAAAGACCGTTTGCAGGCCGAGAGTGGGGAAGTCGGCTTCGGGGAAGAATGAAAGTCGGAAAAATAGGGGCATGGAGCCGCTAGTAGCAGGGGAAAAAAAAAAGAAAATAAATGAAAAAAAGTGAGACCAAAAAGATGGCAGCGGGGAAAATTTGAGATGTGGGAGGACCACAAACAAAGTATGGTGAGGTGAGGGACATGCTCCTGAAGCAGGTCTGCGACACGTCATATCAGGCAGCTGTCATTTCATGTCACGGTCACTGATTACATAATTCAGTATCAGAAACGCGGGTCAAGCACGGCGGCGCGCGCGCACGCACACACCACACACACACACACACACACACAAAACTCAACTCTCTCTTCTCCTCTCTCTCTCTCTCTCTCTCCTCTCGCTCTCTCTCACACACTCACACACACATAACTCTCTCTCCTATCACTCTCTCTCACACCAACACACTTAAACTCTCTTCTTTCTCTCTCTATCTCTCTTCTCTCTCTCTTTCTCTCTCTCTCTCTCTCACTCACACACACACACAAACTCCTCTTCTCTCTCTCTCTATCTCTCTCTCTCTCTCTCTCTCTCTCAGTTGGACAGTAACAAAAAAGAACCCTGCACAACACTGCTTAGGCTTGCTCGCAGGACGCGACACCGGACTTGTAAAGCAATAAGCTTTAAAGTAATAAACACTTTTAAACATCGATATTACAGAAAATGAGTGTCAGTGTCAGCACACACACACACACACACACACACAACACACACACACACACACACACACCACTCCACACCATCCACACACAATACAAAGAGACGTGAGGAGAGAGAGAGAGAGACGTGAGAGAGAGCGAGAGAGATGAGAGAGAAGGTTGAAGAGGGATGGAGAGAGAGAGAGAGAGGAGGAAGAAGGAGGAGAAGAAGAAGAAGAGAGAGAAAGAAGGAGAAGGAGAAAAAGAAGAAGAAGAAGAAGAAGAAGAGAAAAGAAGAAGAAGAAGAGAAGGATGACGAAGAAGACGAAGAAGAAGAAGTCGGTCGACGAAGAAGAAGAAGAAGAAGATGAAGAGAAGAAGAAGAAGAAGAAGATGAGAAGAGAAGAAGGAAGGAAGAAGAAGAAGGAGAAGAAGAAGAAGTAGAAGAAGAAGAAGAAGATGAAGAAGAGACGACGATAGAAGAAGAAGAGAAGAAGGAAGAAGAAGAGACGAAGAAGAAGACGAAAGAAGCAGAAAGAAGAAAAGAATATAAGAAGAAGAGAAGCAGAAGACGAAAAAGAAGAGGAAACAAGCAGAAGAAGACGAAGAAGAAGAAGCAGAACAGAAAGAATCCTCCTCCTCCTCGATGAAGACGAAGAAGCAAGAAGAAGCAGAAGAAGAAGAGAGAAAGCATGCCGAGGAGCTGTGACCTTGCGCGGTATGCAGGGTAGTGGTCAGCGCTGGGTCGGTGTACTGACTTGTGGTCTGTCCCCTGCCGAACGCCAGTCAAACTGGTCGCCGCTCTGCACGTTCACCAACGTGCACAGGCCGCTCTCAAGTCACATCCGCCTGAATACGGGAACAACAGTCCTCGGGTTGGCCGATGTGTCTCTCATGGTCACACTGCATTGCACACATACCCGCTCTTTAAAGTCATAGCACCTGACAGCAGCATTCACCTGAAAGGACGCTTTGACACTCTGCTGGTGCCTACTGGATTGCTCTTAAAGCCACTGCCAGCCAAATGAAAAGGGGTCGACATTTTTCGTAGGACAAATTCTCACTACGGACTCACTGTTAGGGCATGGTCGTCTCAAAGTCACGCCGCCTGAGGGTTAATATTTCTTTGGTTACGCGATTTATTGATACCACTAAAGTCCACACGCTGCAACGAAAACAATATCGCGCTGGCCATTTGCTTAAGGAGCTGAGTATAGATAGGACAGGCACTAGTAGATTGTTTTGGAGAGTTTTTTAATTGTGTTTATGATACGCCGATTTATCTGTTTTCTTTCATGTGCCCATGTGAGGTGGTTCCAAAGCAGACAGGGCTGAAATGAAGGAAGGGGACTACTTGGGAGGATCAGCTGGCGCAATGATATGGGTCCAGGCGTGAAGTGTGAGGGCCTGAAAAGTGGACGCCAGCCACGGGGGGAGGGTCATGTACAGAGATTTGTGTTGTGGTGTCATCGGTTTGGAAATCCCCCAAATCAAGTGAATGATTGGGGGGGGGGGGGGTGTTTTCTTTGATCAATTCTCAGTTTAATATCAAACGCTTGCTCAAACTTATGTTGGGGCTCCTAATTGCTTTCAGGATTTGATTGTTGTATAGAGCAAAATCTCTAAATCGTGGTGTTGTGCCACAGCTCGCTTTCAAAGTCACAAACCACACAAACATCTGTTGTCTGTCTGTCTGTCTGTCAGTATATCTATCTTATCTATCTATCTATAAACACACCATTTGGATGGGTGGCGGTTGGGTGTGCATGCATGCACGCGTGAAAAGCGGGTAGAGGTGCGAACTCACCTGTACAAGTGTTCTGGGTTTTGTGGCAGTGTGTGTGGGCATGGATTGGGCAGCATCATGTTCGTTTATATGTGTATCTTGTCCAACAACCTCTCCCGAAGTCCTTCACATTGTTCCCTTAAATCCTCCGCACTTAGAAAAAAAAGACGAGCGATACATAGACACAAAAGAAAACCCCCACAACCCTTCTCCAAAAGCAGCGTTTATGATACAGCCAAAGCCTGCACATAATGCCCTTCAGGCCCCTCTAATCTCTTCTCACCTGCACCCGATGTTAGTTTTCGGAGTGACTAATGTATTACACACTCTTCGCTCTCATTCCAACGTTACTCGTTACATTGTTTTGGAGCAGTAGTGCGCTTTGTTCCCTGTTCATGGGGGAAAAAAACGATAAAAGCGGACATTAAATTTATTGAAATCAAAAGTGATATACCAGGATGTGCTTCTACCGTTTTTTTTTTTCCCCCCCCCCCCCCAACGTGAATAAAATTAATTTTAACTGAAAAAGGCGAACGAACGAAACAAACAAACAACAACCAACAAACAAAAAAAAAATCTGTTTGACAACAACAGCTTGGCCTTACCTCCTCCTGGCACCTCCAGGTTGAGCTGACGTCATCGATGGCGATGTCCCCGCTGTACGGACCCTACATGCCGTCGAAGTAGACCGGAGTAGTTGCTGCTGCTCTGTATCACCGCCTCTCCCAGCAGCCACCGGTTACCCTGGAAACGTCAGCAACATCAGGCCATGGCCCCGTTGTGGCGGAAAAATGCAGGAGTCTTGCAGGGACACCGGAACCTACCCCACCCCCGCCTACTTCCCTCGGGAGTGAAGGGCGGGGGTTTGGGGGGGGAGGGGCGGGGAGGCGGGGGGGGGGAGTACGAAAAGTCCCCGCGCGCCCCGTTGCTGTTGTTTCAGTGATGGTTTTTATGACCATGCCTGCCCTGCCCTGCCTCATCCTCGAAGTACGTATTTTCGATCAACATCCCCCCCCCCCCCCACCCCCCCCCCCCCCCCCCCCCCCAATGCCGCTCCTATCGGTCACAGCATTTCCCTAGGTTTTTTCCGGTTATGTGAATCTGTGTGTAACTGAAACCGCGATGGACTCCACCTCAACATCACACTTCTTCCCCCTGTCCCCCAACAAACCCCCGTTCCCTCCATCCACGCCTCCCCCACCCTGGTAATTAAATACTTTCTTTTTCTTTTTCTTTTTTTTTATTTTTGGGGGGAGAGGGGGGGGGGGGGCTCTGCATTCTGTGTTTGGTTACGGGTTTAACCCTCGACATGTTTGTAATATCCCCTTCCAAAGTCATCGACACGTGACACTGAGAACCCCAACCCACACTCACCCCACCCACCCCACCCTCCCCATCCCACCACTGACCTGGTTGCGTCTTGGAGAAGAGCAGCGTGTCCGTGCGGCCGAGCGTTGCAGCCTGGTACACTATTGAGGGAGCCGATGGTGTTGCCGTAATGTGGTAGTAGAAGCTGAGGCAGGTGCCCGGCGTGGGCGGGAAGGAGGGGCTCACCAGGCGGCCCGGTGCGGAGGTTTCGGGGCCGGCTGGACTCGATGTAAGTAGTGACCTGCTGCATTGTGGGCAACATGGCAGCAGACTCAGTCACTGGGGCAACCTTGCATTGGAGAACGACGCCTCACCCCAGTTACTCTGAGCAAGTGCTAAAGAGTTAGATGGTGGTGTCTTTCGCGTGTTAGATCAGATCAGGCTTCTCTCCTTAATAACAAAACAATTCGATAACCGTAGAATTCTTTCACGGTCGGAGAAAACCTTTAATCTTGAAACGCTCGAAAAGGCAAATGGAACGCTTCTCATTGGCCAAGCAATCTTGTTTCTTAATGCTCAAAAAGGCATATGGACTGCTTTCCAATGGCCAAGAAAAGCTTTAATTTTAAATGCTCAAAAGGCAAATGGCAGAATTTGCTCAATGACAAGGAAACCTTATATCTTTCAATGCTCAAAAAGGCAAATGTTAATTATTCTCACTGCCAAGTAAAAGTTATTTCTTTAAAGCTCAAAGAGGCAAGAGGGCTATAGGTGCAGTTGACTGGTCACGGGTTCACGCGTCCAGGAAACGGACTATGGGAAAGCGGCGCCCATCCTTCTCGCTTCCACTCCGCTTAGAATTCCCGATCTAAATCATGGTACCATTTATGCTGATGGACAGAGGGGAGGGATTTTAAGCCATAAAAATCCTTCCCCATTGACAGCTTGAACTCAAGACGTCAGGCCAACAGAAAAATCTCTAACCATTTGATCACGGGCAGCCCACACGTATGCTAACAAGACAAAATTTGAAAAAACAAAGAAATGTAGGTTAACCCGTCACATAAAACTGTTGATGACATATACAATCCTAGATGCGAGAACATGAAGAGGTGCTTCTGACAGTGAAATTTCCGTTCCAGCGAGATCTTTCATTTCGCTAAAACATGTAAACAAATTGTGATGGTTCTCTCTTTTAATCTTTTCAGCGCTCATACCCTAGACAACAAGTGATTCAGTATCAGCTTCTTGTCCGGTGAGTTTGTGCAAGAAGAACAGTAAAAATGCTAACGGTTGAAATCGAGCCCAGACAGTGAGAACTACCATAGCTCAAGATTCACCCTTCCATATCACTTCGTCTTTGATGAAGCAGCTGGTATGCTTACCGTTATCAACTGAACGGTTTGTTTTAAAGATCTGAGGGACTATGCACCATAGACACAGTTCTTCTACTTGCACCCAAAAATAATCTATATAAAATCTCTGCTTTTTTTTTTTTACTCTGTCGCAGTAATTCATGCAATGCTTATCAAACAAATTTTGAAAATTGTAAAGAACTGAGATCAGTTTTGAGAAAAAAGAATTGGAACATTACTCGTGAATTAGACTATGTAAAACAAAAGTACGTGGTGAAGCTAATATCACAGTTTCGGTAAAACTGGCGCTTCTGGGTGTTTTCTTGTATGTTTTCGTTTGATATTCTGATTGTAAATAAACTTCATTTTTTTTAGAATTTATTTGCATTTATTTTCCTTCTTCTTCTTGATGGTAGAATGGCAGGATTTAAAAAGGTAATTCTGCTTATTCAATGCACTATTAAAGATGCTGTTCTGGCATAAACTCTCTCTCGCTCTCTCTCTTCTCTCTCACAACACACACAGACCACACAACACACACACACACACCTTACACACCACGTACACACACACACACAAACTTTCACTCACACACACACACACACACACACCACACACACACACTCACACACACACACTGACACACACAACACACACAAACTGACCAGGTTTGGTGCCCTCCGTGTGGACAGTGGTGGGTCAGTGAAAACCACTGCTGGTGGCCCCAGCTTCAGGTCCAGTCAAATGGTCTGTTGTCGTTGGTGAAACCGCAAGGTTCGAGTCTCGAGTCACATGTTGGACTGAGAGAAGAAAGACATCACGTGTGTCGAGGCAGCACAGCTGAAGACTAGTACAAAGGCACTAACTACCGAGTCTTTTGTCTCTGCATGACATCTGTCCTTACCAATCTATATGTTAGTCATTATAGTCCATCGGCACACATTTGGTGTCTTTTCAGGATGGTGATAAACAGGAGAAAATTGTGTTTGTCAAAAGATGGAAAATTCATTTTCGACAAGCACAGCAACCATATACAGGAAATACACACCTCTCCCTCAAAAGGCGTAAACTTCAGTGACGAATCAATAGTAAATCAATACCATCAGGTAAATTTAATATCCTCATGCAAGCACAAACACTCTTTCCACTCACACCTCCCACCCCCACCCCCTCCCGCCCCCACACACATCACACACACACACACATAAACAAACACAACACACACACACACACAGGCAACATACTCGGATGAACTCATCGAGGAAAACAACAGATCGTGAAAAAGGTTACATATCCCGTAACAAAAATTAATTATGAAAACAGCTCACATGCTTAAACAAATCACATCTTCACAAATGTCGCCATCTTTTAAAAAAAAGTAAAGGTCAGGATCCTGAGAATAAGTAAATCACATCTCTTAAACTACATCTTAAAAAAAAAAGTCACAAAAGAATCATCTCTAAAAACATCACATGTTAAAAAAAAAGTCACAATATGATTACAACCTAAATAAAAGAACAGCAAACAAAAAATGAAAAAAGAAAAGAAAAAGTCTCAATGACATGGAAACCCCACTTCTGACAATCTTTAAGGCAGGAAACAAATACAAAAACAGTCCTACACCATCTCAGTTTAGCTGTCCGTTTTCCATCACGGAGTGCATCCCACGTTATCAAATGGTAATTTCAGCGATCCCCATCCATGGGTTACTGTTAGCTTGGTTCTGGCACGTGTCGCAAAGCCCAGTCTTTTCCATAACTTGATCAACCTTCCATGATTTTGACTCTTGAAATGTTACTTGCTTTTAAAGAATTGATTGGCTTTCAACGAATTCCATGATTTTATGCGGAATCCTGTAGGTTTTTTTAAAGGCTCTAAGAACGAAATAAAAGCAGGTTGAAATGGATAAACGTTGCTTCAAGGCCTGGGGTGGGGGTTGGGGTTGGGGGTGGGGGGGAGAGCATAAAACAAGAAGGATGGTGACAAGACACTAAACTGGTGTCTGGCCGCAGGCAGGTTGGAGAAGCCGATGTCATCCCTGACGATTGTCTCACTGGTAGCTGGGTCGGGTGCCTTCAAAAGATCTGTTCAACAAACACATTGCTTTCAATACCGTTTCTGTGCAGCCAAAAGACATTGCTTTCAAACTCGATCTGTGCAGCAAGACACTGACTTAATCGATCTGGGCATCAAACCACTGCTTCAAACCACGATCTGGCCAACAAACTCATTACCTTCAAACACGATCTGTGCAACAAACACTGACTTCAAACACGATCTGTGCAACAAAACACGCCTTCAAACACGTCTGTGCAGCTAACTCATTGCCTTTCAAACTACGATCGTGCAACAAACACACTGCCTTCAAACTCGATCTGTGCAGCAACACATTGCCTTCAAACACGATCGGTGCAGCACAGACACATTGCCTTCAAAATCACGATCTGTGCAGCAAAAACACAGTGCCTTCACACGATTGTGCACAGCAAACATCATTGCCTTCAAACACGATCTGATGCATCAATACACATTGCCTTCAAACTCGATCTGTGCAGCAAAACATGCTTCAAAACACGATTGTGCAGCCAAACACATTGCTTCAAACACGACCTGTGCAAACTAAACATTGCCTCAAACACGATCTGTGCAGCAACAAATTGCCTTCAACTCGATCTCTGCAAACAGGACATCTGACCTTCAAACACGATCTGTGCAAACAGGACATTGCCTTTTCAAAACACGAATCTCTGCAACAGGTCATTGCCTTCAAACACGATTGTGCAGCAAACTCATTGCCAAAGCAGATCGTGCAGGAAACAATTGCCTTCAAACACGATCAGTGCAGCAAACACGTTGCTTCAAAACACGATCTGTTGGCAGCAAACACATTGCCTTCAAACACGACCTATGGTACAAGGACATTCCAATAACACGATCTGTTGCAACAATGACATGCCCAAAAACACGATCTGGCAACAAGGCCATTCCAGAACACGATCTGTGCCAGCAAAGACCAATGCCCCAAACACGATCTGTGCAACAAGAACATTGCCAAAAACACGATCTGTGAAAACAAGAACATTGCAAAAACACGATCTGTGAACAAGAGCAGTGCCAGAACACAATCTGTCAACTATAACATTACCAAAAACACGATCTGTGAACAAGAACATTGCCAAAAACACGATATGTGCAAAAGAGCATTGCCAAAACACGATCTGTCAACAAGAACATTGCCAAAAACCGATCTGTGCAACAAGTGGCATTGCAAAAACACGATCTGTGCAACAAGATACATGCAAAAAACCAAGATCTGTGTTTAGCAACAAGAACATTACCAAAAACACGATCTGTGCAAACAAGAACATTGCCAAAAACAGATCTGTGCAACAAAGCATTGCCAAAAAACGATCGGTTGCAACAAGACATTGCAATAATAACACGTTCTGTGCACAAGAAATTGCAAAAAAAACGATCTGTGCAATAAGAGCATTCCAGAAACACGATCTGTGCAACAAGAACATTGCAAAAAACACGATCTGTGCAACTAGGATCATTGACAAAAACACGTTCTTGGGCAACAAGAGACTCCCAGAAACACGATTCAGTGCAACAAGGACACCGCGCGCTCCAGGTCTTTCTCCCATCATCTGAACTGCTTAACCGCTACTTCACAGTGACATGATGTATACAATCACGCTCTACTTCAAAACTGACATGATTGTTCAACACACATTCCTCAGTCACATTTCACATATCTGGACGCAGTAATCTGTCAGCAATCCATGATTTTACACACCAGATGTCAGTCTATCTCGTGGCAAGTACCTATTCAATTCAATGTCATGGCTTATTACTTAACCCACCGAAATCAACATTGTTTCCAGATGTATTTCCACATTTGATATATGAATAGTTATTGATCTGTATCACTATGAAAACTACCTTAACTGCTCTCTTTTTTTTTCCAGACATCAACCATACATTGGTATATATGTACAATTATTCATTACAAGATGACGATCAACTACTTACTCACTGATGCTCCTCGGTTTTGTCCACACCCATGTAAATGTACACACCGTAATAATTGTTACAATGTTAACCTTAATTAACCCCTTTCTTAATAATAATAATATAATTAAAAATTTATAATGGAATATTTATATAGGGCCTATTCTCGGCTAGAGACAAGCTCTAAGCGCTTTAATTCAACACTCGTTTACACAACGGGCTGACCTACCAGGGTAGTGCCGATGAGATCTGCCAGACGGCGCTTCATCAGTCGTTTCCGTTGTCATCCAGTCGTATCGTTCAATTTCGTTCATCATTTTCCTTAACTTCTTCATTCTTTCAGTTTCATCGCAGGGTGCATGCTATGTGTAACGTGTCATCCCATACCACGGCCAAATGACCTACTCTTCGAAAGTTGGTGATGGGAATTTTACGTGTGTGCAAGGATGTTTTGCGTGCGTTTACACACGGAACCTCGGTTTATTAGTTTCTCATTCGAAGGCACTGTATGGGTAATGGAAGTCAGAAGAATGTTGTAACTCCGAGGGAAAATCCCCTGTATCGGAAACGCCCCAGCGGACGGTTCGAACCCGCAACCCAGGATCACCAAGATTACGGAGTCCGGCGCTTCTACAATACTGTGCGATGCCGGCTCCATGATAGAATCTTCCCATACAGTCTCCACACACTGTTAATTTGTAGATTTAAAATCATCATCTTGACTCTGTTACCACTTAAATCACCAAACTATTTCCACGTGATATCCACTCTAATGTAAAATTTATAAAAATCAAATTTATTATCATTTCTATTCCACCCTTTCCAGGTGTTATCCATGCGTTTACGCATTTAATTCCATCACCTTGCTACAACACTGCTTAAGTCTCATTTAACAATCTGTCACCCTCGGGGCCATTAACCTGATAGGCGTTGTACGACGATTACAGTCACCTCGGCAGACTTCACTGGTTACCCTGGTGTGCCGGTTTGGTCCACAGCCCGGTCAGGTTGGAACGTGCCAGACGGTGCTTGGGACGGGTGTGACGTTGAGGTTTTTGATGTGAGGGCCGTACATGTGGTACCAGAAGCGCAGGTCAGCCCCCTTGGCGTTGGCCGTAATCACCGGGGCCAAGAGGCGGGCCGTGTCTCCGGGGCGGGCGAGGGAGGACGTCTCGATAAGAAGAAGTGGGCCCTGGACTGGGAGTTCGCAAACACCACACACACAAAATTTGGGGAGGTAACATACAAAGCACTTTTAAAGGAACTTTAATTATCTCCGTCAGATGACATGGACAAACGAATTACAGGACATTACATGCCGCGTTTCGACCTCTTAGTCTTCTTCCGTCAAGACAAGCAAACGCTAGGACAACTGAAATGAAGAAAAATGATCCCCCCCTCCACTTGCGCCCGAATTTGACACGAATAAGCGTTTGTGTTCTTCATTTATCCTGAGTGTTGTTCTATCGCCTGAAGAAGACCCGGGGGTCGAAACGCGTCGTTGTTTTGTCCTGTAACTCGTTGGTCCAAGTTATTTGGCGGAGTTAGTTCAAGTACTCTTTTGAAATTTGTTTACATTTCTTCGCAGCCAACCACTTTGCAACTAACATACAAAGGTTTTTGGTTCACTAGGCTGCATCAGTGCCTATAGGACCCCTGTTGTCTTCATACTGGAATCAAGGTCGTTGCATTCACATTCACCATGAGCTCCACGTTTAGCCTGTGCTGCCGCTTGTACTCAGATGACAGTCGAACAGGTAAGCGTGTCTGTACCAATGCTAGACTGTTTAAGTCGGTTAGAGAATCAAATTAATCTCAATGCATTCCAAAAGTAGACAACGCAAAAGCAGAGAAAAAAACACAAATAACGTATAAAAAGGACATAAACAAGTAAAATGAATACGTATAGTAGTAAACAGAACATTATATATACAATGTCAGAAGTAAGAAACTCAGCAATGAAAATGCGAGTGCCAGGAAACGATGATTGTTAAGAAATAAACCAAAACCGTACAAAAGAAAGAAGAGGGCAATGGAAGACGAGAGAGAAGAGAGAGAGAGAGAGGAGAGAGAGAGAGAGGAGTGAGAGAGAGAGAGAGAGACGGAAATGATTTCAGGAAAAAAAAAAACACAGAAAAAATGATTAAATGAATATACAAACACACGAAACAAAACAAAATCAAAACCATGGAAATTAGCAATAGTAACCTGTCACCATATTTCATTGATAACGATCTAAATTACGTTATGACCAGAGCATTAATCAGTGAACCAACAAAAAGAAGTGACGTGTGAATGGAAGGGAAGGGGGGTGGGAAAAAAGCAGAAAGAACATCATCAAGACTGACCGTTGCCTGCGTGTGGTCGATGGTAGTAGGACCGGTGCCACTGGTACCGGTGGAGCCGAGACGTTCGAGTCCAGTTTAAAGACGTCCTGCTTGTCTTGGGTCCAGCGGCTGAAGTCATTGACTAAAGTTGCAGTCATAGGCCGGAAGAACTGCCATCATATCCAGTAAGTCATAACGATGTCCCACCTTCTTTCTCATACGAACAAACACGTTGTTGCTGTATTCAGGTCTACGCCTGCATTTAAGTGTGTGTGTATGTGTGTGTGTGTGTGTGCGTGTGTTTGTGTGTGTGTGGGTGTTGTGTGTGTGTGTGTGTGTGTGTATGTGTGTGACTGTGTGTGTGTGTGCGTGTGCGTGTGTGTTTTGTGTGTGTGTGCGTGTGTGTGTGGTGCGTGTGTCGTGTGTGTTTGTTTGTGTGTGTGTGCGCGCGCGTAGACGGGGGGTTCCCATAATCTCGGAAAAGGCTTATTCCCCAAAGATGCTATCCTTATAGAGAAAATGAGTCTACAAGGTGAGACATGAGGAAGCCAGAAGCAAGATTATAAGAGAAAGGTAGGAAGGGGAAGAGATAGGGATGGCGTTCGGGAGAGAGAGAGAGAGAGAGAGAGAGGAGTGAGAGATAGCAGAGAGAGAGTGTGTGTGTGTGTGTGTGTGTGTGATGTGTGTGTGTGTGTGTATGTGTGTGTGTGTGGGTGTGTGTGTGTGTGTGTGAATGTTGTGTGTGTGTGTGGGTGAGTGGTGTTCACTTCAGCATTGAAAAACTGAAATACTTTTTAACAAAATGTTATTTTTCATTTGCAAGATATGCTATGATAATTTTATGAGCATTTTGGAGTTGTTGAGAAATTGTACATTTGCCGGTCGATATAAAAGAAGGCACGTCAGCATGAGGGAATCTCCTGTTGATTCGACACTAAAGTAGGCGGGAGGCATTTGCCGAATGTGTCCCACGTGGGGACTGGAAACTGGAAATTATGACCATATATTGAACTGCCAATTTCAAATTTTAAATGTAATTATATAAGCGAACCGCCAAGGAAAAAGTTAGACAAAAGAATACATGAAGGTATGTGAGTGCTCGTTCAATTTCGTTGTCCGAGTGTTTTGTGTCTTGCGGAAGAAGACTAAGAGGTCGAACGCGTCGTGTTTTGTCTTGTGATCGTTGCCTACGTTTTTCTTGGCGGTTCGCTATTTAATTACATTTAAGATTTGTTTAGATTTCGCCGCAGTCGTTATACTTTGCATTGATCTACCATATTTAGTCATAATAAAATCAGACATTTTTATCATTGCCAGAACATGGATATACACGGTTCTCCGTTTGGTTACACAACGGGTTTTTTGTTGTTGTCAAGACTGGGTAGTAAATTTAAAACAGAAAAACGAAGCTACTATTGCGCTCAAATAACGCGTATGACTGATGATGGGAGCATTTCAAACTTGCTGACAAATGTACATTTATCAGTCTATCAGAGACAAAATGTCAAGGAGCGTGAAACTCTCACAAAAGGCATTAGACGCTTGGAGACAAAGGGACATTGTACGTGGTATACAAATAAGTAATTGCCCAAATTTAAAACCAGGGTACGTTACCCACCCGCACACGGCCGAAGTGGTCAGATGACAAAAAAACACCTAGGAGAGAGTTCGGACTGCCCAGGGCGAAAGGGGAAGGGTTGTAACCACTACGCCCCTCGGGGCCCCAAGTGAGTGCTAAATGCTCGGTCAGCTGAGGTTCTTGTGTAAACAGTCAGTGAAGAGCAGGGGCCTTGGATTTGTCAGATGGTATTGCCGTGGGTCACTGTGTTGGTTCTATTGTCAGGCTGCTGAATGCGTGTGGAGGTTGCAGTAACCCCCTTAAGATAAATTACTGGTTAACTGACCACCGAAGTCGGCGGGAATTTTTCGATGCCATCTGGGGCAAGAGTGTGTTTGCTAATCAATTAGGTAGGGGTGTGTGTAAATGCTGATGTGTGTGGAATGTCACGAGTGGAGAATTCAGGGTTACTTGTGAATTTGGGGTTTGAAAGCAGCAGGGACAAAGGCAGGGCCCCGAAGGGGAAAATCCTTTGTTTCCCTCCCTATATAAACTGAGGGAGAACATCGTGTCAGGAGAAACACCAGGAGAGAGAAGGGGAAAGGCAGAGGAGAGAGAGGGAAGGAGTGAGAGGACAGAGAAAGGGTCGAGAGAAACGTGGTCTGGGAGATAGAAGAGACAGCTAAGTCTTAGGGTTGAAGAAAAGCTGGAAGAGAAGGAAACTAAGTTTGAAGCCCAGAGGGGGTGAAGAAGACGAAGAAGAAGAGTTCGACGTCGAGATCCAGAGACGACCACGAAGACCCAGTCCTGAAGCCTGGAGCCAGTCAACCCAAAGGGGCTTTCACCATCAAGCAGTGCTGAAGAAGACGTGAAGAGACTTTTTTCAAGAACTGTGGTGTGGTGTGAAAGCGTGGTTGTGTGTGTTGAAAACCTGGCCAGGTAAGAAGTCATTTTATTATAACCCGGGATTAGGAAGTATTGATCTTTATGTTCTGTTTATTTCATTGTGTGTGATTTGATTGTTCATGATTAATTATAAGTACATAGAAATTGCATTTCTTGTTCTCAGTCGTGTTAGAGAGAGACGAATGCGTGACATCCCATTCCCAGAGAGAGGCGAATGTTTGATGGGTGCATGAGTGTGGCATATGCTGAAATGAGTGCAAAGATAACCTTGGTGTGTTAAAAGCCTGACTAATAATCATCAACTTAGTGCACTTAAGCAATACCATCACGATTTCCCCCGTCCTGGACAAAGTGGCGAGCCTGCCAGGATTGCATGGCCCAAATTAGTTCAGGAGGGAAACAAAGTGGTACTAGAGTAGTACTGGGGCAAAAGCGTCCACTAAAAGGCAATTTTAATTAGCTCTTCAAATTTGTTTCCTTTAGCTTTGAGTGCTGAGTATTGACTTGTGTGTAGGGTGGTTGTATTAATCAAAGGTCGTTCAGAGAAACGAAGAACGAGGTTCTAGTCTTAACCTCACAGAAGCTGGGGTTTTAAGATAAGGCTCCTTGTGTTAGGAACACTACCACTGGTTGGTGTACTCATAACGTTTACCCGATAAACTGTTTACTGACTTTGTTCCGGGTCTAAAAGGTAACAGTTTTAGGGTGCAAAAACATATCAGAAAAAGAAATGGCTGAAGAAAGTTTTACTCCCATTGAGAAACTGATTAGTTTAGGGGAGAAACTAGGCATACAGGAGATAAAAACGGGCGTAGATTCATTGAAACTCAGCAGAAGACTGAGAGAGATGAAAGGGCTGAAAGGAGGAAATTTGAAAAGGAACAGAGTGCAGCTCCCAAAAGCGAGAGCAGAAGTGGAATCGGAGATTCTAGCCAAACAAATTGAGTTGGAAAAAATAAAATCTGAAAATCGAAGTGAAAGCGACACCAGTTCTGAGTCAGTAGGCCGCAGACAAAGTTGCGCACCTAGATTTAAACTCCCACTGTTCAAGAAGAAACTGATTCAATCGACGCCTATATCAGTCGGTTTGAATCGGTTCCCGAGCACGAGGCGGCCCCGAAGATAACGGGCAATAAACCTGTCTGCCTTTTTGACAGGTCGGCGTTACACACACAGTACCCACCCTACCCAAAGGTGATCAGAGAGATTTTGACAAGGTGAAACAGGCGGTGCTAAAGGCATATGATTTGACTGAAGAAGGTTTTAGGCGTAAGTTTCGCGAGGCGAGAATCGAACAGGGTGAGACATACACACAGTTCGGAGTTAGACTGGACACTATTTCAACAAAGGGGTAGAACTTAGGGAGTAGACAGTGATTTTGAAGGCCTCAAGCACGGTGAAAAGGAACAGATACTTGATGGTTGTGGGACGGGCCTCACAAATCCCAAAATTTAAGGAAAAAGGTGAAAACCACAATAGCTGAGGTACTTGAGAAGCTGAGAATACCGGGAAGCGAGGCGTGATTTGCCTGAACAAGAGGAAAGCCTGGAAGCATATTCAGAGGATAGCAGGCCAGCACATGACCCCACGCAATGAGTCAGCAGAAACACCCCCGTAGGCCACGGCGTCACGTGAGCAAACAAGGGTGAAAACCAATAGCCACGTGGCTAGGAATGAGCGTGCCTGTTTTTTGTGCAATAAGACAGGGCATTTGGGCTAGGGATTGTAAAAAGCCCACAGAAAGCTGCAGAAATGAGGGTCGGGCCAAGGGAGGGGACAGGTAGAAAGAGATGAAAAGATGACAGTGTTATTTTGTCTGGATTGTGCTGTGGGTTCACAGTTTCAGGCGATAACATGGATGTGCACAAAGGCAGAGTAGGGGATAATGTGGTTAATGTCATTAGAGACTCTGGGTGCACTGGTGTTATGGTGAAGGAGTCCTGGTTTGAGAAGGGACAATTCACAGGTTTAAAACACAAAAGGTGTAGACAAAGATGGAACAATAAACAGAATTCAAAACGGCACTGGTGTTGAATTTATACACCATTCTATTCTGGAGTTGTACAGGCTTTGGCTGTTCCGAAGCCGCCCTATGATTTGGTAATCGGAAACATCCCGGGAGCAGTGGGTACGGAGACCCAGACCGGGATTTCTGTGTTGAATCAGGGAAAAGGAATCACGTGAGGAAAAGCGTGTCCAGAAAAGACCAACCCCTCTCACTTGCGAGCAGAACAAAAGGGCGACTACTCGCTCATAAACTGTTTAGTTTTGCTCACAGAGGGCAGGAGAAAGGTGTGAAGGAGGGTACAATCGGGTTCGAGTTAGAGAACGGCTATTGTACCGAACTTTACTCATTCGCGTTTGGGGAAGATAAAAAGAAAAGATCGTTTTGCCTACAAACCGCAGAGCGGCGGTGATGTCCGAAAAACATGTGACGTCAGCCTCGGGCCATCTCGGTAAGAAGGCCTCACAAAAGGCAGTGACGCGAGAGTACTACTGGCCCGGTATCCTTGGTGATGTCAGGCGTTTCTGTACACAATGCAGACATGCCGCGGGGTAGGCAAGGTTGTGGGTCAGAAAGGGGGATCAATGGTCTTACCAAAAAGTTGGCCAAAATAAAAGGTCGGTCGAGAAATCAGGTAGTTGGGTGCGTGTGTCTTTTGCAGTTGTCGCGTATGCGTGACGGGCTGGTTGCGGGCCACGGTAAAGACGAGAAGGGGAGGGGAATTTCCGTAGAAACATTAAAGGTTATATTTCCATCGACTTAGAGCTGGTGGAGATTTAGATTTATGTTGAATTTGCTTTGATAGTGTGTATGTATTGATTTCTCTATAATTTTTGTTGCAAGACAAATCTGCGTTTCGTTCTCGGGTAAGTAGGCTTATGAGAGGGCCCATATTAGCACTGGTTTAAAAAGGGGAAAATTATGAGTTCATCTCTTGAATGTTAAGTTTTAGCCAATTTCAGGGCATTGTCTTCGAGTGGGGGGAAATTGTCAAGGAGCGTGAAACCTCTCACAAAAGGCATTAGACGCTTGGAGACAAAGGGGACATTGTACGTGGTATACAAATAATAAATTTACCAATTAACCAGGGTACGTTACCCCCCGCACACGGCCGAAGTGGTCAGATGACAAACAACACCTAGGAGGAGTTCGGACCTGCCCAGTGGCGAAAGGGGAAGGGTTTAACCACTACGACCTCGGGGCCCCAAGTGAGTGCTAAATGCTCGGTAGCTGGGTTCTTGTGTAAACAGTTTAGTGAAGAGCAGGGGGCTTGGATTTTTTTTCAGATGGTATTGCCGTGGGTCACTGTTTGGTTCTATTGTCAGGCTGGCTGAAAGCGTGTGGAGGTTGCAGTAACCCTCCTTAAGATAATACTGTGTAACTGACCACGAAGTCGGCGGGAATTTTTTGATGTCCATCTGGGGCTAAGAGTGTGTTTGCTAATCAATTAGGTAGGGGTGTGTGTAAATGCTGATGTGTGTGGAATGTCACGAGTGGAATTCAGGGTACTTGTGAACTAGGGGTTTGAGAAGCAGCAGGGACAAAGGCATGGGCCCGAAGGGGGAAACCTTTGTTTCCCTCCCTATAAAACTGAGGGGAGACATCGTGTCAGGAGAAACAACACCAGGAGAGAGAAGAGAAAGGCAGAGGAGAGAGAGAGGGGAGGAGTGAGTAGGACAGAGAAAGGGTCGAGAGAAACGTGGTCTGGGAGATAGAAGAGACAGCTAAGTCTAGGGTTGAAGACAAGCTGGAAAAGAAGGAAACTAAGTTTGAAGCCCAGAGGTGGGTGAAGAAGCGAAGAAGAAGAGTTCGACGTCGAGATCCCAGAGACGACCACGAAGACCCAGGGCCTGAAGCCTGGAGCCAGTCAACCAAGGGCATCACCATCAAGCAGTGCTGAAGAAGACGTGAAGAGACTTTTTCAAGAATGTGGTGTGGTGTGAAAGCGTGGTTGTGTGTGTGAAACCTGGCCCCGGTAAAAGTCATTTTTATATAACCCGGGGTTAGGGAAGTATGATCTTTTTTGTTCTGATATTTCATTGTGTGTGATTTGATTGTTCAGATTAATTATAAGTGCAAAATTGCATTTCTTGTTCTCAGTCGGTAGGAGAGAGGCGAATGCGTGACATCCCCTTCCCAGAGAGAGGCGAATGTTTGATGGGTGCATGAGTGTGCATATGCGTGTATGAGTGCAAAGATAACCTTGGTGTGTTTTAAACCTGACTAATAATACATCAACTTAGTGCACTTAAGCAATACCATCACGATTTCCCCGTCCTGGACACATAATGATACAACTTTTTGTTCTAATTTGTTGTTTATTCAGAAATGGCACGGTAGTTTTGGGCTTCGAGTTTGGAGTATATATACCTCTCATAGAAAATATACGAAGATGACTCACCAATACGAAAATTATTGGATTTAATTACGTAAATTGTAAAAAAAAAAGGGAACTGAAAAAATAAACATGTAAAGAATATCGAAAAGCAGGGAAGTGGTGTAATGCAAAGCTTTTTTACATAGTCACCATTATTCGCAAACTACCAAACAATTTGTTCACAAGAAACAGACGTTTCCCCTATGAAATTACACGAATCGTTTGTGTAAACCCAAACTTATACAAAACGTTTCTGTCACAAACAAGATCATCAATATTTAGAACTCTTCACCTAGGGGTATAGAAACTGCAGAAACACCCAACATAATTTAAAACTAAGCTTGATAAAAATTTGGGAAAAAATATTGCTTAAAACGAAATTTTGGTATTTAAATTCAGCTATCGCATGCTGCTGTGCATGTTCTAAATAATGGAAATGCTTTCACTAAATAGTAATTGCTTCCAAAAAAAATTTTATATTAAAATCTAGCTATTACATGCTGCTCTAATAAGGAAATGCTTGTACTAATTAGAAGAGAAAAAAGCCAAAGCGCCCAAAAGGTTTCACGTGCATACATGAAGCATTTCCACGGAAAGCATCAATGGAACCCAAATAGAGCAAAAAAGGCTCCAGGTAAA
>CM031616.1:60184425-60214283 GCA_018398815.1 Conus ventricosus
TTCCGTCTTCTTGACGAACGATCATCAGGAACATTGCATTAGAAAAACATGCTGGTAAACTTGATGCCAGTTACAAATTATGTGAGTTTAAAGATAACTGAACGCTAACATTTGCATAACGTTGCTTTCATGCCAAACAAACCAAAGTTTTCAAAAAAAAAACAAAAAAAGAGTACGGAACCATATTAATATAAAAACAAGCCCAAACCTTTGACGGAACCCAACAACCAAACGAGCGAGACATTTACAAAGACAACCAGAATCAAACCTTGAACCCAACCAAACCAAAATAAACAAACAGTTCAGGCGCGCATACACACACACACACACACACACACACCACACACACACACACACACACACACACACACACACACTGTCCTTACTCCTAACCTAACAGGTTGATGGTCACAGCTTCACCCACTGATGTCAGCACAACCGATGAAAAACACAATACAAATGCTAAACAAGGCAGATTTAATGCTCAAAACAACAGACAAGTGAATGTTTAACACTGCATCTTCTTCAGAGGTTGCACACACTGTCGCTCTCACTGTCACAGCGTCACTCTACACGAGTTGTGTGTGTTTATTACTATTTCGCCTAGCTTCCAGCGACGCAACCGCCTGTTATTTTTTTCCCCTACAGCTGCGGAAAACACCAAAATGAAACATTTAGAATTTACAGACATTCAGCACAGCCGAGCTTTCAACTCGCACACACACACAACGATGACACCGATTAGTATTCAGTGTGTGTGTTTATTAGTGTTTCGCTTTGCTTCCCGTGATACTGCCGCCTGTTTCATTTCCCTGAAACCGTTTCCATACTTCCGCCTGGGAGTTGGTTTTCAGAACCTATGCCACACTCGGCGACCGAAGATGAACCTATCATGTTTTGGTGCAGGTCTGGATGAAAGAGCAGATCACGATTTTTTCTTCGCCTTTTTTTAACATGGCAAGATAGGGAATTTTAAAACTGAAAACTCAAGAAGTAATTTATGGATATCGATGGGGTGGGAATCAGACGAATTGTATGTCCTGATATCTGCGAACTTTAAACAGTTGGTGTTGGCATGGACTTCAACCCGGATCCAAAGGACCTTTGACTCTGTGGAGGTCTGTGCTCTCCCTGGTACCCTTCTAGCTATGTCAGTGGCGTTTATGCTCCTGTTATTCTTCAGTTGACTTTATTCAAGGCCCAGGGACTGTGGTGACTGATACCCCACGTTGTTGGTTGACAGATCCTGTTTGAAGGGGTCAGGGGGTGAGCTATGCGGGAGACATCGGGCTGGATGACATCACCCTGCCCACCGGCCCCTGCACCCAGCTTCAACCTACGTGTGAGTACCACCTTCATTCCTTGCCATTCTTACCCTGTCGTACTGCTGCGTGCACTCTTCAGTTGCTGCTGTGCTGTGTTAATAGTGTCATTTCTTATTGTTTAGACAGAGCGCGTTGATTTAAATGTCCCTGCAGCGCCATCTCGTGTTACCCATCTGCCGTAGGAATAAGACATGACCATTTACTCTTGCTGCTTCACTACGACAGAGGCGTTGAATGACTCTTGTCATGAGCCACAGAGAAGTCGATGATGTTGGGACATGGAATGGATGTGCTTGTAACTGTGTAAGGAATGGGAGTGAAGCGAGGGGGAGGGGGGGGGGGTTAAGAAATTTATTGTAACTGAATTGTAATTATAATTGGAGGGAAGAGAAAGAACGGGTACAAAACTGGTTCGATTGTATAAAGGTCAGAGTTCGGGGTTACAGCAAAGGTCAAGTAGTAACAAGGTAGTTTGAACAGATGACAATCGCCCTGGCTCTTTGGAAAAAAAATCCAATTTGAAAATGATGATTTTATCCTGGGATTTGAGGTCAGTAAATTAGTTAAATGCCATTTGTCAGCAAAAATAGTAAAACTGGTGCATGTCTTGTGGACTCCTTGTGTTTGTACGCTATTGGTAGGGCGCAAAGATTTTGGAGTGAAAAGTTTAGCAGACGACAGGAAAATGAAGGGTCATGTGGATCATGCTCGCGTAGAAAAAAAAAAACGGACATAAAATCTGCCTCAGAGTCAGGCATCTCTTCTTTCCGTAGAGTGTCCGCAATCATCAAGTTGATTATTCTGAAACGTGCGGTGTGTATGACCGTTTTTTTTAAATTTTTATTCCCGCCATTAAGGCAACCATACTCCAACTTCGGGTAAGGTGCATGCTATGTGTAACGTGTCATCCATACCTACGGCCAAAATGGCCTCTTCATCCGAAAGTTGGTGATGAGGTTTGACGTGGGTGGCAAGATGTTGTGCGTGCGTTCACACACGGAACCTCGGTTTATAGCCTCATTTGAAGGACTGTATGGGGAATGGAGTCAGAACCAATGTTAACTCCGAGGGGAAAAATCCCCCGTACGGAAACGGGCCGGGCGGAGATGCGAACCCGCAACCCCAAGATTACGAGTCCGATGCTCTACCAACTGAGCTATTCCGGCATGGTATGGGTCAAGAGCTGGACTATGTGGTGAACATGTTTTCGGTGAGGGCTGATCTTCTGACAAAAGCCAGGTGCAGCTTTGACTGTCGTAGAGAATATATACCGTCTGGGCGCGAAACTGTAACCGTGGAATCGGACCTGTAGGAAAAAAAAAAACGACTGAAGAGATGGAGGGGAGAGAACTCGACTTCGTCACTGTCCTTGACCTTCCCTCTATTGCCCCGACCAGCCGCCAGCGTGGTGACCTGCAACTTCGAGTCGTCCTCCGACCCTGGTGCGGCTTCACCCAGGACCACCAGGACCGCTTCGACTGGAAGAGGATCAGCGGCAGCACGTCCAGCGTCAACACCGGGCCCCCTCAACGACCACACGTACAGCTCGCACGCCGGACACTACGTTACATGGAGTCCTCGTCGCCGCTGAAACGGAACGACACGGCGCGTATCATCAGCAAGGTGAGTTAAGGTTGCACGTGTTTTACCTTCTGTGCCCGGGAGGGTATTTTTTTTTGGACCCGCCCCGTTGTGTGTGTGTGTGTGCGTGTGTGTGTGTGTGTGTGTGTGTGTGTGTGTGTGTGTGTGTGTGTGCGTATGTGTGTGTGTGTGTGTGTGTGTGTGTGGTGTGTGTGTGAGGTTTAGAATAATTTGTTGACCCATCCAATGGTTTGTTCAGCGATGACCTCCACCTCTCTCCGACACCGAGTCATCACTTTACAACTCATACGCTCACGAAACACACACGCACACAAACACACACACCACACACCACACACTACGCCACCGCACACTCACACACACCCCCTCACCACCCACCCCACCCCCCCCCCCCACACTACACAACACCACACACACATACACACCACACACACGCAAACACACCCATCACACACACACTACCACTCCTCCCACGCTCACTATCACACACACACACACACACACACACACACACTCCACACCCACACGACACACATACTACACCACATCACACACACACACACTCACAACTACACACTCTACACCAATAGCGATATCCTAAACCCAAAACCAGAACATTCCGCACCTGTGCCTCCGCCAGCTCACCGCCGCAGGTGTTCTTAACCCACCTACCCCAATGGCGACCAGCACTGCCTGAGGGTCTTCTTCCACATGTTACGGCTCCGGCATCGGCACGCTCAACGTCTACACAGTTGCCCCAGAAACGCCCTGTTTTTTTACCACAGCTGGGCCGCCCCGCCTGGAGCAGGTCAATGACCAGGGTAACCGTTGGCAACAGGCGGCGGTCACCGTCGGCGGCACCCGCAACGACCAGCGTGCGGACGAATGGGGTTTGGGGAGGATCAGAGATCCGGTTGGAGTTGTGGGTTCGGCTCTGGGGGTCATTTTTGTTGTCTTTGTTTGTCGGAGGGTTGCGTCTAAGGATTGGCTTAATTGTTAAAAAGGGTATTTGGACTTTGGTGTGTTCTCTATTTGACACCTAGAGCACAGACACAATCAGCCGTGTCTCCCTGATGAGTCCGATCCAGCGGACGAAAGGCCTAGGAGAGGCAATACAAATTAGATCTGCCTTCGTAAGGGGGAGGGTACGATGGTTCTCAGGCAGCTAGTGAAAGGTTTTTCATATTTAGAATGTTTTTCCCCCCCTTTTCTTTCATCTTTAATTTTTTTTTAATTTTTTTTAAAATTCAAATCTTGCCAAGTCGTTACTTAAATGACTGAAGAATATTATATATATCTTTATATATATTTATATGAAATATATAGATATATATATATATATATATTATATAATATATATACCAGTTTAAAATAGGCTTTTTAAAATGAAGAGGGTAAAACGTGGTTGAGTGGCTTTGTAACTCTGATTTTTTATATATATATTATATATATATATATATAGAGAGAGAGAGAGAGGGGGAGTGGGAGAGACCGAGAGAGCGAGAGAGAGAGAGTGATCTATGTATATTCATACATATTGATATAATAATATACCTTGGCAAAGATTCATCAGGTATGCACGGCACACAGAGGTATTCTCACACGCAAAGGCTCAGAACACTTCTGCATGCACGTATTGCCGACGTCATCGAGCACGCGCCGCACACACTCAGACTCACACCCCTCTCCCACTCCCTCTCCTATCCCTGCTCACTCCTCTCTCCCTCTCGCTGATACATATAATCTCTCTCACGCTCTCTTTGCTATCTTTTTCTCTCTCCTCGATCTCAGTTTCCCCTTCACCTCTTGCCCCCCCCCCCTCTCTCTCTCTCTCTCTCTCTCTCTCTCTCTTCTCTCTCTCTCTCTCTGTCACGACAGCTTAAACTACATATATCTCGCATTTATGTTATTTTAGCGTCTTTCCGAAGACTGCAAAGCAGACAAGACAGAGAGTACTAAAACAAATCGAACTTCTGAATTTAAATCCATTATGTTGATCATTTGGCGAAACGTTTTTAGGTGGGACCAGGTAAACGAAAATCTCAGGCCTTGAGCCAGTACTATGGCGTTCGTGGTTTGTTCAGTCATCGTTGTGGTTTTGGATGTGTGGCAGCTCGTCTTTGAAAGGCATCGTGGGCACCAACTACCCGGCGACATCGCTCTGGATGATCTGACCTTGTCCACCTGGCTCCTGCACCAACACAGGTAGGTGTCGAGGGCTGGAAAACAAACCTTAAAGCGTGTTTATAACATCAAGCACCATGGAAATGATTGTACACGTTTTTAATTCACTTGGCACCCACATTTGAAGAGATAGAGTGGAACTTTCTGTTCGTCTTCGTTTTCATTGATTTGAATTGGTATTTATCCTGCCTGGTGAAGATCCGACGGGTCGAAACGCGTTGTCGTTTGATTTGTAATATTAGTTCCTTATTTGGCGGCCTGGTAAAAAAAAAAACAGAAAATGTTTTGCTCTGCACGTTTTAAAACTGCAATCATGTTTCCCGCGTGGAAGATCGTGGCATACTGCACAGTTGCCAGACTTCTCACAAAAAAAAACTCCTTCCTGTATTTAATCTACGATTGGTTCTGATGTCTCACTTGAGATTATGTCAACCGTGTCTCACATTGTATACTTTTGCTGTTTGTTTCATTGTGGTCTGTTTTTTTCTTCTTCTTCTGTTTTTTTGTTTTTTAGTTCACTTTGGCACGTTTTCAACTGATTCTGCTGATGGGCAAACGTTCATGACGGGTCGGAACAAATTGGACTGGCTGGAGACTGCACGGCGGAACGGGAACGGCGCGTACACGGGTCCCAGCGTGGACCACACAAGCAGGATGCCAGCGGGTACTACGCCTCATCGAGTCCAGCCGCCTCGGAGTTCAGGGAGATAATGCTCGACTGCTGGTCACAGGCTGCGGTATCTTTTCCTAGTTGTGGCGGCGCTGTTGAATTAGATGAACAGATTGGGTTGACTGAAGAATGAAAAAGGGAACAACCCCCAGAACTGAATGTGTTCAGATGACTGCATTTTCGTTGTTGTTTCTTTGCGGGTTTAAGACAACTTTTTAGTTTCAGCAACCTCTTGAAGCCATACTCGAACATTATATTTCAATCAAAAAAGTTTTACTCTGCTGAAACTTACAGCTCTGGTTTAGCATTGATGGATAATTATCTCAATCGACACAGACTGACTTTCAGGTTTTGTCGGATTCGCTGTCAGCTTTGGAGTCGATGCTGACCGTAACCTCCAGCCTCCCGATCTTGAACCACTCTTTAAAAAAGAAAAACTTTATTTACCCCGTTGAAAGCGGATGGTCACACCATTGTTCTGGCTTGGGTTTCCGGGTCACGTTGGCATCGGAGGGTATGAAATGGCTGTGCGTTTGGCCAAGAATGCACACAACAGGGAAAACTGTTCTAACATATCTATCTTTACACAGATCAAAAACAAAACTACTTATGTCAGAGACCCTCTGGCCAGGAGGATTGGAATACACAGACGGATAACAACCTCTTTCAGATCAGTCCAAACCTAAAACAGTGTCTCTCATCCACGTCAAGGTGGTCGCCAAAGAAGAGAAACGGTTTTATGGCCGGCTGCACACGCTATTCGGATTTTATCATTCATACCTTTTAACGGAGTGAAGAAGCTCGGTTCAGGTTCTATGTGTCACAGGGCGTTGTGTAATAGGGCCGTTGTGTCACCGGGCCACACTGTATGGTCGCTGTTTGTCACAGGGCCGTTAGGTCATAGGGCCGTTTGTCACAGGGCCTTTGTGTCATAGGGCCGTAGTGTCACAGGGCGTTGTTGCCATAGGGTCGTGTGTCACAGGGGCCGTTCTGTCCCAGCGCTCAAAGGGGGTACGGCTCCCTAACCCTATCCCAAACCCATCCCTATCCTAACCCCTAACCCTAACCCTATCCCTAACCTATCCCTACCTAACCCTATCCTAAAACTAACCCTAACCCTAAACCCTAACCACTTTTGTTACACAACTGGTTAAGACTTAAAACCCGGCCCTGTGACACTACGGCCCCTTTGACACAACGGCCTGTGACACACCGGCCCTATGACCAACAAACGCCCTGTGACACAACGGCCTATGACACAAAGGCCTGTGACCACATAGAGCGGACCTGGAAGCTCGTGGTGCATTCCATGGTCATGTGCCATCCCAATGAAACATATTCTTTTAGAGGGTTGGGACTTGGCCATTATGTGAGACATAAACATTTTACAGGCAGATTCCATTGAAAATCTTGTTCAAAGATGTTCCGCCTGGATGCGATTTTGAATTTTGAAAGAGATTAACTTTTTTATCGGATCTAGAAGATTTTTACAGTGGAAAAGATTTTTAACAAAATTTCGGGTGGAGGTTTTTTAGGGGAAATGTACTTTAAAGAGTATGTGAGATTATTATTTGTGAGTGATTTTAACGTAGTGACAGCCCTGATATGGCCTCTTGCGGGTCGGCTGAGGCTATAAGGCAACATTACTTACCTTACCTTAATCAAAAAGTTACTGTTTACTCACCGCATGCACGTGCCACGATAAACACAAATCTGCATTTCGCTTCCACAGCTGTTGCATGCATGTCTGTATTGAAATCGCCTCCCTGAACAGAAACAAAGGTTTCCCTGGTCTACAAAATACGCCTCCCATGCAAATTAAGACCCAAAACATCAGCAGAACAGTTTCTTTCCTTTGTGCTCCGAGTTCTTGTAGACCTGAAACGGGGTTTTAAGGGACAACTTCGTAAACACATTACATGTCCATGTCTCGTGATTAATTTTTGCTCATGTCCAGCCGTTTTTCCGTTTTTCTTTGTCCTTGATTTCGATGATTTCGCAAAAGGAATATTTAAAAGTAACTCCGCCAGGGTTTTGTTGGTGGGTTACATGGACAATTACAAGACAAAACACGGACGCGTTTTTCAGCTCCTAAGATCCTCTTAGACAAAACAAACAACATTCAGGCACAGTGGAAAACGAAAGAACGAAGCAATCACTGATCTTCTCAAATTTGATATGAAACTAAAAAATGCTCGTTCCTGCGTTTTTTCATTGTCCTGATTGATTGTTTGTCTTCGCCTCTGAAGAAGACGTGATGAAAAGGCCGAAAAAAAACGACCGAAAACGAAACGCAAGGCGTTTTGTTTTTGTCTTAGATTTGTTTAGTCCATGTTAACCGGCGGATGTTACTTTTTAAATTCCTTTTAAAAAAAAATGTTTTAATCTCCACCAGCAAGTCACCTCAGTTTTGATGCTCACCAATGATTTCCAAGTTCAGTATCTAACTCCTCCCGCCCCCCCCCCCCCCCCCCCCCCCCCCCCCCCCCCCCCCCCCCCCTCCCCCCCCCCCCCCCCCCCCCCCCCCCACCCCCCCCCCCCCCCCCCCCCCCCCCCCCCCCCCCCCCCCCCCCCCCCCCCCCCCCCCCCCCCCCCCCCCCCCCCCCCCCCCCCCCCCCCCCCCCCCCCCCCCCCCCCCCCCCCCCCCCCCCCCCCCCCCCCCCCCCCCTCAGGTTTGTACACAGCTGTGTTGTTTGCCGTGTTGCAGGAACGTTCCCCGCCTCCCCCGGCCTGGCGTACCGCGTACTGCTTCAGCTTCTTCCCCTACACATTGTACGGCCGACAGCATCGGCAGCTGCGGGCCGTGGTGCTGACCAACATCTTCCACGACACCGTCACTCGGAGGCCGTGCTGTGGCAAGCTGACCGGCAACAACGGCGACAAGTGGTTTCGACGCTCCGTCAACATCTCCACCTGTACACGCGCAGCCTTTCCAGGGTGGCGACTTGGTCCCTTGTATAACACCCACCTCCACCCCTTCTTACCCATCCCAACCTTTCGTCTTGGCCTGCAGCATCTCTGCCTCGGACACATTAAATTTACGATGCAAACCTTCATGGGGTGGGGAACTCATTTCTCTGTGTTATCTCCCTTTTTTTCTTTAACAAGTCCGCTCAACACCTCGGCTCTGTGCAGGTGGAAAGTTTAGTTGTACCCCCCCCCCCCCCCCCCCACCACCCGCCACTCTTTGCTCTAGCATTCTCCCGTTTACGCCAAGCATTTCCAGTAAGGAACACACTTTCTCTTTCACTCTCTCTCTCTCTCTCTTCTCTCTCTCTACTTGTGAGTTAACTTCACGCGATGACAGCCCTGATTGGCCTTTTGCGGCCGCCTGGGCTATACGCAACATTTTACCTATTGCCACTCTCTCTCTCTCACAGTCTCTCTCTTTCTCTGGTCTCTCTCATGTCTCTCTGTCTCTCTCTCTCTCCTCTCTTCTCTCTCTCTCTCTCTCTCTCTCTCTCTCTCTCCTTCTCTCTCTCTCTCTCTCCCCACGACGTAGCTCCCACTCTGTCGTGCCCACAGTGCCCACAGTCCATGACCACAGCGGCCTGCATGATTGTCACAGGTGTCGTGGAGGGCATGTGGGCACGGTACAAGGGTGAGACATCGCCATCGACGACACCAGCATCGTGGCAGGCGACTGCTCCACGCAGCCAGGGACTATGCCGAAGATCGGGTGAAGTCAGAATGTACCCCCCCCCCCCACTCCCCTACACGCAGGCGAGGACCGAGGAGCAGGACCGTTTCAATTTCTTGAATCCCCCCCCCCCCTCCTCTCCCACGACCCAAGGGCATTCAGAAAGAGATGAGTGAATCTTGATAACAGAGTGTCGCTAAGTGAGGTCGTTTTAGATCTTTCTAGTTCCCAAACTGAGTGCTGGGCTGAGGGTTGTGACCCACCCAAATGGTCAGGGCCTTCCCAGACCACGGAAGGGAACCCCTTTCGTCTAGGGGAAGGTTGACGGCAAGGCGGAGGTTCTTCAGGAGGCGGGGTTCAGGAGGAAGCCCAGGCCGCCACATTTTTACTTTTGTGGCTGGACAGTGAATAACGCAAAAGGTGTATGTGCTGTTGATCCTGGGGCTCGAAGCCGCTGGAGACAGTGACGTAGGGGGAGATCCTTGGCCTCTTGCATATACTCTACATGCTCGGAGTTGGTGAGTAAGAGTTCATGTGAGGTCCCATACGTGAGCGGCTCGAGGATAAACACAAAGCGGAGCAACATCGCACGCACATGAAAGCCATTCCTCGGCTACCTCGCAGAGAAGGTCATAATGTAGTATTTGGGATTTGGGGATGGAAACACGCGCGCGCGCGCAACACACACACACAGACACAGACCACACTCACACCACGACGCTCACACAGGCACGCACACACACATAAAAAAACACTCGCAAACACACACACACAACACACACGCACGACGCACGCACGCACGCACGCACGCCACACACACACACACACACACAAAAACACACACACACACAAAACACACAAACACAACGCGCGCACACGCACACACACAACACCAACACCCACACACCACACACACCACAACACACTCACACACACACACACCACACACACACACACACACACACACATTACTCACCACACACACACACACACACACACACATACACACACACACACACACACACAACACACCACTCACACACACCAGACCACACTCACACACGCACGCACACAAGGCACGCACACACACAATAAAAAAAACACAGACACACACACACAACAGAGACACAGACCACACAGTGTTGTGTGTGTGTGTGTCTGTGTGTAGTGTGTGTGTGTTGTGTGTGTGTGTGTGTGTGTGTGTGCGCGTCGTGCGCGCGTGTGTTTGTGTGATTTTTGTGCTGTGTGTGTGTGTTTTGTCCTAATATCACTTAATGTGGATAGACGTTATTTAAATTGAAGAAGAAAAAAAAAAAAAAAAAAAAAAAAAAAAAAAAAAAAGGGAGAAAAAAAAAAAAAAAAAAAAAAAAAAATAGGGAAAGAAAGAAAAAACAAAAAAAAAAAAAAGAAAAAAAAAAAAAAAGGAAAAAAAACACAAAAGAGCACACACACACACACACACACACACACACACACACACAACACACCACAACTGCACAGCGGTGCATGTGTGTGACATTATCTCCAAGACAGAACATGGTACGTTTACCTGTTGGATTGGAAACGGTCGCACGGACAACAAATCTCACGATGGTGAGCCTCAGCATTTTAGCACGGCCTGAAAAACGAGAATCAGGAAATGCCAAAAGAACCTTTAATTCACTGTTCTGATCGTTTTAATAATCCCCTTTCCGAGGGACATCAACAAAAGTGCAGCGTGCGCTAAAAATGTGGATTAAATAAATTCGCTTGTCTTGAAATTGTTGTAGTTGTTGTTGTCTCTCCATCTGACAGACGTGGACATCGCCCGACTGCACTTTGATGGGTCCAGCACGTGCACGTGATCCGAGTGTCAGCGACACCTTCAACTGGTCGCTGGCCAGCCAGCCAAACGCCTCCCGGGCACAGGGCCCACTCCGATCCCACGGGGGAGGTCCTGTCTGTCTTCCTGGAGGAGCGAGAGAGAGAGAGAGAGAGAGAAGGAAGAGAGGAAGAGAGATGAGAGAGAGAGGGAGGAGAGAGAGGCAGAGGGGGAACGAGAGGGTGAGAGAGAGAGAGGGGGGAGAGAGAGAGGCAGAGGGGAACGAAGGGGTGAAGAGAGAGAGAGAGAGAGTGAGAGAACGAGGAGAGAGAGAGAGATAGAGAGAGGGGAGAGAGAGGAGAGAGAGGGAGAGGGGGGGGGAAAGGAGGAGGGTTCCCCAGGAGAGGAGGAGAGGGAGGAGAGTGAGAGAGAACAGGGGGAGGGAAAGAGAGGGAGGAAAGAGAGAGAGAGCAAGAGCGCGACAGAAGAAAAAAAGAGGAGTGGAGAGAGAGGTGAGAGAGAGAGTTCTGACACCTTGATATTTTTTTGTCATTATCTAAGTCAAGCCTTGTTGTCAAGAGGGAGTAAAAGGTTCATATGATTTCCGCAGCAAAAATTTTTAAAGTGGGGAATTTCGTCTATCCCAACACATTATAATACAGAAAGACTCTCAGCGCAACATTTTTACAGAATTACGCCACTCCCACCGGCACATTGTAATGCAGAAGAAACCTCTCAGCGGCAAACATTTTTACAAGAAAATTATCATCCATCCGCATACACCGTCAACGCAGAAAGGCTCAGCAGGCAAACATTTATACAGACTTTCCCCACGCACACACATTCGAACACAGAAAGACTCTCGCGGCACACATTTTTTTACAGAATACGCCCATGCACACACAACATTCGCACACCGAAAGACTCGCCAGCAGCAATATTTTTTACCGAATTACGCCATCCGTACACACATTGTAAACACAGGAGGAAGACTGTCAGCGGCATCACATTTTGCAGGAATACGGACCATGTGCACATACATTGTAACACCGAATAGACTTTCAGCAGCAAACGTTTTTTTTTTTTATTTTTTTTTTTATTTTTATTTTTTTTTACACAATTACGAACACAGAAAGACTCAGCAGCAAACTTTTTACAGAATAACGCCATCCATCCACACAACACTTCGTAAACAGAAGACTCTCAACAGCAAACATTCTTCCAGAATTACGCCCATCTACATTACACCCTGTAACAGAAAGACTATCAACAGCAAACATTTTTACAGACTTACGCCATGCACACACACACCCCACACACACAAACACACCACACACCACAACACACACATTTTTACAGACTTACGCCCATTGTACCACACACACACACACACAAAACACAGCACACGCAGGCACACACCACACCATTCAACACACACCCGCACCCGCACGCACACACACGCACGCACCACACACACACACACGCACACACACACACACACACACACACCACACACACACACACACACTCAACACACACTCACACGCACACACACACACACGCCACACACACACGGCACCACACACACTCACGCACACACGCGCACCACACACACGCCACACACGCACACACACACACACACACACAGCACCGGCACTTCCACCACCGCCAACACACACGCCAACGCACACACACGCACACACACTCACACACACACACACAACACACACACCACACACACACACCACACACTGTAAACACACAACGACCTTCTTGCGCAGGATCGTAAGTACCTGGAGTCGTTCAACCCTCGAGTAAAGGCGACCGTGGACCGACCTGATGTCCGCCGTTTGTGTCTGGCCCCCTCCGCAGCAGGCCCCGCCTGCCTGTGTTCTGGTACCACATGTACGGCCCCAGCAATCGGCAGGCCTCTCCGTCCTCACACCATCAACGGCGTCAACCGCCACCCGCTGGACCCGGCGCCGGCCCCCCGGGTAAACCAGTGGCAACAGGGGCAGCTCACCCTGTCCAGAGTACCGACTTCAGGGTAGGTTGGGCGTGTTTTTCTCTATATATAAAAAAACGTTTTATTCCTTTTTTTCCATTAACAGTATAACACAAGTACATGTAATGTAAAAGAGAAGGGGGAAAAAAAGAGAGAAGAGGGGGTGGGTAGGGAGAGAGCGCAGCAGAGTGGGGGGGGGTTTAAGGGGCGCTGGGGAAGGCGGGGGGGGGGGGGGGGGGGGTCAGGATTAGCTGAGAGAGAAAAAAAAACAACTGATAGATCGCAAAAGAAGAAAAAGAAACACCCGAAGGTTTCTGGGGAGGACCCAGAGAAGCAGTTTCACCGTCACTTTAGAGCAGTCCTTGGAGGCTGTGTTGACGATGGGTACAGGCACGCGCAGGACACTCCATTAAGATATCAAGGGGCCATAACTGTCTGAACAGGGTAAAATCGGACTTCAGGATGCAGCTCGTAACAGCCTTAAAGTAGATCCCCATGGGTTTGTACCAGCCCGTATTTCAGACTGCCGAGCCACCGGCGAAAAAAAACCACCACCCTCCAGCTGCCGAGCACACCCCACAGACCCACCAACCTGCCCACGGACAGATGAAGACAGTTGCCACTCCAGACACAGCCAATCTTTCGCCATTACGTCTTATGTGTCCTCAAGTAGAGAATCCCCCAATAACGTTGTAGTCTTTCCCACTGTCCGCAGGACTTGCCATGTGGTCAGTGGTCTGTCCTCACCGTCACTGGACCTTCTCCCGGGGTCAGCCTAGTTTACGGCAAAGCCAGAAGAAAAAGAAACACGAAGGTGCTGGGGTGGAACCCAGAAGAAGCATGTCTTCACCTGCCTTTAGAGCAGTTCGACCCTGCCTTTAGAGCGTTGCGAGAGAAAAAACAAACAAACTGATAGCATCGCAAAATAATACCGGTGATAATGAGATAGCAAGTGACAAATGTAAGCGACGGCGCTGGGTCGTTGGTCAGTGTGTGGTTGATGTAGTGGTGCAGGCGATGGTTGCTGTAGGTTTCAGGCATGTGGACATGGGCTGTAGTAGTAGTAAGTAGTAGTAGTTAGTACTTGTAGTGTAGTGTTTTCTTTTACATACTTTTCACAAAATTATGTGACATTAGGAGGGAATCGCTGTAGATGACGTCACTGTGAGCTGTGTGGTGGTCTGTCCCTACACCTGTTCTCGTTGGTTGATGTTGCTGGTGTGGGCGATTGGTCCGTGGTGTGGGTGGCTGGACGCTGGCAGGCGAACATATGATAGATGGACGTTAACTCTGAGCTGTGGCGTCAGTTCCTGTCACCGTCCGTCGGACTCAGCGTGCGGCTGATGTTGATGTTGTTGGTGGTTTTCCGTGGAGGATGGCAGCGAGATGAAATTTGTATGATCACTCTGAGTGGTCAGTGGAGCCCGTTCCAGCATCTGTCCGTTGTTGCTTCGTGTGTGGCTGTTACGTTGATGCAGGGTCATTTTCCGTGTATGGTGGTGGTTGAGAGGGGGGGTGGGGGGGGGGGGGGCTGTGGCAGGGAGATGTAAATGTCGATGACGATCACTCTGAGTGGTTAGTGTGAGCCGTTCAAGTCTCTGTCTGTTGCTCAGCGGTGGTTGTTGGGTGTTGCTGCCAGATCATTTTTCACGGTTTTGTGGTGGTTGGAGGTTGGGGTGTGGTGGGGCGGCAGGGAGATGTAAAATGTGGATGACCATCTCTCTGAAACCCAGGAGTCTGATCATGTTGTCTGTCCGTTGGCTCAGTGGTGGATGTTGGTGTTGATGCAGATATTTTCCGCGGTGTGGTCGTGGCGGCTGGCAGGGGGACATCGCCGTGGATGACATCACTGTGGGTATGGGTGGCCTGCCTGTTCGTCCGATATGCAGTCAGTGACCAGTGCCGCACGTTGTGACACGTCTGATAGACAGTCTGATATTGCTTGGGTGTCCTGTGTGTCCCGAGCTCAGTTGCTGTTCTCCATGTTGTCTAACTGTCTGTCCGTCTGTTTGTGTCTGTGGTTGTTTATCAGTTGTCTGCTCAGTTCTGACTGGTGTCTATCTGTCTGGTTCTGTGTGCTGTGTGTGTGTGTGTGTGGGGGGGGGGGGTGGGTTTAAATTTAGATCTGTTCACAACGATGGGTATTATGTGTGTGTGTGTGTGTGTGTGTTCTCTCTCTCTCTCTCTCTCATCTCTCTCTCTCTCTGTCTGTCTTTGTGCCTTCTCTTCACTCTCTGTCTCTCTGTCAGTCTTGCGGATGTGGTTTGGTTAGCGTATATGGACTAGTACGCACGCGGTGACGCCTCCTAGATGAAACTAAACTGATCTGTCCAGTCTTGCTCTGTCATGTCTTGCTTGTTAGTCTGTCTGTCTGTCTGTCTGGTCTCTCTTCTCTCTCTCTCTCTCTCTCTCTCTCTCTCTCTCTCTCTCTCTCTCTTCTCTCTTTCTTTTGTCGGTTCTTGGTCGGTACGCCAGGTCTCTCTGACATTTGCTACAAATATTTCCGTCCCCTCTCTGTCTCTCTGTATTCTTTTAGTGGAGGATGGAGTGTGTGTGTGTGTTGTGTGTGTGTGTGTGTTTGTGTGTGTGTTTGTGTGTGTGGTTGTATTATATATTTATATGTGTGTGTGTGTGTGTGTGTGTGTGTGTGTTGTGTGTGTGTGTGTCTGTGTGTGGTCTCTGTGTGTGTGTTAAGCGCGGTGCATGTGTGTATGTATGGTTGTGTGTGTGTGTTGTGTGTGTGTGTGTGTGTGTGTGTGTCAGGCATAATTTGTTTTGGCGTTTTGATGTTTTACCATGTGTGTGTGCGTGCGTTGCGTTCATGCGCCCGCGCGCACACGCGCTGTGTGATGAGTGTGTGTGTGTGTGTGTGTGTGTGTGTCAGGTTATAATTTTGTACAGCCGTTTTGATGTTGTCAGTGTGTGTGTAGTGTGTGTGTGTGTGTGTGTGTGTTGTGTATGTGTGTGTGTCGCGCGTGTGCGCTGTGCGTGTGCGTGTTGTGGTGTGTGTGTGTGGTGTGTGTGTACATGTACCTTGTGTGTGTTTGTGCGAATCGCGAACAACGCTAAAGAGAAGTGCTTTTCGACGCTTTCTAGCAATGCGACTTTGAGAGCGACATTGTGCGGCTACACGCAGGTTGCCCCCACGCGGACACCATGGATGGAATACTACACCACCGGCTCAGCCAACATCGGGCCCCTGAATGTCGACCCCACCAACAGGGCACCGCACAGGTCTCTGGCCTCCTCCAGACTCTGTTCTGGTGTGTGTGTGTGTGGTGTGTGATGTGTGTGGTGTGTGTGTGTGGGTGTGTGTGTGTGTGGTGTGTGTGTGTGTGAGTGTGTGTGTGTTGTGTGTGTGTGTGTGTGTGTGACAAAGTGTGTGTGTTGTGTGTGTCGTGTGTGATGTGGTATGTGGTGTGTGTGGTGTGTGTGTGTGTTGTGTGTGTGTTGGTGTGTGTTTGTGTATGTGTGGAGTGTGGTGTGCTGTGTATGTGTGTGTGTTGTGTGTGAGTGAGTGTGTGTATGTTTGTGTGGTGTGTGTGTGTTGTGTGGTGTGTTGTGAGTTGAGTTGATGTGTGTGTGATGTGTGTGTGTGTGTTGTTGTGTGTGGTGTGTGTTTGAGTGTGTGTGTGTGTGTGTGTGTGTGAACGTGTGTGTGGATGGTGTGTGTGTGTGTGTGTGTGTGTGTGTGTGTGTGTGTGTGAGGTCTTACAGACGATCAGAAACAGACAAAATTTATCAGTGAATAACAAACTGCTGGGGTTCAAATGGAGGTGAAAATGAAGATTGAAAAAACAGCTCACTAGAAGTTTTCATGCGCGATGGAGAGGTTAAGACGTCTCAGCGAATTGGACGTTTGGATTACGTAACTCTCTAAAAACGAAGCTTTTCAGTGCATGTTGCATTGTTTGACTTTGGTACGGCTGTTAAAGAAGACGTGTTGTTGGTCGGCTTTCGGCCCCTACATTGTAAAGAAGACGTGTTGATTGGTCGGCATTCAGGTCACTACATCGTAAAGAAGACGTGTGTTGGTCGGCTTTCTGGCCACTACATTGTAAAGAAGACGTGTTGTTGGTCGGCTTTCGGCCATACATTGTAAAGAAGACGTGTTGTTGTCGGCTTTTCCGGTCACTACATCCGAAAGAGGACATGTTGTTGGTCGGCTTTCAGGTCACTACATCGTAAAGAAGACGTTTTGTGGTCGGCTTTCAGGCCCTACATTGTAAAAGAAGAGTGTAGTTTGTCGGCTTTCAGGTCATACATCGTAAAGAAGACATGTTAGTGGTTCGGCTTTTCAGGTCACTACAACGTAACGAGACGTGTTGTTGGTCGGCTCTTTCAGGCCACTACATTGTACAGAAGACGTGTTTGTTGGTCGGGCTTTCAGGTCACTACATCGTTAAAGAAGATGACATTGTTGTTGGTGGCTTTCAGGCCACTACATCGTAAAGACGACGTTGTTGTTGGTCGGCTTTTCAGGTCACTACATCGTAAAGAAGGACGTGTTGTTGGTGGCTTTCAGGCCACTACCTTGTAAAGAAGACGTGTTGTTGGTCGGCTTTCAGGTCACTACATCGTAAAGAAGACATGTTGTGGTCGGCTTTCATTGTTACTACGTCGTAAAGAAGACGTTGTTGTTGGTCGGCTTTAGGTCACTACATCGTAAGAAGACGTGTTGTTGGCTGGCTTTCAGGCCCTACATCGGTAAAGAAGACGTGTTGTTGGTCGGCATTTTCAGTCATACATCGTAAAGAAGACGTGTTGTTGGTCGGCTCTTTCAGGTCACTACATCGTAAAGATGACATGTTGTATGGTCGGCTTTCAGGTCACTACATCCGTAAAGAAGACATGTTGTTGGTCGGCTTTCAGGTATTACATCGTAAAGAAGACGTGTTTGTTGGTCGGCTTTCAGGTTCTCTCCATCGTAATGAAGACGTGTTGTTGGCCTGTTTAGGCCACTTATACATCGTAAGAAGACGTTGTTGTTGGCCGGCTTTCAGGCCACTACATTCGTAAGAAGAGTTGTTGTTGGTGACTTTAAGGTCATACAACGTAAAGAAGACGTGTTGTTGGTCGGTTTTCAGGTCACAACTCGCGGGGTGCCGGGGGTCCTCCATAGCCAACGCCGGGCCGTCGTCACCTCCCCCGCCTACGCTGCCACCGCGGGCGAGTGTCTGCAGTTTTTCTACCACATCACGGCCAGCGGCTCGCTGTCCGTCAACCTCAGCACGGCGTCTGGACACCGGGGGACGTCCAGCGTCTGGCTGCAGACGGGCACGCGGGGAAACGTCTGGACTAAGGGGCAGGCCACCATAAGTCAACTGCCAGTACCGGGTGACGTCGTCACTGATTGGGTGGGCGGGGTTGCTTGGGAGTGGCGGGGGGGCGTAGTTGATTATCTTGTAGCCCGAGAAAGCTTATTAATTCAGATTTAAGTCAAATAATACAACGTAAATAAGTAACGATGACGGGACACTATTCGAGATGAGCCACACACAACTCTCTGTTCGTTTTCATAGAGAAATTAACGTTCTGAAGACAACAGGGTTAAAATGTAAATGAGAGAGAGAGAGAGAGAGACGAGAGAGATAGGGCGCTTTACATATGTTGGTTTTTATGGGTCTGTACAATTTCCACCGGGGTTCTGGTTATTTTCTTGATTGTAGGGTCTTGGGTTCATTTCCCATACCAGAATTTTATTTTACGCATTGTCTTGTTCTGAGTCAATCAAAATTTGAGTTTTCAGGACAGTTTTCCAGTTAGGTGCAGGTTTTTCGTATGAACAAAACATAACCAGAAGCTGTTTGGGTGTAAGGCCCAACAATGTTTTCCATAGGGGAAGCAATTTTGTTTTACACTTTGTGTCTGATGTTCCCATTGGGTATTTTTCCCCTCCCTTTTAAAAATTGTTTTTCAACGTCTCCCTTTTGTCATTCATTCTTTCTCTTTTCCCCTTTTTTCTTATTTTCTATCCTCTCGGCCTTTTTTCATTCTTTTCTCTCTTCTCTTCTCCCTTTTTTCAGTATTATTTTTTCTCTACTTTTTCTTTTATTCCATTTTAAATTATTTTTTTCTCTCTTTTTTTCATATTTTCCTCTCCTCTCCCTTTTTCATTCTTTCTCTCTTCTCTTCTCCTTTTTCCAGTATTTTTCCTCTTACTTTTTCTCTTCTTCCATTTTTATTCTTTTTTTTTTTCTCTCCTTTTTTTTCTTTATTTTCTCTCTACTCTACGTTTTTCATTCTTTTTCTTTCTCTCCTCCTTTCTTCCAGCTTGTTTCTGTTCTTTCTCCTTCGTTTTTTTCCATTCTTTCTTTCTTCTTCCTTGTAGTTCATTCTTTCTCTCTTTCTCCTTAAAAAAAAATTCTTTGTCTCTTTCTCCCTTTTTTTTCATTTTATCACTTCTCCCCCCTTCCGATCGCTTTCGAAGCACGGCCGAGCAGCGGCTCGTCGGAACCGACGTTTCCGTGGACGACATTTCCATCTGCCCTACGCCTGCGTGGCCCCGGGCTGGTGCGACTTCGAGGCGGGGGCTGTGCTCCTACACCAACGTGCAGGGCTCCGCCAGTTTCGAACTGGACCCGAGGCATTCGGCCAGAACACCTCCCGCCTTCACGGGGACCCTCCACGACCACACAACCAGCTCGTCAAGGGTCTGTTGTAGGGTCTCATCCTGTGTTATCAGTCAGTGCCGTGTTCCGGTTTCGAGTACGAGGACTGGTCACCTCCCTTGTGAGTTAGTGCGTGATGAAAGCTCACAGATCACGTTGCGGCGGCGGAACGGCCGAGTGCCCTTCGGGGTGGTATGTGGCGGTGGATTGGTTCATTTTCCTGGTTTCGATGAACGCATTTTTAGCGCGTGCGGCGCAAACCATGCACGACAAACGCAAGCATGCACCGCACGCACGCACCAGACTGCACGCACGCATGCACACCGGAGCACCATACTCTCACACGCTCTCACCTGCACACACACACACACCACACACACACACACACACACACACACCGCATGCAACGCATGCAAAGACCACACACACCACACCACCACCCCACACACCATACTCACACACTGAAACACACACATGCGCGCATGCACGGCAATTCACATGCCACACACCACACAACCACACAACACACACAACACACACACACCCACACTCTACACACACTCACCTAACACCACACCCACACACACACCACACCACACATACACACACCACCCACACACACACAACACACACACACACACACACAGAGAAACCCATCCCATGCACGCATGCACACAGCCACCACCCACTCACACGCTCTCACAACCACACACCACACACACACACACACACAACACACACGCATGCAGCATGTACACAGACACACACACAACGCTTCACCACCACACCACTAACACACACACACACACACGCGCGCTGCGCGCCTGCACACAGACACACACATATTTTCTCACGCAATTCTCGCGACACACCACACACACACACACATCAACACAACACACACACACACAAACGCAACGCATGTACACAGCACCACACACCACACACACACACACACACACACACACCACACACACGCTCTCACCTACACACACACACATACACACACACACACACACCACACACATACACCCACACACACACACACACGTATGCGCCATGCACACAGACACAACAATTTTTTCACGACTCTGAAATTACACACACACACCAGAACACACCCAACACACACCCACACACACACACACACACACAACACACATACATACGTACACACATTACACACACACGCCGCGCTGCACACAGACCACACACCTCACTCGCTCTCACTACACCCACACACACACACACACACTCTCCACACACACACACATACACACACCACAACACACACACACACACACACACACTCACGATACCAGCGGCACACACACCACACACACACACACACCCACACACACACACACACACACACTCACCTCCCCAACACATGCAACCACACACACACACACACACACACCACCCACACACACACACACCTCTCTTTCTCTTCTCTCTCACTCTCTCTCATCCCTCTCCCTCTCTCTGTCTCTTTTCTCTCTCTCTCTCTCTCTCTCTCTCTCTCTCTCTCTTCTCCCTCCCTCTCTCTCTCTCTCTCTGTCTCTCTTCTCACACACACACACATCACAAAGAGAAATACCTCGATATTTATCAAACGGAAGCGACAAACTTTAATGTTGGCTTCAACGTTCAGCTTGTCGCAAAGCGTGTGTGTGTTGTGTGTTTGGTGGTTTTTGTGTGTGTGTGTGTGTGCGTGTGTATGTGTGTGTGTGTATGTGTGTGTGTTGTGTCGTGTGGGTGTTGTGTGTGTGTGTGGTGTGTTGTGGTTTCATGCTGGGTACGTACATGTTCCCGAGAGCCAGTAAAAATGCGCCAGGCTCTAACGCCAGCTGCAAAGTGAAGGAGCTCTCCGCTACACCTGCTTCCTGCCGGTCTTATATACAACTGAATGGGGCAGGTAAGATCTGTCTGGTCTTCTACTACAACATGACTGGGGCAGGTAAGATATGTCTCTGGTTTTTCTACTACAACATGAAATGGGGCACGGTAAGTCTGACTCTGGTCTTCTACTACAACATGAATGGGGAGGTAAGGTCTGTCTCTGGTCTTCTGACTACAACATGACTGGGGCAGGTAGTAAGTCTGTCTCTGGGTATTCTACTACAACATGAAGGGGGAGGTAAGGTCTGCCGGTCTTTATACAACATGAATGGGGGCCAGGTAGATAGTCTCTGGTCTTCTCCTACAATGAAATGGGGCAGGTTAAGGTCTGTCTCTGGTCTTTACTACAACATGAATGGGGCAGGTAAGGTCTGTCTTGGTCTTCTACTACAACATGAATGGGGCAGGTAAGGTCGGTCTTTCTGGTCTTCTACTACAAATGATGGGGCAGTGGCAGGTAAGGTCTGTCTTGGTTCTTCTGCTAAACATGAATGGGCAGGTAAGGTCTGTCTTGGTCTTCTAATACAACATGAAAGGGCAGGGTAAGGTCTGTCTCTGGTCTTTACTACAACATGGAATGGGGCAGGTAAGGTCTGTCTCTAGTTTCTATACAACATGAATGGGGCAGGTAAGGTCGTCTCTGGTTCTTCTAGCTACAAACAGGAATGGGCAGGTAAGTCAGTCTCTGGTCTTCTACTACAACATGAATGGGGCAGTTAAGGGCTGTCTTGGTCTTCTACTCCAACATGGAATGGGGCAGGTAAGGTCTGCCTGTCTTTCTACTACAACAGGTAATGGGCAGGTAGGTCTGTCTCTCTGGTCTTCTACTACAACATGAATGGGGCGTAAGGTTCTGTCTTGGTCTTCTACTACAACATGAAAGGGAGGGTAGGTCTGTCTTGGTTCTTCTCCTCAACATGAATGGGGCAGGTAAGGTCTGGTCTCTGGTCTTCTACTACAACATGAATGGGGCAGTAAGGTCTTGTCTCTGGTCTTCAACTACACTTGAAGGGGCAGGTAAGGTCTGTCTATGGTCTTCTACTTACAACATGAATGGGCAGGTAAGGTCTGTCTCTGGTCTTTACTACAACATGAATGGGGCAGGGAAGGTCTGTTCTGGTCTTCTACTACAAATGAATGGGGCAGATAAGGTTTCTGTCTTGGTCTTTACTACAACATGAATGGGGCAGTAAGGTCTGTCTCTGGTCTTCAACTACAACATGAATGGGCAGGTAAGGTCTGTTTGGTCTTCTACTACAACATGAATGGGGCAGGTAAGGTCTGTCTCTGGGCTTCTACTAAACATGAATGGGGCAGGTAAGGTCTGCCTGTTTCTACTACACCTTGAATGGGGCGGTAAGGTCTGGTCTGGTTTTCTACTAAACATGAATGGGGGCAGGTCAAGGTATGTTTCTGGTCTTTACTACAACAGAATGGCGGCGGGTAAGGTCTGCTCTCTGGTCTTCTACTACAACTGAATGGGGCAGGTTAAGGTTTCAGTCGCTGGTTTTACTACAACATGAATGGGCAGGTATGGTCTGTTCTATGCGTCTTCCACTACAACATGAATGGGGCATGGTAATGTCTTGTCTCTGGTCTTTAATACAACATGAAATGGGCAGGTAAGGTCTGTCTCTGGTCTTCTACTACAACATGAATGGGGCAGGTAAGGTCTTGTCTCTGGTCTTCTACTACAAATGATGGGGCAGGTAAGGTCTTGGTCTCTTGTCTTCTACTACAACATGAATGGGGCAGGTAAGGTCTGTCTCTGGACCCCAGTTGGGTTGCTCCCTTCCACCACCCATCATCTTCTTCTTGATCTCATACGCACGTGTGTACGCGCGCGCGCGCACACACACACCACACCACACACAACACACACACACAACACACCCACACACAACCAACACTTCTCTCTTTCTCTCTCTCTTCTCTTCTCTCTCTGTCGATTCACTATCTTTCCTCTTCTCTCTCTCTCTTTTCTCTCTCACTCTCTCTCTCTCTCACTTTCTTCTGTCTCCCTTCTCTCTCTCTCCTCTCTTCTCTCTTTCTCTGTCTCCCTCTCTCTCTCTACTCTCTCTCTCTCTTTCTCTGTTCTCTCTCTCTCTCTCTCTCTGTCTCTGTCTTCTCTCTTTTTTTTTTTTTTCTTGTTCCTCTTCTTTTTCTTGTCTCCCTCCTCTGTATGATAGACAGACGATGTCTGCCAAGAAAAGGCAAGTTTCAGCTACAGTTGTGTACTGTACGTTTCTTTGGTTCCTCACGTGTTCTGTGATGTTCCGGATTGCTGGTCGACGCCGATCTTTTTGAAAGGTTGTCTGCCAGGCATATGTGTTGTATATTTGAAGGGAGCTTTGCTTTTTATTTTTTTTTTTTTGTGTTTGACATACTAAGTCAAAACTAGCAGGACAGACAGACGTAAAACAACATAAGCAACAGTTAATTATAATCACGATGACCAGACAATGTTTTTTACGACGCTCTTCTGTCTCAGGAACATGCTTTTAGATCAACTCATATTTACAGAGATTACTTCTAAAAAAAAATGCGATTGAACCAACTAACACACACGCTTCAGATTCTGGCACCGATCTGTGGGCACGTCTCGTTTTCCTGTCATCATTTTCCCATCTGTCCTACACGGCAGGTTGATTTGGCAGACACGCGTAGATTTGATAGACGACACTGAGCTAGCGGACCACTGTCACAAGTTACCAGCTTACAAGTTACATCCTGTTTATCGTAAATTTCTTTCTTTCTTGGTGAATACAACTGTGACATGGGACTGGCAACAAGCAAATGTTAAACAGAATGATCATTGATGTAAATGCAAGGCCACATTTTATGGCTGCTTTATTTACAAACATTCGACTGACTTACGAACGATAGTATGCATGTGTGTTTGAACAAAACGTTTTTTTTTTAATGATAAATAAGGTGCAACTGCAAGAGACAGATGTGAGGAATTAGGTGAAATTGAAAATGAAGGAGGCTGGAACAATAAACATAGACAAGTAGGGTACTCTTGCTCCCATAAGGAAAAACCTAAACAGAGTTAAACTTCAATCAAGACTGGCAAGCTTTTACACTTGAACAAAGTCGACAAATACCAAAGGACGAACCAATTATAGTGGGGGAGAAAATAGCGCAGGCCGCAACCCTCCGTCATCACAGTAATGAATTAGGTGAAATAAGATCGGTTTGACAACAAGTCAACTGTTGAAAGCCAAGTTCCGGAGCATCGTCCCGTGCAATGGCCTAGGTGCACTTATTCCAACAGCGGCAGCAACCTAGTAGATGACCATGGTTGGTAAATATGAATATTTACACGTAATGCGGTCAATAGGAATCTCAAGTACAAATACAGGTTCTCGCTTTTCACTACGGAGTTTTCATCGCGAGCAAAATGATTTTTAAACCAGCATATTAACTGGAAGATTATAAAACGCTTCATAAGACAGCAAACTCAGTCTAACCTAGTCTAAACAAATACATCTGCATGCAATGCAGTCAATAGAAACTCGATTACCACAAATAGTTCCCCACTTTATACTTACGGTGTTTCATCACGGAGTAAAATCTGATGTAACCCAGGATATAATGCATATTAGAATCCAGGATATAATGCAATATTATAAACCAGGATATAATGCAATATTATAAACCAGGATAATAAGAGGTGGCCGGTAAGCTGATTCAAATTCAGCTTCAAACGCTGAGATGACATTGGCTTTTACGTTCTTGCTCAGTATGCGATTGCCATTGTAAGGAGGTAAATTTTAAAGAGCCCAGGTGTGATGGTCTCCAGGGGTACAGGCAGTGAACGTGTACGTGAAGAGCAGCAGGTCTGTACTGGGCTTCAACCAGGACCGGTCAGACGGCGACCAGAGTCCAAGGCACGGTGGACGTCACTCCTCCACCCCCTACAACGTCATCTTCGAAGGCGTTGAAGGCGCCAACCACACCAGCGACATCGCCCAACGACGACATACTCGCCCACTGAATCAGGCTCGTGCGGTCAGCAGCCGACTGGCTCTACCGGCGACCACGACCCAGCCACGGTGCGTTGGTCTGACTCCTCGTGGGCGTTGGTTGGGGTTGGTTTGGTGTGGTCTCATTCCTTGTTGGTTCATGGTGCTGGTTGTCTGTCTTTGCTCTGATTTTTTTTTATTAAACTCAGACAAAGCGGATACATTTAAACACTGAAAGTCCGCCGGAGAATGTCGTTAGGAATAGAACATAAGACATGCATGGTGCGAGAGAGTTAGTGCTCCTGGGTTGGGAAAAAGGGGAAGATGGAGGCCACCACCTTAAGAAAATAGTAGAAAAAAAATGTTAAGATTTTTTTTAGTTTGTGGAAAAAACACAGGGTGAAAAGGGGGGGGTGGGGGTGGTGGGGGGGCAAAAGATAGGTATATTTTACCCGCGTGCATTTTTCCCATTGTAAGTCAGGAATACGCAAAAATACTACGAACCAAAAAACTACTGGACCAGTGTCAAACCATGTTGGTAGAAGTAAGATGGAATGTGAGTAAGAACGAACCTATTAGATATTAGTGTACATCCTCACGGCGGATCTGGAAACAAAGACGGATCCTTGAATCGCCCTCAGCAAAGTTGTTTTTCAAAGCTTCCCACTGACTGGGACCGGTGCGAAACTTACTGTTTTTAAAGAATTGGCTATATTTCTAGACAATGTAAGCGCTACGATTTCTTAACGATGCCAGTAAATTCAGAGTTGACAACCGACGCCAATCACGAATGAACTCTCACGCATTACTAGTGCGAGTGTTCCGCATTTACCGTCCCTGAGCTGTGATTTTGACGCCAACCTGTGCAACTACACCAAGATCGCGACGACAACTTCGATGGGACACGGCCAAGCACGGGGTCCACTGACCAGCGCAACACCGGTCGAAGTAACGACCACACTCAGAACAACAGAGCAGATGTGAGGGACGTGGGGCGGGCGGATGACACGTGTGTGGTTTCACTCTCAGTGTACATCAGATAGAAAACACAGTGTAGGGATTGTGACTTTCGTTTCATTGCAAACCGGATGATTCAATGATTAAAGTACAAAGGGGGGTAATTCTTGTTCTTGATGAACGAAAACAGGACGCCCATAACTCCAAACACATGCTGCTTCGTGTGAGTTATGGGGTGTATGTATTTACCAGGGAGCAAGGAGTTACGCACTTGTTCTGTAATTACTGTTCAGTGTTCCCTGCTTCATTGATGATATCCTTGGATATCAATAGTTCATTGGTCTGGGGTCAAAACAAGATAATCGAGGGTTAAAAGACTGTGCTATATTTCATTGCGTTCGTTTAGCTAGAGGATTGTGCAGGAGTGGTATCGGTCAAAATGAAGGTGATAAACACTGTGACGGCTTCTTTCCTTCAGTTATCGCTTGCTTCGTTTACCTTCCTACATCGCCCAGACAAGATAAAAAGCACCCAAACTTCGTTCACCTGGGACTATACTGTTGTTGTTGTTGTTTGCGGTTCCCAGGAACTACATTACTCGAGACCTCCACCGCCAGGCGAGAAAACAGCTCGGCACGTGTCCGGAGCCCCAGCTTCTCCACTCGGCGAACCACGTGCGGGAGCTTCTGGTTACCACATGTACGGGAACCCACGTCAACCGCTGGAGATGGGGTGGACCTCGTCCGGATGGCAAACCACTGGGTCATGTGGACAGGCCGGTACCAGGGCTTCCGCTGCTGAAGGCGGAGGTGGACATCGGGACCGTGACCACCGCCCAGGTACTTTTTTATCCATCCTTGCAGTAAGGGTCGGTTTCGATTGTCGATATCTTACATTAATAACAACAACTTATTCATGAGAATAACAAATGAAATACGCCCGGGTGGTAACATCTTCGTGCTGATGGAGAGAGAGAGGGAGGGGAGAAGGGGCGGGTGGAGGGGAGGGGGGAGGGAGTGAGGCGATGTAAGGACACTGAAAGATTATATACATGATGATTTTGTTGCCCGAAGGACGAAGTGGACGTTGGGACTTTGACCAACGCCCAGGTACTGTATGTGATGGTGGAGAGAGAGAGAGAGAGGAGAGAGATGAGGAGAGAGGAGAGAGAGAGAAAGAAGAGAGATGAGAGAGAAGAGAGAGAGCGAGGGGGGTGGGTGTGGGGAATGGGAGGGGGGCACGTTGAGGGCGGGGAGGGGGAACACTGGGGAAAGATGGAGAGGCAGAGAGAAGATGAATGTTATCCCTCTGCCCATGGGTGTGGGTGGACGTTGGGATTGTGCCCAACGCTTGGGTACCATAGTGATGGAGAGACCGTCAGAGAGAAGAGGAAGAGGGGCGAGTTGAGAGGCCGAGTGTGGGTGGGCGATGAGTGAGGGACAGACAGAAAAACGTGTTTCTGAGACCAGGGCGGTGTTGGACATTGGGGACTGTGACCATTGCCCGGTTCCCTGGATGGTGTTGAATAGAGAGAGAGAGAGAGAGAGAGGGGAGAGAGAGAGAGAGGGGAGAGAGAGAGGAGAGAGAGAGCGAGAGAGAGCGAGGGGGGAGAGGAGAGAGGAGAGAGTGGAGAGAGAGGATGGTGGTGGGGTTAGAGGACTGGAGAAGAAGTGAGGGAAGTTTGATTAGGAGATGTGATTCAGAGGGCCGAAGTACATAAAGGACACTGACAAATTCAGGTGACGTGATCTGCTTGTGGGGTTTGGGTGGGTTGGGGGATAGGGGTGGTTGGTCGGATGAACGGAGTGGGGTTGGGGTAGATGATACTGTTAAGAATTTGTTTTATGTGTATTTTGAGAATGCGAGTTCTCCTTTTAGGTGAGGTGAGAACGATGGGGTCGGTGGTGGTGGTGAGAGGTGGAGGATGGGTGTTGTACATATCCCCGTACGCTATGGTTTTAAAGCTGTGTGTGTACATATGGTTAGTGCTGTATCTGTAAGTGTGCGTGTGTGTATGCATTTTGGTCTGGTCTTACATAGTCGAGACAGCCTTAAGCTTGAATGGAAAGGCTTTTTACGTACGTCTGAGTGGTTTGAAACAGTTTTGAATTATGCAGGTAAGCGCCTACCTCGCCGTCTTCCGATGTCTTTAGAGGACGATTCCGGGCCCTCCCTGCTCGGAAAAATCCACACAGACAACCTGTCAATTAATCGTGAATTCGGCAGACATCAGTCCACTGGAAATCGTCCTGGAACTTTAAGGGAAAAGAAGCAATGTGATCTGTAGCTGACATTAAGCATTGCCAATAAGTCAAACCAAACAATCTGGGCATGAAATTTGTCCTGGAGATTAGTATAATCGCACGGGATTGGACGGTTGGGGAAAACTGTGTCGACCTTTCCCGCTGTCTTTAGAGCCTCAAGGGCAACGGTACACCGGGGACATACGCTCTTGACGTCATCGGCGTTTGTACCAAGGGGCCTGTGGCGCAGCGTAAGCCATCACCCCTTTCACTGGGACTGTCCCGTTCTGGGCGTGAGGCAGTCAGTGAAAAGGTCCTGGGGGGGCTGGTAGGCGTAGCGTTGCACTTTGCGCAGGATGAGAAAAGACCTTCAGAACTCGCCCAACGCTTTGATTGTGGATATAAAATCAGAAACAGAGGGAAAAAGAGAGTGAAGTCGAAGGCAGTGCCTATCTATGGCCAGAGCGCCGGCCAGAGAATTGCCCAGCGAAATCAGTTGAAAATGTTGTTATGCATAGTATTGAAATTACAAAGAGGACGTGAAACGGGGGGGTGGAGAAAAGACAGTTTGTGTGGAGCAATGTCTCTTGGGTAGGGGGTGGGAGGCTGCGGAGGGGGGTTGGGGGCAGAGCAGAAGAGAGATGGAGAATGGAAATTGGGCAGATGTTTGGTGCGGGGGGGGGGGGGGGGGGGGGGGGGGAGAAGGACGGGACATTATAATCTGACATTTTGATGTAGGACCGAACTTTCATTCAGCATCCTTTGAGTCGTAACACTTTTCAAGACCACTAAAAAATAAGAAGGTAATGGCAAGGTTGAGAGAGAATTGTTCTATGAAAGAAAATTAAAAAAAAGAAAAATAATTATGTCAACACAGTTAGCATAATGCCTCAAGTAATGTACATTACAACTGAACGTGGTCCACCCATAAAATTCATCCATATTCTATT
>CM031616.1:60219383-60221883 GCA_018398815.1 Conus ventricosus
GGGCCCAGGTTGAGGTTGTTGGTCCACACGGGGGTGTCGGTGGTGTTGAGGGAGGCGCCGCTCATCACGTACACGTTCAGTACGCCGGGGCCGTTGCCCTGCAGGTTGTAGAAGAAGCTGAAGCAACTGCGGGGAGGAGTCGTGACCGCTGAGCTCACCAGCGTGCCCTCTGACCTCTGTGGTGGGGGAGCCGTTGGCGACGTACAGGTAGTGGCCTGGCGAGGATCAAGATGTTGTTGAAGGAGTGTGTGTGTGTGTGTGTGTGTGTGTGTGTGTGTGTGTTGTAGTGTGGAGAGTGTGGTGTGTGTGCGTGTGCGTGTGTGTGTGTGTGGTGTGTGTGTGTGTTGTGGTGTGGTGTGGGTGGTGGTGTGGTGTGGTGTGGTGTGTGTGTGTGTGTGGTGTTGTGTGTGGGAGCGTGCGCGCGCGCGCGTCTAAGTGTGGTGTGTGTGTGTGTGTGTGTGTGCGTGCGTGCGTGCGTGCGTGGCGTGTGCGTGTGCGTGCGTGCGTGCGTGCGTGTGTGTGTGTGGTGTGTGTGTTTCCGCATGCGTGCATGCGTGCGTTTCATGAGTGTATACATGGTTGACAGTTTTCTTATACGTTTAAAATACCGGATGTGGTAAAATGTTGAAACCACCTAACATACCTCGACATCGCCTCGGACAGACAACAAATCATCAAATACATGAGTCCATACGCTCTCCCTGTAATGTTCTACACACTTTTCACATTACATGTAGGAGTCAGTACACTCTCCCTGTCGTGTTCAGCAACTCCTTTTCATCCGCTAACCACTACCATTCCTCACTTATCCCTACCCCCCCCCCCCCCCCACCCCGCCTCCCCATCTTCCCTTTCTACATTCCTTCCTCTTTTTCGTCGCATCTCTCCCGTCGCATCTATCCAAATCGATTCAGTTGAAATCAGCAATTTGTTTCTATGTTTCTAATTCTTAATCGTACTCGGCACATTCTCTTCATCCCCCCCCCCCCCCTATTCCTCCCCTCACCTTCACTAGCCCAACAACCCTGTCGATGACATCGCTCTCTCTCTCTGTCTCTCTCTCTCTGTCCTCTCTCTGTCTATCTCTCTCCTCTCCTCTCCTCTCTCCTCTCCTCTCTCTCTCTCTCTCCTCCCACTTCTCTCTCTCTCTCCCCTCTCTCGTTCTCATTCTCTCTCCTTCCCCCCAACCACCCACCTCTCTGCCGCTCCCCTTTCATCCTATCCAATTCGATTTACTCAAAACCAATTACAACACTTTCGGTAACTACTGATTTCAGACCTGTACATTCTTTCATTTTCGTAAAGTTTCCTGCTACATCAAATTCCAGAAAGTGCAGGTTGACGAAGGCTGAAGGAAGATTAGTAGGCAGGTTAAAAACCATGAACTCAAACATGTCAAATGGACAGGGTGTAAGGTAAGGTCAGGTCATGTTTGCTTACAGCCCAGCCGACCGCAAAGGGCCATGTCAGGGGCTGTCACCGCGTTGAAGTCTACTCAAATGGACAGGGGAAATCATCTTCGCAAAGACCCGGGCCTCGGCACACAGAGCCGGAGTAATGTGGTATGGAGTCCTTCGCTTCAGCGTCCCAGTCAGTCTTCACGATGTTCATCATGGAAGATGAAGAGAAGAAGACATAATAACGTTTATCTGTCAAACCCTCTCTCCCTCCTCTCCCCACTGAGGAGGGGGGGGGGGGCAACTTTTAATGGAAAAAAAAAGAGAAGAATCCGCAAACGAGGCAGGGAATAGTAAACAGTAATAAACGAAACAAGTAGGGTAACTCTTGCTCCCGTGACGAAATAAATAGACACCCATAACTCCAAACGAACGCTGCTTACGACACCGAATCCGCCTAGCAGAAATGACAACACAGAGCATACAGAACATCAATTCTGCTAGGCGACTCGGTGTCCTAAGCAGCATTCGTTAGGAGTTATGGGTGTCCTATTTATTTCGCCACGGGAACAAGAGTTACCCTACTTGTTTCGTTAAATTACTGTATACTATTCCCTGCCTCATTTACGGATTTTTTTCCCATGAAGAGTTACCCTACTTGTTCGTTAGAAAATGCTTGTGTTAACGCGGTGGTCACAGAGGACTCCATTGTGGCTGTGGTCCACACCGCCTTAACCTGCAGGGGTTCGCAGGTGTGGTCCACACCGCCTTACCTGCAGGGGTTCGCAGGGTGTGGCCACACCGCCTTACCTGAAGGGGTTCGCAGGGTGGACCACCCCGCCTTACCTGCAGGGTTCGCAGGGTGTGGCCCACACCCGCCTTACCTGAAGGGGTTCGCAGGGTGTGGTCCACACCGCCTTACCTGAAGGGGTTCGCAGGGTGTGGTCCACACCGCCTTACCTGAAGGGGTTCGCAGGGTTGGTCCACCCCGCCTTACCTGCAGGGGTTCGCAGGGTGTGGTCCACCCCGCCTTACCTGCAGGGGTTCGCAGGGTGTGGTCACTGGCGGGTCCAGGGCCCGAGGTGCCGGTGTGGGAGGTCCAG
>CM031616.1:60224383-60226883 GCA_018398815.1 Conus ventricosus
AAGAGTTATTCTAGTATCAGCTACACCAAGGGGATCTAGACGGCTCTCTCTCTCTAGAAATCTGAAAATATACAGGAATGTGAAGTTTAGAGATACCGCCCTCAGAAATGCTGGAAATCCGAGCTCGCAAATGTTGAATGCCGCCAATGCCCGCGCATGCCGCTGCCCTTTCTCATAGTTCCGTGACCCCTACCCCATTGCTGCACGTGCTTCCTGTCTAGTTTCTCCATAATGACCGCACTGCTGAGCAGTAATGGACTGCTCCACAGGGAGTGACGTCATCTTGGTGAAACAACGGAACCTGGCTGTCTGAACAATGATCTACTGTCAGAGAAGTTGCCCGTTGATAATAATGCAGAATTCAAGCACAGGGAATTTTGCCCTCACATAGACCTACTGATGGTAGTATGCCTTTTCAGATGATCGCGAGATTTTATTGTCTCTTCCTGTACTCGTACAACTGTTTTATTTTATAACTGAAATTGCATTTTTTACCTGATGTGCTCATGATACATTTTGGCGCATAGCCTGTGAAATTTTATTTTCTCTTCTTGTTCGTGTACAAGTTTTCAAGCAAAAAGATTTTTTTCCTGTGTCGATGATATGCTTTGTTGATGATTTTTTTTTTATTGTCGTGTACAGCTTTTCAGGCAAACAGAACTTTTTTTTCTCTCATGAACTGATGGTATATCTTGGCACTTGGTCTACTACAGTTGATTTTGTCCTCTAGTATTGGTGCAACTTTTGACAATGAGGGTACTCCCTGTTAAGTTGATGGTGATCCACTGGAATTCTTCTTCCAGTAATACAATTTACACAGAAAAGAGAGTTCTCCCCTCAAAAAAAAATATTATACTGATAGTAAAAACTTGTAGTTGCAAAGTGAGACGCCTGCAGGCGGAAATCTAAATAAATCTTAAATAAATGTTAGTGAACCGCCAAGAGAAACGTGGACAAACGAGTCACAAGACAAAACACGACGCGTTTCGACCTCTTAGGTCTTCTTCAGGCAAGACACAAACAAACAGGACAATGAAAACGAACGTGTCGTTAGTCACCCTGGGGGGCCGAAGTCTCGATGAACACGTACCACCCGTTGGCTGTAACCATGACAACACCTACCTTGCGCTGAAGAGATCAAGCTAAGTAACAAACTCGTTCATTTTCATTGTCTTATTTGTTTGTGTCTTGCCTGAAGAAGACCTAAGAGGTCGAAACGCGTCGTGTTCTGTCTTGTGACTCGTTTGTCCACGTTTCTCTTGGCAGTTTGCTAACATTTATTTAAGATTTAGTAAAAACTTGGCTGAAGGTTCATCAGGTTTCACTTCTCTTCTCGTCACAATATTGCTTTGAAAGTACTGAGAGTGCTTCCATCATGCAGTAGCGATATGACTTTGCAAGAATTTCTTTCCGCCTCTCGTTATTGCCCAGCTGTTCACGCGAAGAGACAAACGACCTGATGCACCGACGATACACCTCGGCAGAGGTTCATCAGCGAGTGATTTTCCTATACCAACAGCCTTTTGTTGACACAGACTTGCTGAACCGAAATTACCCCGACTGTAGTTTTGTAGCATATTCAACGATGGCATTGATCATATGTTTTGGAAATGTCACCATGTACAAGTATTTTGGAATGCTCTTGTTGGTTTAATGAAAGAAAAATGTTTGAATGCTGAAAATGTACTTTTGACAGAAGCACTCGTACTATTTGGCTATGACAATATGATTGTTGGCGACACCGTCTTTTACTTTATAATACTATTTGCGAAGCATTACATATATGTTTGTAGAATAAACAACACCCTGCCACAAATACATGTATTCATAAACAAATTAAAATTTAGATACAAAATTGAGGAACATATTGCATATTTAAAATTAAACCATGCAGAATTTTTGACCAGATGGCTGGCATACCGACCATTAATGGATACTGTTTAACAGTTATACCCTTTTGTTATTGTTTTCTTTTCTTTGTAAACAACTTGCACTAATAGATTCAGAGGTGTAAGATCAAGTGTGTGAATGAACACTTTTTTGTGCATTATTAGAGGCCTGAGTAAAATATTTTACCAAATGTAATGATGCAAAAAACATCCCTGTCAGCATGATTTTTCTTAATACATCCACCCCCTCTCTCTCCTCTCTCTCTCTCTCTGTTTTTGTTTTGTTTTGATTCGATAATGTTTGCATGAATATGTGAATTCAAATTGGGATGATTTCTTTATTTATTTATTTCTTGATATATACTGACTTCCATAAAAAACGCGAAAACAAAACAAGCTGAAGGTTGGGGGTGAATTTTATTGGTCACAATTGTACAGAGTGGAAGCGAGAATTCAACGTGATTTGATTCATTACACCGGTAATGTGTGAAAATGTAATCAGCAATATGTCTTTTGTGTGGAAAATCCAAGGTCACGTGACAAACCAGCTTGAAGTCCTAATACCGTGTGTGGCCACCATTTGCGTTGACAACTGCTTGACACCTGGGGCT
>CM031616.1:60244826-60269246 GCA_018398815.1 Conus ventricosus
CGCGTGTGTGTGTGTGTGCATGTGTAAGTGTGACGTTTATCTTTGTCCGTTACGTTTATCTGTCTGTCCAACACATAAAGAGTGATAGCAGTAGTACTTTAAAAAAAAATTAGTGGTGGTCACAAAGACATCGTTATCATCATCTTCATCTATTTAACATGAATATAATCATCATTGTTATTGTTCTTGTTATTGTTCTTGTTATTGTTGTTATTGTTTCATCACAAGTAGCTGTCATGAAATCATCCTGTCATCATAATGACGACAACATTGGAAATGAGTATTGGACACTACCCCAAAAAAAACTGTCGTAGATACTTAACAAAAAATAATGAATCATGTGTACAATATACACAAAGTTGTACACAACACATTGCTTTAGTTTTACACTTCTAACACACATAGATTAGTGCATCTACTAAACTATACGTGTACAGATACACGCATACTGCAATGCAGCAGTTGAAAACAGCACTGCCAAGAAATCACTGTCATCATCGTGGTTGTCATTATATATTACTAAAATCATCATCACCACAATTCTGACCATTACGGAAAACGACGGTACAATTCCTCGTCAATATGAAACGGAAGAAAATAACCAAGGAGGAGACAGATGATGAGATCCATTAATGTCTTGAAATGGATCATGATGATAGATAGAGGAGGTGAGAGGTGGGGGATGGGTGGTGGGAGGTGGGGGATGGGGGTGGGAGGTGGGGTGGGGGATGGGGGGGGGTGGGAGGTGGAGTGGGGGGTGGGGGATGGGGGTGGGAGGTGGGAGGTGGAGGTGGGGATGGGGGTGTCACCTGGTACTCCTTGGCCTGTGGGGGGATGGGCACCTGCCCCTGCACCCACACGTTGCCCTTTCTGTCGGACTGGGACCACAGCAGGGTGTGCGTGGTGTTGGCTGTGTCGTCGATGTAGACGTTAAGAGACCCTGCAAACACACCGCCTACATTGTGTTGCGTTGTGTTGGACTTTCACTATCGTCATCATCATCATCATCATCATCATCATTTTTATTATTATCATTATTATTGTTATTGTAGCTGTTGTTGCTATTATCATTATTATTTCTATTATTATTATTGTTGCTGTTTTGTTGTTGTTGTCATTAGAATAATCATCATTTTTTTGAGAGTTCTTATATAATGTCTATTCTCTTAGGGAGCAAGCTCTAAGCGCTTTACTATCCACGCTCTCGTTTACACGACGGGCTGCCTACCTGGGTAGAGCCGACTGAAGAGCTGCCTGCCGGCGCTAATCAGTCGTTTCCCGTCTCATTCACTCAGCTATAAGCTTTTCACTCCTTCCTTTGAATTTCCTTGGAAATGCATGCTAAGTGTATACTTGTCCATGGCCTTCTTCCTTGCGCTGAACTCTGAAGCGATCTGAAGCGATCAAAGCTAAGTGAATTTTCGTTATTTTATTCGTTTGTGTCTCACCTGAAGAAGACCTAAGAGGTCGAAACGCGTTGTGTTTTGTCTTGTGACTCGTCTGTCCACGTTTCTCTCTGGGAGGTTCGCTAACATTTATTTAAGATTTGTCCATATTGCCGGCCAAATTGATTGTTCTGAAAATTGGTGATGAGATTTGATGTGCGCGCAGGATCTTATGAGTGAGCTCACACACGGGACCTCGGTTTGTAGTCTAATTCGGACTTTCCGGGAAAGGGAGACGGAGCCACTGTAAACTCCGGGTGAAAAAAAATCTCCCTGTACCGAAACGGCCATGCAACTGTTCTCTGACTTGGATAATCCCCCCTTTCATCGGGAAACGAAACCATATAGGGCCTGAGGATAAAATACGGATGGCGCTATGTGTGGGAAGCGCAGCTCAAGTCTGATGCAGTGAAACCTGTTGTGATATTGCAGTCGCACGAAACAATGCATACGACGCAATACACTTATTCCAGTCTGTAAAGCACAACCGCTCATCACCATAGCCCGTGTCCAGCGTGTGAAGCGGGAGACGAGATACATTTCTCAACACCTGTGTGTCGTATGTGAATGCAAGAAACGACAAAATAAAACGACTGCAATAACGTGTCTGTACATGATTATTCTTAGACGGTGTTGAATGTATAATCGATTAAAACTTTTATGCTTGTCTTAACAAACTTAGCTTCGGAAAAAAAAAGTGTTGATGCATATCATTGTTCCTTTTAAGCCTTTCTGGGGTTCACGTCGATTGAAACTCCTGTTGAGTTCTATGGAGGTTTAAATGTCAGCAACTCACCGATGCCGGAGCCGTACATGTGGAACCAGAAGTTGAAGCACACGGCACCAGAGGAGAAGGCTGGGAAGGGCTGGGAGACGAGCCAGGTTTTGTCCCCTGGCACACGCGGCGCCGAGCTCTCCATGAACATGTAGTAGCCTGCACACACAGAACAAAGTCATGTAGTAGCCTGCACACACAGAACAAAGTCATGTAGTAGCCTGCACACACAGAACACATCCCGCACACACAACACACCACACACACACACACACACACACACACACACACACAAACACACTTACACCACACCACACACACACACACCACACCACACACCACACACACACACACACCACACACACACCACCACACACACACACACACCACACACACCACACCGCTGTATTTCCCTGCGTGTGGTCGGTAGAGGGGCCGGTGAAACTGCTGGGCGTGGACCCCGAGGTTCGCAGCCAATCAAAATCGTCCCCGCCCACGTTGGACCAGGTGCACATGTCCTTCTCAAAGTCACAGCTGCCCTGAGAAGACCCCGCGCAGGCCCCGTTGCTGATGCTGACGTCATCGATGGCGATGTCGCTGTAGTAGCTCGTGCCCACCACGCCTTCAAACACCAACTGCAGAAAAGAGAGCACCCGTTGGTTGGTTAGTTGGTCACTTTCAGATTTAACGTCTACACCCACCTCAGGTTTTTATGGCAAGCGAGAATAGTACCCTTTTGCGTGCAATGCAGCGAAAACCACAACGGCGCTCAGAAAATCGAAGACCTCTGCTAACGTGAAGCGGATCCTGGATCCGTCCAATGATCCAGATCCACGCAAGGATCCGCGCAAAACTTTCACAGGTTCCTCCTTAGGTCACATTTCATCTTTCTATCAAGCTTCTTTGGGGAAAAAAAAAAAAAAAAAAAAACGTTCAGCAGTGTTCGCCATGTTCCATCTTCGCGCCACGTGTTGTTGCCGCTGGTTCAGAAGCGTCTGCGTCATCTCGTGGACAGACAGGCAAACCCACAAACGCGGGTGAAACTATGACTCAGAATCCAGTCCACGAGAGAGAGATCTGAGCCATGGGGTTTTCTCGTTTCCTTGGCAAGTAGGTCAATGCATGTGACTCACTACCATTCCCTCTGACAGCGAACACACAGAACAGGATGCAAAGCTAAATGTATTGATATGCTGTACACAACAGACGAGTGGATTTTCTGACAGCTGTGCGTCTTCTTCAGCCGTCACCGTTAAGAGACACAGGGACACACAGAACAGTCTCTTCCCATAATTATTGTTGTGAGCTGTAAACACTCTAGCCCTAAGTCAAGTCAGTCGTTCTCCTGCTCAGCTTCCTCTCTGGGAGAATTGTATTGTGCTTTGCTTGTCGAAAGTTCTTTTATCTGTGTGTGTGTGGTGTGTGTGTGTGTGTGTGTGTGTGTGTGTGGTGTGTGTGGTGGTGGGTGGTGGTGTGTGTGTGTGTGTGGTGTGTGTGTGTGTGTGTGGTGTGTTTGTGTAGAGTGTGTGTGTGTGTGTGTGTGTGTGTGTGTGTGTGTGTGTGGTGTGTGTGTGTGTGTGTGTGTTGTGGTGTGTGTGTGTGTGTGTGTTGTGTGTGTGTGTGTGTGTGTGTGTTTGTGTGTGTGTGTGTGTGTGTGTGTGTGTGTGTGTGTGTGTGAGTGTGTGTGTGTGTGTGTTGTGTGTGTGGTGTGTGTGGTGTGTGGTGTGTGTGTTTATTGTAGTGTGTGTGTGTGTGTGTGTGTGTGTGTGTGTGTGTGTGTGTGTGTGTGTGTGTGTGCGTGCGTGTGGTGCGCGCGCGCAGCGCGCGTGATCATATATCAAACAGACTTTGGTCTTCCCATCAGTCCCTCAGGCCGCACCCACCTCCAGGTGGAGGCAGGGAGCTAACGCTGAGCTCCGCCTGCAGCCACTTGTTGGCCCTGGTTGCCGTCATGTTGAACACCTGGCCGGTCAGCGCGCCGCCCTGACGCAGGTAGACGTTCAGGCTGCCCATGGTGCGCCCGTACATGTGGTACCAGAATCGAACGCAGGCCCCCGGCGTGGAGGACTGGGAGGGACTGATGAGCCGCGCCTTGTTGCCGGCGTGCCGCGGGGAGGACGCCTCGATGTACATGTAATGACCTGTACCGACAGGAATCGTCAATCAGCTCGTTATTACCAGCGTCTGCTTGACTAGGTCTCAGTGTATGTACAGTTGACTGCAAGAAGGACAGTTCTCTTCCAGTATACAAACTGAAGCAAAGTTCAATGAAACACTGAACGTAACTGCGTGCAGTTGCCATCAACCTCTCTCAGGTCACAGTACATTAATTAGTCCTCAATGTACATGTAACAGCCAATAATCGTCTCTCAGTTCATAAACACAAGTTTATCTTTAAAAAACACACAGAAAACATGTACCAGCCTGCATCAACAATTCTCTGTCGCTTTATTAACACTTAAACTTTAATATAGTGATAAAATTCTTCCCTCAATTCAAAAGCGCTGTAGTGACAACAACCATCTTTTTGCTCATGATTACTACAAGGCCAGCTTAATCAAAAGCGCAATATACATGTAACAACCTAGAGAGACCATGTTGCTTTTCTTCCAGCTCTGAACAAACGTATATCTAATGAAACTGGCGTCGGAACTAAAGCCCTTTGCTGCACACGTAAATGGCCTCCCCTCTCAGACATCGTCATTCATCAGGTTTAAACCTAAAGCGTTTAGAATATATTTTCATTCAGCAATTCATCAGGTGTAAACCTATATTGTTTAAGAATATATTTTCATTTAGCAATTCATCAGGTGTAAACCTGTATCGTTTAAGAATATATTTTCATTTAGAAATTCATCAGGTGTAAACCTATATCGTTTTATAGTGCATTTTCATTTAGCAATTCATCAGGTGTAAACCTATATCGTTTAAAAGAATATATTTTCATTTAGCAATTTATTAAGCTTGACCCTGCATGGACCTGAAAAATGTAATTACTTGTATTTTCTGAATTTTCGGCGTCCCGTTAAAATTTGATGAGGATCCAACCAGTAGTTTCTGACTTACCTATCGGACAGAGAGAGAGAGAGAGAGAGAGAGAGAGAGAGAGAGAGAGAGAGAGAGAGACACAGACAGACAGACAGATAGACAGACAAGACAAAGACAAAGAGGCAGGCAATATCCTGCTTCACAATGCACCCCCATGCGCGCAGGGTAGTCCGACCTTTACAAGGCTACAGGCATAGTCGGTTCCCGAGCGAAACTGTAGCCAACTCATCTTTAACCACCAACAAAGTACATCACTGACCGGCACTGGTGCCGTAGGTGTGGTCGTTGGTGGGACCGTGCCCCCGGTGTTGGTGCGCCGGCTGTAGCGTGTCCACTGAAAGTCGTCTGTCCGTGACTGGGTGAATCCACAGATGGAGCTGTCCTCAAACGTACACTGCAGGCTCAGCGAGGAGGCGGCTGCCACAGGGGGTGCACAACATGATGACACTGAGGCTAGAATGGGGTCACGGAGGGATAACTTCGCTTCTATTTCTTTCCAAATTAGGTATGTGTCGGCCATTTTGTTCGCCTGTTCGACAGACTTTTAAAGTAGCATGAAAAAAATATCATCATGGGGATTTCCTGACCACTTTGTTGTTGTTTTTTTTGCAGCTTTCATACATCACGTTATGAAAACACACCTTTTCAATGATAACAAAACTTTGGCAGCTTTCATACAGCACATGTGTATAAACACACCTTTTCAATGACAACAAACCTTTGGCAGCTTTCATACAGCACATGTGATAAACACACCTTTTCAATGATAACAAACCTTTGGCAGCTTTCATACAGCACATGTATGATATGAAACCATGCCTCTCCAATAATGGCAAACCTTTGGCAGCTTTCATACAGCACATGTATGATATGAAACCATGCCTCTCCAATAATGGCAAACCTTTTCTGGCAGCCTTCCCTTGGCACAAGTACGAGAGCTTGACACTTGTAAACCTTCTGTAGCAATTCCCACACGTGTATGAGGAGACGTCCGTTCAAATACACAAGACGCCTTAAATCCGCTTTCTTTAGCACAACACACTGAGGAGAACATGTCCTTTCAGGTGTCGGTAACACGATGGGTTTCCCTGTCTCTGACAGCGAAACTTCTCATGGACTGAGATGACCAGGAAGTAGGAGAGGAAGGGAGGGAAAGACATGACACACTGATCTCTTTTTGGGTCTCTAAACTCATGTGACCTGTCTTAAAAAAATAAATGTTAGCGAACCGCCAAGAGAAACGTGGACAAACGAGTCACAAGACTAAACACGACGCGTTTCGACCTCAGGCAAGACACAAACAAAAAGGACAATGAAAATGAACGAGTTTGTCACTTAGCTTTGATCTCTTCAGCGCAAGGTAGGCGTTTCATTGTCCTATTTGTTTGTGTCTTGCCTGAAGAAGACCTAAGAGGTCGAAACGCGTCGTGTTTTGTCTTGTGACTCGTTTGTCCACGTTTCCCTTGGCGGTTCGCCAACATTTATTCAAGATTTGTTTAGATTTCCGCGAAAGAAAGAAAGAAAGAAAGAAAGAAGGAAAAAAAGAAGTCCACCTACCACAGGGGCCGTCTGTGAGTTTGATGTCGTCCACGGCGATGTCGCCCAGGTAGCTCGTGCCACGCACGCCCTCGAAGACGATGTTGTAGGTGTTGGTGTTGGTCAGGGTCACCGTGGCCTGGTGCCAGTTGGCGTCGATCGTCCTCTGGTGGGTCCACACCGGGCTGCCGTAGTTGGCACCCACCTGGGGACCGCCAGGACGACAGACGTATGTAGTGTATGTGGGAAGAGTAAAACAGACTGCAGCAACATCGCTGCATTCTGACCACAGCAATTTGTGTGTCTCAAACTGGGGCGATAACTTTTGCTCTGCAGACGAAACAGTTACACGTACGGAACTCCGAACTAATGCCACATGCGGCACACATTCATCTGGCACACTTGTAGACAAGAGGCAAAGAGAACACAAAAGGAAACCTCTTTTAAAAAAAAAATTCCGAACCTGTCAGTAATACTATTGTTAGTATTGATCTTACCACCACTAGCATTAACATCATCATCGCCATCGCCACTAAGACTGTTGCCACGGCAACCATGCTGTTTAAGAATCCTCTAACCCACTCTCCTTTCTCCCATACTACAAACTGCTATTGCCTTATTATCACCAAAAGTAGTAGTAACCTGTCTTTATCTATTTTTTCCCCAATATTTTGACCTTTATTAGTATTCCTATCAGTAACATAATTATCATCATTACTAACTTGACTCACACATTATCTCCCTTCTAACAGCCTCGTTTTCATTCAGCGCCTACCTTGCGCTGAGGAGATCTAAGCTAAGTGACAAACTCGTTCATTTTCACTGTCCTGTTTGTTTGTGTCTTGCCTGAAAAAGACCTATAAGGTCGAAACGCGTCGTGTTTTGCCTTGTGACTCGTTTGTCCACGTTTCTCTTGGCGGTTCGCTAACATTTATTTAAGATCTGTCAACATGAACCCAAGCTGACATATGTAAACTCAGTGCCAAAGACCTAGTCGTCAATAACACAAATTAACATTCGTTCAAGATCTTGAGCATTGTCACACGGAGCATGCAGACATACACAAATAACCACAGGTAACCTTGGCACGACCGACATGAAATCTCTCCTAGAGAGGCGAGGAGACATAAACAGTGTGGTCTAGGAGTTGGTCTGAACGTAGAGGGTGATGAAAGAGGTTATCATTAATTAAATGCCAGCTCCGAGATCATAGTCTGGTCGTCTTCTTGATCAGTGGGTAGAGCATAATGAATGTTGCAGAGTTAGACGCGCCAAACCCAAACGTGAGCAACAGTGGCATTTTCATCCGCATCCGCGTGTCGTTCCTGATGGTATCAGTGTCGTATTAGACAGCTCCTTACTCATCCACATCAGTGCTGACGATGGTAAGTCTAATTGTGGTAACAACTTCAGATTGACACACAAAATGTTGCTTGACTCCGACAAATAGAACTGTTAAAATGTTCGATTTTCTAAATTATATGTACCACTTACATCGCAAGCAGCGCAGCATAGTGGATATATAAAGGAATTGATTATGTAGTTTAAATCTGGACTGTTATTAAACTCATCAGAAAAAAAATCATCAAAATACACGCAAAACTTACCCTCTCCCTCAAATATACACACGCAAACACACACACACACACGCTCGCGCGCACACGCACGCACCCATTCCCACATCACTTATTCCCGCACACACACACAACACAACACACACACACACACACGCGGGGCGCGCGCACGCACGCACACACACACAACACACACACACACACACACACGCACACACACACACACACACACATCCACTCCTCCACACACACACACACACCACACACACACACACACACACACACACACACACACGCACGCACGCACACACACATCCACTCCTCCCACACACACACACACACACACACACACACACACAACACACACACACACACATAAATCCATTCCTCCATACGCACAGAAACAAAACTCGGGACAGCCATCTACCTTGGTGTAGACGTTGAGCTGGTTGACATGGGGGCCATACATGTGGTACCAGAAGGTCAGACACTTGGGCTGACCATCAGTGACCGCGGCACTGGACAACCGTGCCTTGTCGTTGGGGTGACGTGGGGACGACGTTTCAATGAACACGTAGTAGCCAGAGCCTAGTGGTATTCACACAGGAATTCAGTTTGAAATGAACAGGGCACGGAAAGTACACATCCTTACTAAAAACAAAAACCATGATAACAACTGAAAAAAGAAGGCTAATCTCCCGAGCTAATCATCAGCTGAACTGAGCTCCTACTAGCTACCAATCGCGTCGAAGCTTTAGAGAACCGGGCAAATCACGTAGCTCATACATTAACAGACAGCGATGAAAAAAAAACGTAGACTAATTTCATGCAAGCTTGTTTCCTGATTCAGCGTCTCTGCACTGAAAAATCAACTTTATCTCCGTACAAACGAGATGGAAGTTCATCGTTTAAAGCTAGACGTCAGGAAAAAAACACTTTTTACAACTGCGTTGCGCCATTTTTTTTCCTCCCGTGCTCCATGTATACTGATGTCGTCGTCTGATTGGTCTTTTACTTTGTGGTCATTTCATATCCTCGACACCATTTCCTGAACAAGTGATAATGAACTCTTCTCCCGTACATTTCATATTTCTTGGTGTCCTCCGATCAAGGCATGGTGTTGATCCGTGTTTGTCTCAATGGTATCGGTTCGTTATGCGACTATCGTTCTACTCGTCTGCGAACGGGTGTTTCCCTCGGCATTTCATCCATTTTACACTCAGAGACCTTTCGTTTTGCATCACTTACTGATTTATCTTAAACAGAATCATGCTAATCAAGCAGATATCATTAAGTTGCTACACGCTCGCATACACACACACACACACACACACACACACACACACACACACGCACACATATACACGCGCGCGCGCGCGCGTGCGCGCACACACACACACACACACACACCCTATCTTACAAACGCACACGCGCGCGCGGACACACACACCACACACACCACACACACACACACACACACACACACACGCACGCACGCACGCACGCACCCACGCACGCACACACACAAACACACACACACACACCACCACCACCATCACCACCCACTCTCTCTCTCTCCCTCCATGTACCTGTGCCCTTGGTGTGATCAAAGGCAGGGCCGGTGCCGGAGGAACTGGTGCTGCCACTGTTGCGGGTCCAGTCGAACTGGTCGTCCTTCAGCTGCACGTAGGAGCACAACCCGTGCTCAAAGTCACAGTCCCAGCTGAGCTGGCATCTGTACACACACACAGTCCGGCATGCCGTTGGCCGTTTAATTTTGTGTGTGTGTGTGTGTTGTGTGTGTGTGTGTGTGTGTGTGTGGTGTGTGTGTGTTGTTGTGTGCGCGCGCGGTTTTTTGTTTGTTTGTTTTTGTTGTTGTTGTTGTTGTTTCTTTTTTTTTTTTCTTTTTTTTTTTGGGGGGGGGGGGGGGGGTTGCCACTAAGGCATTCGTTATCACAGTAGTGATCCTATTTTTTTTTAATTTGTTTTCTGACTAGCATTTCAACTCGGTTTCGCCCTGTCTGTACCTGAGGCATTCCTCCCCCTTTCCCTCCTCCACGCCTCCTACAAAATGAGTGAGGGGTGGGGAGAGAGAGAGAGAGAGAGAGAGAGAGAGAGAGAGAGAGAGAGAGAGAGAGAGAGAAAGAGGTAGAAAGGGGGGGGAGGTGGAGGGACAGAGAGAGAGAGACAGAGAAAGAGATAGAGACAGAGACAGAGACAGACAGACAGAGAGACAGCAAGCGAGAGAGAGAGAGAGAGAGAGAGAGAGAGAGAGAGAGAGAGAGAGAGAGAGAGAAACAGACAGACAGACAGACAGACAGACAGACAGAGAGGTGAGAGACAGACTCTCACTGGGATGAACATCTTCAGCTATAGTCCCTTCTCCCTCTCCTCTGACCCAGACGACAAACATGAAGTTGCGCAGCGCGAGTGAGCGAACATCAAAAGTCTGCTAGGACTTCAGGCGGCACAGCGTGGAGCGGGCAGGTCTGATGACAAAACGTCGTTTGCAGCAGTCCCGTGGTTGGCTCTCATTGATCGAGGTTAATTGCTCTAATTTGGAGAGTGCTCACGCTCAGAAAATTTTAACTTTAACTTCAACTGACACCCGAAGATCACGTGCTTTTAACTGCGGGCTAAAAGCACGCATCCATTTTTTTGATCACCAAAATCTCCATAGGTTTAACCGTGGTAAAAAGGACGTTATTGTCATCAGCCAACAAAAGATGAGTTTATTGTCATCAGCCAACAAAAGATGAGTGTGTTAGCTGGTTAATAAGAACAACTGCGGTCAATCTGAGGATGGGAGTCAGAGTCCCAGCGGAGCCTTGTGGGCAAGCATGGAGCGAGATCTTGCCCATCTCCAAGGTCAGCCTGTGTACAGACCAAGAGATTGCTGATCTTTCTCCCCGTGTACACGCACACGTAAGATCCCGAATACACACGTGAAGTCCTATAATCCATGGAAGCGTTAAGTGGAAAAAAATAGAGGAAATGCGTTTTGGACGCTTGGAAAGGGGATGAGCATCAACAACCATTAATAATAATAACAATAATAATAATAACAACAATAACAATCATGATAATGATAATGATGATGATATAATATAATAATAATGCTAATATGATAGTAATGATAATAAAAATAATAATGGCGCTTAAATTATGAATAACTTTGAGCGCTTGACAAAGTTCTAAACGCGCGCTCACACACACACACACACACACACACACACACACACACACACACACACTCCTTTATAAGATGAAAGGAATAAAGCTCTGGGTCGAAAAGAAGTATAAGTCTTGGGATGACTTGAAGGATGAAATTAAATCAGAACATGTGTGGAGAGAAAGGAAGTTTGTTCTGTGCAGAGGTGGCCTGAAAAGAGAAAGAATGCCCTCCAGAGGTTTTGGTGTGACAGTGAAGAGGAGGGAGATGCATATCGGTTGAGAAAGACAGGATCGGGCGAGAGCGTCTACAGCTGGAGAAGGTAAGAACGTGTATTGAAGAGCTTGGTCAAACAGATCTGAAAATGAACGAGACAGGTGATAGTAAGTTCCATAAACTAGAAGCCAGTGAAGACAGTTGAATAAGTTCCATTCAACTAGAACCGTGAAGACAGTTGATGTAAGTTCCATTATGAACTAGAAGCCGTAAAGAAGCTATAGTAAGTCCTTTAGGAATTAGACGCCATGAGAGAGTATAGCAAGTTCCATTAGGAATTAGACGCAGGAAGACAGTTGATAGTAGTTCCAGTAGGATTAGAACCAGGAAGACAGTGATCCAAGTTCCTTGGAATTAGACGCCAGTGAAGAGAGTGATATAATATCCATTATGAACTAGAACCAGGGGAGACGGTGCAAGTCCATTATGAACTAGAAGCAGTAAAGACAGTTGATAGTAATTCATTAGGAAAGAACCCATTGAAGACAGTGATAGAGATTCCATTATAATAGAAGCCGGAGACAGTTGATAGTAAGTTCCATATGAACTAGAAGCCGGTGAAGACAATTGATAGTAAGTTCCATTATGAACTAGAAGCCGTGAAGACAGTTGATAGTAAGTTCCATTATGAACTAGAAGCCAGTGGAGACAGTTGTAGTAAGTTCCATTAGGAATTAGAAGCCAGTGAAGACAGTTGATAGTAAGTTTCCATTAGAACTTAGAAGCCGGTGAAGACAGTTACAGTAAGTTCCATTATGAACTAGAAGCCGGTGAAGACAGTTCAAGTAAGTTCCATTATGAACTAGAAGCCAGTGAAGACAGTTCACAGTAAGTTCCATTATGAACTAGAAGCCGGTGAAGACAGTTCACAGTAAGTTCCATTATGAACTAGAAGCCAGTGAAGACAGTTCACAGTAAGTTCTATTATGAACTAGAAGCCAGTGAAGACAGTTCACAGTAAGTTCCATTATGAACTAGAAGCCGGTGAAGACAGTTCACAGTAAGTTCCATTATGAACTAGAAGCCGGTGAAGACAATGAAGGGGAAGAAGGCGGATGGACAATATCTGAAAATAGGTCTGGCAGCGTTATTCCGTGCTTTCTGTGAAGGATGAACAAGAAATTCCGGACAAACAGCAAGAAGAGACTTGAAATAGACCAGCCTTGAGAAAACTTAAGCCATTTCCACTTTTCACTGAAATGTCGTGATGAATACGAACAAACAAACAAAAAAAGAAAAATAGCATAACACGCTGTTCGTGCATCTCAAGCAGTGCCTCTGTGACCTACTGATTATGGAAATGTTGTGGGGAAAATCGACCAATTTTGTAAATATTTCATTCTTTGATCTCCGTGGAAATGTTATCTAATGAGGCAACATATGTTCCCATTAGTCCTGGACCGGACCAGAACTCTTGCTGAATAAACATGCACGGTGGCTACTAAAGGGAGACAACCAAGTTTGACGTACAATTTATGAAGTCGACCAACAGGGGACAGTTTTGTTCTTATCCTATGTAGACCACAGGACAGGATAGTAATAACAGTTTAAAGTAAGATGCAAAGCATATAAAGTGCTCCCAGTTTATCTTGAATACGCGTGAGATGTCCATAAAGAGAAAAACCGTTTGGGCTGTTACCGTTAAGCTATAACGGTTAAACGTAAAAAAAAAAAACATCGGGCATCATCTCTGCCCATAACACACACACACCTATACATTTCCAGAAAGATCGGCCCAGTAGTTTTATCTGGAGCGAGTGGAACACATTTTGACCACGACGGACACACACACACCACAACACACACACACCACCACACACACACACACACAGAAGAGAAGAGAAGAGAAGGAGAGAGAAAGGAAGAGAGAGAGAGAGAGGAGATGGTCGGAGACGCAGGAGATGGAGGAGAGGAGATGGGGAGAGCCATTTCACGTCTTCCCTTGTAAATACTCCCGTGCAATCATGTACTAGAAGTACGAAAAGAAGGAAAAAAAGTGAGAAAACAAGAGAGGACTGACTGGTCACGTAGAGCAGTGGTTGGCTGGGAGGCCGGATGGGTGGAGCTTCCGTGTCGGCTGTGCATGGGCTTGGCTGCAACACACCACACAGTGCCAGATACATGGGTACTGCCACAGTGAACCACAGGACACGCATTATATCATATGCTTGGCTGCAACACACCACACAGTGCCAGAGCATGGGTACTGCCACGTGAACCACAGGCGACATGCATTATTATCATATGCTTGGCTGCAACACACCACACAGTGCCAGAGACATGGGTACTGCCACAGTGAACCACAGGCACACGCATTATTATCATATGCTTGGCTGCAACACACCACACAGTGCCAGAGACATGGGTACTGCCACAGTGACTACAGCTGCATTATTATCATATGCTTGGCTGCAGCACCCCCCCACCTGGCCAGAGGGCATGGGTACTGGGCACCCGTAAAATTTATATGCCCGGGGTTTCAACCCCACCACCAAATGCCCGAGGCAGGGGCGGGCCAGTTAAAAATTATCATATGCTTGGTGCAGGCCCACCACCCAGTGCCCGGGGGAAAATGGGTACTCCACAGGAACCCAGAACATGCATTTTTTATTATTTATTGCTGGCCTTTTCAAACCCCACCCCCAGTGCCAGAGGGCATGGGTTTTTGGGCACAGTTTAACCCAAAGGCCCCGCTTATTATCATTGCTTGGCGCAACACCCCCACACGTGCCAGGCATGGGTTGCCACAGTGGGCCCCCAAAAGGGACATGCATTAAATTATTAAATTTTAGGGGTTGGCTGCAACACAAACCCCAGTGCCAGAGAAAATGGGCACTGTCCCCAAATGAACCACAGTGGGGACGCATTTTTACAGTCCCCCTTTCCCCCTCCAAAAAAAACCCCAAACCCCAAAAAAGAAACAAAACGCAAGTAACATTTACAGTGTCGAAAGACTTAGATGTTACCTCAGAAATTTACAAGCACAGACATTTTTCTTGGCAGACCCCAAAGGGAAAAATTTCCGCCACTTTAAAGACCGGGGCCGCTGATGTGTGATATGCTGGGTAGGGGTTCTATTTTTGGGGAAGGGGGATGGGGGGGGGGGGGCTTTAAAATCTTTTTGTCCCCTTCCCTTTTCAATTTTTTTCCAAAAGAAAACAAATTAAACAACCTGCTGATAGAGCCTGTCTCTGTGCTTTTTAGCTCTTGGTTTTCCCTTTTTTTTTTTCTGCCGTTTTAAAAGATTGTTTTTCAGCTAATCCCTTTTTTAATTTTCAGTTTGCAAAGGGCCAAGGGTTGCATTCGGATGCATTTTTTCAATCAATGAAGTGCACCTCATGGGAAAAAACATGGCTCTAACTTTTTGTCAGCCTTACGAAATTCATTGTCGTAATGCAAATTTTGTCATTTTTTGGCCCAAAACGAAACATACCCAAAAATTGTTTAAAAAACCGTCTGTTGTTCGAAAAAAAAATGAAAAAACACAAAAAATGTTTTTGGAAAAAAATGATAAACAAAGAATTTAAAACTGTCCCAAATTTTTGTTCCCCAAAAAGCAAAAAACTTTCGCTGGATAAAAATATGATTCTAGTGAATTTTTTTTTTTTTTGTTTTCCTTTTAAAACCGTTTTCGCTGCTCGCCCCGGGGTTGGTTCGTGGTCGGCTCGGCTGTAAACAAGAAGAGCCACATTCTCCGTTTTCAGTTAAAAAACCCGTTTGCCTTTTTTTTTTTGTAGGGTGGAATCTTTTTTTTTTTTGGGTTTTTTTTCAATTTGAGCTTAAAGGTGCGAAATAAGGGACTTTTGTAAAGAGGACAGCGCGCCCAAAATCAACCCATCTGTAATTCTCGCCCCCTAAACCCCTTTTTACCTTTTTAAAAATTTTAAAAAGGAAAAAAGGGGCAACCCCCAAAAACCCAAAAACAAATCAAGCAAAAAACACTCAAATAGGGTTTTTCAGCACGTATCTTTCTTTTTTATATAACCTAATGCCCCTTTCAAAACCCAAAACAAAACAATACAAAATTTTTTCCCCCAAAACAATTTCAAATTACAATACCAAATTTAATTAGTATTCCATGATTCAAAGAGTCGGTTCTACATTTTCCCTTTCAGAACCCAGCGGAATTTTAATAATTTTGGGGAAATTTTTCTTACAATTAAAACTTTGTAACAAAATCCTTCCAAAAATGGGTGAAAACAAACAAAACCCAGGCATCAAAGTTATTTCTAGTGAGGTGACTGCAGGCGGGGAAAAATTTAAAAAAAAATTTCAAAAGAATTAAAAAAAAATCCCCCAGGAAAAAAAGGGACAAACAAACCAAAGACCCAAAAAAAAAACAAAAACAAAAAAAACCGACGCTTTCGACTCTTAAGTCTTCTCCAGGGTAAGCCCCCCCGTTTTCAGGCCAATGGGGGCGAAAAAAAAAAGAGCAATTTTACTTTTCTTTTCAAATTTGGGCGCCAAAATTTGGTTTACGCGTTTCGGGCCCCCTTTAAGTCCCTTTCCAAACACGGGGAAAAAAGATTCCGGGCCAAAGAGAACCCAAAGGGAAGAGCAATCATTAAATTTTTTCAAAATTCGGGGGCAAAATGGGGGTTTTTAATGTTTTGTTTTATAATTTGTTTGATCCGTCATCCCAAACGGTTTCCCTTTTTTTAAAAAATTCCTTTCAACACAGGGTCAAAAACTTTTTGGGGTCAGCCGACGGACCCGCACACATGCCGGCCTGGAAAAAAAAGGGGGTCATCCAGGGGGATGTACCCGCGGCCTCCCAGCGTCTGGGGCGTCCAGGGGGGACGTTTTTTTTAGGTGCCGTTGGTTGGTAGAACGGGAAAACTGAAACCCCCTTTTAAGGGTCATCTGTTTGGGTTTCCCCCGGGTTTAGCTTCCAGATGGTGGTCAAGGGTCGTGCTGGATTGCTGCAACAAAAGGGGGAAAAAAGCCCCTGGTTGCTGCCAAAAGAGGGAAAACCCCGCACTGGGGTTGTGCCAGGGGGGGGAAAAGCACGGATTTTCTGCGGGCAAACAAGGAGAAACCGCACGGATTGCTGCAACCGGGGAGAAACAGCACTGGATTGCTCGGGCAAAAGGGGGGAAACCGCATTTGGGTTGCTGAAACAAAAAAAAAGGAGAAACCGACTGGAATTGCTGCAACAGGGGGGAAAAAAAGGGACTGGTTGCTGCAACAAAAGGGAATTAAACACTGGATTGCTTTCAACAAAGGGAAACAGCGCGGGGTTGCCCGCAACAAAAAAGAACCCCGCATGGATTGCCTGCCCAAAAAAAAGGGGAAAAAAAGCACTGGTTGCTGCAACAAAGGAGAAACCCCGCACTGGTCGCTTTCAACCCCCCCGGGAAACCCGCATGGATTGCTGCAACAAAGGGAAACAGCCTGGATTGCTGCAAAAGAGGAGGAAATTTGACCCGGATTGCTGCAACCCAAAAGGGAAAAAACAGCACTGTATTGCTGCCCAAAAAAGGAGAAAACCGCACTGGATTTCCCGCCCAAAAAGGGAAAGGGAAAAAGCACGGTTGCTGCCCAAAAAAGGATTTAAAAAGCACTGGGGTTGCTGCACAGAGGGGGGAAAACCGCACTGGGGTTGCTGCAACAAAGGAGGAAAAAGCATGGATTGCTTTCAACCCAAAAGGGGAAGAAACAGCACGGGGGTTGCTGCAACCGAGGAGAAACCCACTGGATTGCCGCAACCAAAAAAGGAGGGAAAAAACCCCCCATGGGGTTGCTGCCAAAAGAGGAGAAACAGCCCGGATTGGGTGCCAAAAGGGAGAAGGGGGAAAACAGCACTGGATTGCTGCAAAAAAAGGAAAACCCCGCACTGGGAAATTTCTCCAAAAAAAGGAGAACAGCCCTGGATTGCTGCAACAAAGGAAAAACAGCACTTGGGTTGGGTGCAACCAAAAGGGGAACCGCCCCTGGGTTGCTGCAAAAAAGGGCCCCCCCCCCCCGGTTGCTGCCTAAAAAGGGAAAACCGCACTGGGGTTGATGCACCCGATGGGGAAAAGCATGGATTTCTGCAACCCAAAAGGGGAAACCCCCCCCTGGATTGCTGCAAAAGAGGGAAAAAGCACTGGATGCGCCCAAAAGGGAAAAAAGCACTGGATTGCTGCAACAGAGGAGAAAACCGAAATGGTTGCTGGCCCACAAAGGAGGGAAAAAGCACCGGTTGCCCGCAACAGAGGAATGGGAAAAAGCACTGGATTGCAGCAACAGGGGGGGAAACAGCACTGGATTGCTGCCCAAAAAAGGAAAAAAATTTGCACTGGTTTTCTGCAACCAAAAAAGAAACCGCACTGGATTGCTGCAACAAAAGGGAACCCGCACGGGGGTTTTCTGCAAAAGAGGAGGAAAAAAGCCCCGGATTGCTTTCCCCAAAAAAGGGGAAACAGCCTGGGTCGCTGCAAAAAAAGGGGAAAAAAGAAATGGTTTGCTGCAACCCAAAAGGGGAAAAAGCCTGGTTGTGCAAAAGAGGAGAAATTGCACTGGAATTTTCTTTCAAAAAAGGAGAAACAGCCCGGGTTTTGTGCCAAAAAAGGAGAAACCGCATGGATTGCTTTCAACAGGGAGAAAAAGCCCCCGGTATTTCTGCGGGAAGGGAAGTGCACTGGGGGTTTCTGCAACAAAGGAGAAACCGGCCCCTGGTCGCTGCAAAAAAGGGGAGCAGTTTTCTGGTTTCTGCAAAAGGGGAAATAGCACTAGATTGCTGCAACAAAGGAGAACAGAACTGGTTTGGGTGCAAAGAGGAGAAGCAAACACTGGATTGCTGCCCCAAAAAAGGAGAAAAAAACAAATGGTTTTCTGCAACCCAAGGAGAAACCAGACTGGATTGCTGCCCAAAGGGAGGAAAAAGCACTGGGTATTGCCCGCCCCCCCAAAGAGAAGCAGCATGGAAATTTCTGCCAAAAAAGGAGAAATAGCAAATTGGATTTCTGCAACAAGGACAAACCGGGCCCCCGGGTCGCTGCAAAAGGGGGGAAGCCGCACTGGATTTTCTGGGAAAAAAAGGAAAAAATTTGCCCGGATTGCTGCCCAAAAAGGGAAAAAAGCACAGGATTGCTGCAACCAGGATAAAAAAACACTGGATTGCTGCAACCAAAAGGGGAAACAGCACGGATTACTGCAAAAAAGGAGAAACAGTTTCTGGATTTCTCAAAAGGGGGATAAAAAGCACTGGGGTTGCTGCAAAAAGAGGGGAAAAAGCACTGGATTGCCCGCAAAAAAGGAGAAAAAGCCTGGATTGCTGCAACCCCGGAGAACCCGCCCCTGGATTGCTGCAAAAAAGAGGAGAAAAAGCACTGGGTTGCTTTCCCAAAAAAGGAGAAACAGCACTGGTTTGCCAAAAGAGGAGAAACAGAAATGGATTGCTGCAAAAAAGGGGGGAGAAAAAAGCATGGATTGCTGCAACAAAGGAGGGAAAAAGCACGGATTGCTCCAACCCAAAAGGGGAAACAGCACTGGATTGCTGGGAACCCCAAAAAAGGAAACAGCATGGATTGCTGCAACAAAAGGGGAAACCCGCCTGGTTTTCTTTCAACCCAAAAGGGGGAAAAAGAAAAGGATTTTCGGGAAAAAAGGAGAAACAGAACGGATTGCTGCAAACCAGGGGGAAAAAAGCACTGGATTGCGCCCAAAGAGGGGAACAGCACTGGTGCTGCAAACCCCCCCCCACGCGCGAACAAATTAAAAACAACACACACACCCAAAACCCCCCAACCCCACACACCACACACACAGACGCCCGCCCCATCCCTTTCAAAATTTTCACACACGGGAAAAAGAGGGGGAGGAGAGAGAGGGAGAGACAGACAGGCCCGACCCGCAGACAGACAAAACATAAGCCCGGAAAAAAAAAAACCTAAAGGGAAAATATTCCCCCCAAAACTAAAAAAGAAAAAAAAATTTTTTTCACGATTTTGTGAAATTTACGGGAAAAACATAACCTGACTTTGTCCCGGGTGTCCCGGGATGCAAAGAGGGGAAAGAAATTTCCTGATCTCACATATATAAAAAAAATTCACGAGGGATTTCAGCGGGTTTTTTTTTAGTGTTTTGGGTTTTTTGGGGGTAAAACGAAAGAAAACCCCCCCTAATAAACGCGGATCTCTTTTTAATGGAAAAAATCAACTGAAAAACGTTTAAAAGGCAAACAAGAGCAAGTACCCGGTTTTTCACTGTTTTCTTTTTAATGCAATTTTGCAAAGAATCCAGGGTTTTCAACCCCGGGAGTTGCGCCGAAGAAACGGCCCGGTTGCCCACAAAAGCTCCCCACAAAAAGGAGTAGCCTTAATTTTTAAATGAGTGGGCCTGTTTTTTTCTGGGAAACCCAAAAATTTTTAATATGTGGGGTTTTTTTTTTCTAAGAAGTGAATGGCAAAAAAGGGGAAAAGGGGGGTTCACACTGTTTTCCTTTTTAATGTAAAAATTTAAATTTTTTTTTAAATTTTTAAAATTAAAGGTTGGGAAAGGCCCCAACCCAAAAACCCGGGATGGGCACCCCTGTAATCATAAAAAGGTTTTAAAATTTTTAAAATTTTTTTTTTTTTAAAAATACGGTTTGAATGGCCCCAGAACTTGGGATGGTTTACATTTAAAGATCCCTTTTAATGTAATATTTAATTTTTTTTATTTTAAATAAAGGGTTTTTGACTGGCACAAGAAGAACCCCCTATGGTTCACCCCTTTAAAGGCATTTTAATGTAAGATTTAATTTTTTTAAATAAGGATGTGAATGGCACAAGAAGGGAAAGGTTTTTGGGGTTTACACTAATGATCATTTTAATGTAAGATTTATTTTTTTAAGCAAAAGGTTTTGAATGGCAAAAGAACCCGGTTTGGTTCACACTAATGGGTCATTAAAATGTAAGATTTTTTTTTTTTAAACTAAGGAAGTGGGTGGCAAAGGAAAGGTAGGTTCACACTAATGTTTATTAATTTTAAGATTTAATTTTTTTTTAAACTAAAGGGGAAATGGGTGGCACAAGGGGACAGGTATGGGGTCCCCACTAAAGATCAATTTTAATGTAAGAAATTTTTTTTTTTTAAACTTTAAAGGGTGTGACCCCGGCACAAGAAGAAAAGGTACGGGGGGGGGACCGCCCGCTGGTCGGGCCCCGCTTTAGGATGACGGACAGCGAGGGGGAACCCACTGCGTTTGTTTATGGGGTAGAAGTGGAAACAGGCGCCCCGGGCGGGGGCTGGGGGCCCGCAGGGGGGGGGGGACCCGGCGCAGGTGGGGAGCCCCCGGGCCCTTTAGCACCCTGGAGCGGAGTAAAAAGGTAGGTTCCCGGGGGAGGGGGAGGGGGGGGGGGGGGGGGCAAGGGCAGAAACATCAAAGGGAGCATTGGGAAAAAGGAACATTCCAGGGTGGAAAGAGAGAAAAGAGGAGAGGGGGGGGGGGAAAATTAAACAGCTTTAAAAAAATATGCCGACATTTTTTTTTGGGGGAGGAGGGGGGGGGGGGGGGGGGGGGGGTTTGGGGAAGGGTGGGAGGGAGGTGGGTGCTGTCATTTTTTTCCACTAGTTTTTTTTCTTTTAATTAAAAAAGTACCCGTAGAAACTGTATCATTTAACACCACCTGATAAAGAACGGCCCAAACGAAGAATCCCCAAGTTTCTTTAAACCCCCAAAATTTTTTCCAAATTTTCTTCCTGTCTTGTTTTTTTTTCTGTAATGCCTTCAGTGCCCAAAAAGTCGAACTCAGTCCAAATCGTTTCTTTAATAAAAGATTATTGTTTAAATTAGGGGCTAACACCAGCCCCGCCAGTTTGATCAAAAACCCCCCCCGAAGGGACAAAAAAAAAGGGCCTCACCCAAACCCCTGTTCCTGGGGTTAAAAATTATGATTTCGGGGTTTCCCAAGGCGGGGAAAAGGCCGCGCCCCCGTTCGTCCCGGGGTGTGATCGGGCCCTTGGGGGGGGTTGACGCCCCCCCGAGAAAATCTGGAGTTGGGCTTGGCCCCCCCCCAGCGAGGGCGGACTGCACGGAGGCTGCGGGTTTCCCTCCACAGGAGTCCCTTTTCCCAAGTCACAGGAGCCTGGGGGAAAAAGAAAAGGCCAAAGGGAGTTGACACAACCCGTGATACACCGCAAACCTGGACCAAAAAATTTATCCCGGTTTGTCCCGAAAAAAAATTTCACGGACCCGGGAGCATGGGGGGGGGGGTGGGGGGGGGGAAAGATCCCGGTTTGTCCCAAAAGATTTCACAGGGCCCCGGGGGAAAAGAGTAATCCCAGTTTGTACCCAAAAAAGGTTACACGCACTGGGGGAGGGGGGGGGGGGGGGGGTTATGATCCTTGTTTTTCCCGGGATTGAAATTTTTCCAAAAACTCGGGGGAGGTGGGGGGGGGGGGGGAGATGATTCCCCAGTTCGTCCCCAAAAAGATTTCACCCTACCCCGGGGGTTTGGGGGGGGGGGATTCTGTCCCAAAAAAGTTCAGAGGGGCCTTTGAAATTCGTAATTTTGGGGTTTTTGCTTAAATGTTACATGGACATAGGGAAAAGGGTTATCGCCCCGTTTGCGCTAAAAAAAAAAAAGAGCCCCCTGGAAAAAAAAGCAAACCCATATTGGGCACAGGTAATTATGCAGGGGGCCTGGGGGGCCCTTTGGGCCCGGTTTTTACCTAAAAGGCTAACGTTTTACTTTGGGGGTTTAAACCAGCGTAAGGGAACGGGGTTGCCGGGGCTAGAAAATAAGGGGCTGAATCACATTTTCCCCGAAAAAAAAAGTTTTTTTTCAAGACCCAAGATTATTCATACAATGTAATGTCCATATAAAATTGGAACCCGACGTGGGTTCCCCGGGAAAAATTTTTGACATGGGACACACTGTTTTTTTAGTACCCCAAAGCCTTTAACTGAATTAAAAGCTCTTATTTTAATTTGGGCTTATTTCATATTCCATATACGCCCCTGGTGCGCCCTGCACCACACAAAACACACACAACACCACCACACCCCCACACACACGCGCGCGCGCACACGCCACGCAACAACAAAGGTTTTTTTTTTTTCAGTTTTTACTTTGAAATTCATTGTATTCAGTCAACAACATCCTTTACTGCAAGCACAGGGTCATTTAAATTTTTTGTTTAATTTCCCCGGGGGATCATTTGGTGCACTATCAATTTCAAAAAGCAAGTTAAGGGACCACTGCCACAAAGACAATATAAAAAATGATGTGTTTATTAGTTGGGTTTTTTTTTTTGAAGAAATCAGTCCTTTGACTTTTAGTAGGCTTCCATAAAAACAAAAAAAAGGGTAAACGGAAAGGGGTTTTAAAAAATGGGCGGGGGGGGGGGGGGGGTGGGGGGGGGGGTCCAAACGGGAATTTTACAAAGTCACAAATTGCATAGGCCGTCTGATCGCCCGAAAAAAAAAACTTAGGCCAAATTTTGCAAAAAAGGGCCCAAAAAAAATCAATCCTTTCAAAACAAACTGTGGAGCTTTTATCGACTACAGTATCATGCTGCCATTTTAAGATAAAGACCGCCCCCCTAGGGTCCAAACCACGTAATTTATTGCATCCTTTCCCCCATTCATTTAAAACGAGGGTGAAGGGGAAAAGGGGCTTGGGTTCATTTCTAAACAAATTCCCCCTAAGGTTTTTTTTCCCCTTTCTACAAATTAAAAATGTGTGTGTGTGTTGTGTGTGGGTGTGTTTGTGTGTGTGTGTGTGTGTGTGTGTGTGGCTATGTGTGTCAGTGTTTGTCCGTCTGTGTGGTGTGTGGGCTGTGGTGTCCCTGTGGGGTTTTTGTGTGGGTGTGTGTGTGTGGGTGTGTGTTAGCTTTTTGTTGGGGGACCCCCTTGAAAAAAAAAAAAAAAAAAAAGGGGTTACCCTAATGTAGGACAGGGTTGGGTTTCCCAACCCGGCCCTCAACCCAAAGGCCCTGTCCTGGTGTTTGGTTTGCCCACAGTGCCCAAAAACCACCGGCCATTTAAACCCCCCTCCCTGTGACAAAAAGGGAAACACCAAACACCCTTTGGGAAAAAGTAACGATCCTTTTCTTCTCCCTCTCTCTCTCTCTCTCTCTCTCTCTTCTCTTTATTTTCCCCTTTACAATTCCCCACCAAAAAATTTCCAGCATTTCCCCCCCCCCCACCCCCCACCCCCCCCCCCCCCCCACCCCCCCCCCCCCCAAGGCTTTTTTTCCCGGAAAACGCCCTTTAACCCTTTAGGCCGGGGCCCTGGGGGCAGTTGCCCCGCGCCTTTTTTTCCAGCCTGGCCCCGGTTGCCCGGGCAGGGCCACAAGGTGGCCCCAGGGCCCGGGGGGGGGTGGCCCGTTTCCCTGGAGGCGGCCCCTGCCCCGGGCCCTTTCATGCTTTTACCCCAAGGGGCACGAGCCCGGTTTTTCCGGCCCCCGCGGGGGGCCAACCCCCGGGCGCCTTCTGGCCGGGGGGGTCGTGGGGAGGAGGCTTCGTGTACATGTAGTGGGTGGACATGATTATGGGCGTTGTGTGTGGTGGTGTGTGTGTGGGGGGGGTGTGTGTGTGGGTGTGTGTTTTGTGTGTGTGTTTATGTTTATGAGTAAAAATGCCCTCTATCAAAATTTAAGACAGTTGAATTGTTAGTTCCTCCC
>CM031616.1:60270246-60272746 GCA_018398815.1 Conus ventricosus
CGATTCTCCGCCGGGTCGTTTCGGTACAGGGGATTTCCTGAGTACGTTGACTCCATTTCCATACAGTCCTTCGAATGAGACTATAAACCGAGGTTCCGTGTGTGAACGCATGCAAAACATCTTGCACACGCGTCAAATCCCATCACCAACTTTCGGAAGAGAAGGCCAGTTTGGCCGTTGGTATGGATGACACGCTACACATAGCATGCACCTTCCCGAAGTTGGAGTATGGCTGCCTTAATGGCGGGATAAAAAAAAACGGTCATACACACAAAAGTGTCAGAATAATCAACTTGATGATTGTGGACACTCTACGGAAAGAAGATGACACGCTGATGCGGATAAAAATGCCACTGTTCCTCACGTTTGGGTTTGGCGCGTCTAACCCTGCAACATTCATTATGCTCTACCCACTGATCAAGAAGACGGCCTGATTCTGAACTCGGGGCTGGCATTTGATGAATGTTGACCTCTTTCATCACCCTCTACGTTCAGACCAACTCCCAAACCACACTGTTTATGTCTCCTCGCCTCTCTAGGAGAGATTTCATGTCGGTCGTGCCAAGGTTACCTGTGGTTATTTGTGTATGTCTGCATGCTCCGTGTGACAATGCTCTGGATCTTGAACGAATGTTAATTTGTGTTATTGACGACTAGGTATTTGGCACTGAGTTTACTTATGTCAGCTTGGGTTCATATTGACAGATCTTAAATAAATGTTAGCGAACCGCCAAGAGAAACGTGGACAAACGAGTCACAAGGCAAAACACGACGCGTTTCGACCTTATAGGTCTTTTTTAGGCAAGACACAAACAAACAGGACAATGAAAATGAACGAGTTTGTCACTTAGCTTAGATCTCCTCAGCGCAAGGTGAATGAAAACGAGGCTGTTAGAAGGGAGATAATGTGCGAGTCAAGTTAGTAATGATGATAATTATGTTACTGATAGGAATAGTAATAAAGGTCAAAATATTGAAAAAATGAATTAAGACAGGATTACTACTACTTTTGGTGATAATAAGTCAATAGCAGTTGTACTGTGGGAGAAAGGAGAGTGGGTTAGAGGATTCTTAAACAGCATGGTTGCCGTGGCAACAGTCTTAGTGGCAATGGCGATGATGATGTTAATGCTAGTGGTGGTAAGATCAATACTAACAATAGTATTACTGACAGGTTCGGAATTTTGTTTTAAAGAGGTTTTCTTTTGTGTTCTCTTTGCCTCTTGTCTAGAAGTGTGTCAGATGAGTGTGTGCCGCATGCAGCATTATTTCGGAGTTCCGTACGTGTAACTGTTTCGTCTGCAGAGCAAAAGTTATCGCCCCAGTTTGTGACACACAAATTGCTGTGGTCAGAATGCAGCGATGTTGCCGCAGTCTGTTTTACTCTTCCCACATACACTACATACGTCTGTCCGTCCTGGCGGTCCCCAGGTGGGTGCCAACTACGGAAGCCCGGTGTGGACCCACCAGAGGATGATCGACGCCAACTGGCACCAGGCCACGGTGACCCTGACCAACACCAGCACCTACAACATCGTCTTCGAGGGCGTGCGTGGCACGAGCTACCTGGGCGACATCGCCGTGGACGACATCAAACTCACAGACGGCCCCTGTGGTAGGTGGAGTTCTTTTTTTCCTTCTTTCTTTCTTTCTCTTTTTCTTTCTTTCTTTCTTTCTTTCTTTCTTTTCTTTTTTTCTTTCTTTCTTTCTTTCTTTCTTTCTTTCTCTCTTTTTCTTTTCTTTCTTTCATTTTTTTTCTTTTGTTTGTTTCTTTCTTTCTTTCCTTCTTTCTGTCTGTCTTTCTTTCTCTTTTTTGTTGTTGCTTTCTTTCATTTGTTGTTGTCGTACCCTGGCTAAAAGACTCCAGGGATCATCCGAACAGCCGAAGTATTTGAACACTACGGCACAAATGCATCAGCTGGGGATGAGAACATTACGTGTGTGACCGTTTTTGATTACCCCGCCACATGGGCAGCCACACTCCGACTTCGGGGGATTTTCTTTCATTTTATCTCTTGTTTGTTTGTTTCTTTCTTATCTGTCTTTCTTTCCTTTTCTTTTGTTTCTTTCTTTCTTTCTTTCTTTCTTTCCTTTCTTTCTTTCTTTCTTTCTTTCTTTCTTTCTTTCTTTCTTTCTTTCTTTCTTTCTTTCCTTTCTTTCTTTCTTTCTTTTTTTTTTTCTTTCTTTCCTTTCTTTTCTTTCTTTCTTTCTTTCTTTCTTTCTTTCTTTCCTTTCTTTCTTTCTTTCTTTTCTTTTTTTTTCTTCGTTTTTCTCTGTCTTTCTTTTCTTCGCTGTCACATCTTCTGTGCCACCTCAGTGTCACCACCCCCGGCCACTGCCACACCACCACCCAGCACCGGTCATCCGTAGGGAGCTGTCCCAGCACCTGCAGTTCACAAGTAGCGGTCGCTATCAAGCTGTCCATAGGCACCCGACCAGAGGAGACACTGCACTGCTGCCAAGTCACTACGATGATGTTCAGTGCTGTCCGTTCTGATCC
>CM031616.1:60277746-60295246 GCA_018398815.1 Conus ventricosus
GTACTATTCTCGCTTGCCATAAAAACCTGAGGTGGGTGTGAGACGTTAAATCTGGGAAAATGACGAACTAACCAACCAAAAGGGTGCCTGTCTTTTTTTGCAGGGGTGTTTGAAGGCGTGGTGGGCACGAGCAGCTCCAGCGACATCGCCATTGATGACGTCAGCATCGGCAACGGGGCCTGCGCGGGGGTCTTCCCCAGGGCAGCTGTGACTTTGAGAAGGATATGTGCACCTGGTCCAACGTGGGCGGGGACGATTTTGATTGGCTGCGAACCTCGGGGTCCACGCCCAGCAGTTTCACCGGCCCCTTACCGACCCACACGCAGGGAAATACAGTGGGTGGTGTGTGTGGTGTGTGTGTGTTGTGTGTGTGTGTGTGTGTGTGTGTGTGTGTGTGTTTTGTGTGTGGGGTGTGTGTGTGTGTGTGTGGTGTGTGGTGTGGTGTGTGTGTGTGTGTGTGTGTGTGTGTGTGTTGTGTGTGTGTGTTATAAGTGTGTTTTGTGTGTGTGTGTGTGTGTGTGTGTGTGTGTGTGTGTGTGTGTGTGTGTGTGTGGTGTGTGTGTGTGTGGTGTGTGTGTGTGTGTGTGTGTGTGTGTTGTGTGTGTGGTGCGCGGGATGTTTTTCTGTGTGTGCAGGCTACTACATGACTTTGTTCTGTGTGTGCAGGCTACTACATGACTTTGTTCTGTGTGTGCAGGCTACTACATGATTTGTTCTGTGTGTGCAGGCACTACATGTTCATGGAGAGCTCGGCGGGGCCCCTGTGCCAGGGGGCAAACCTGGCTGTCTCCCAGCCCTCCCAGCCTTCTCCTCTGGTGCCGTTGCTTCAACTTCTGGTTCCACATGTACGGCTCCGCATCGGTGAGTTGCTGACATTTAAACCCCATAGAACTCAACAGGAGTTTCAATCGACGTGAACCCCAGAAAGGCTTAAAAGGAACAAAGATATGCTCAACACTTTTTTTTTCCCAAGCTAAGTTTGTTAAGGGCAAGCATAAAAGTTTTTAAACGATTATACATTCAACACCGTCTAAGAAAAATCATGTACAGACAACGTTATTGCAGTCGTTTTATTTTGTCGTTTTTGCATTCACATACGACACACAGGTGTTGAGAAATGTTTTTCTCGTCTCCCCCTTCACACGCTGGACACGGGCTAATGGTGATGAGCGGTTGTGCTTTACAGACGGAATAAGTGTATTGCGTCGTATCATTGTTTCGTGCGACTGCATATCACAACAGGTTTCACTGCATCAGACTTGAGCTGCGCTTCCCCCACTATGGCGCCATCCGTATTTTATCCTCAGGCCCTATATGGTTTCGTTTTCCCGATGAAAGGGGGGATTATCCAAGTCAGAGAACAGTTGCATGGGCCCTTTCGGTACAGGAGATTTTTTTTTCACCCGGAGTTTACAGTGGCTCCGTCTCCCCTTTTCCCCGGGAAAATCCCAATTAGACTACAAACCGAGGTCCCGTGTGTGAGCTCACTCATAAGATCCTGCGCGCACATCAAATCTCATCACCATTTCAGAACAGATCAATTTGGCCGGCAATTTTGGACAAATCCCAAATAAATGTTAGCGAACCTCCAAAAAAAGTGGACAGACGAGTCACAAGACCAAAACACAACGCGTTTCGACCTCTTAGGTCTTCTTCAGGTGAGACACAAACGAATAAAATAACGAAAATTCACTTAGCTTTGATCGCTTCAGATCGCTTCAGAGTTCAGCGCAAGGAAGAATGGCCCTGGCAAAATATACACTTAGCATGCATTCTCCAAGGAAATTCAAAGGAAGGAGTGAAAAGCTTATAGCTGAGTGAATGAGACGGGAAACGACTGATTGCGCTGGCAGGCAGCTCTTCAGTCGGCTCTACACCGGTAGGCAGCCCGTCGTGTAAACGAGAGCGTGGATAGTAAAGCGCTTAGAGCTTGCTCCCTAAGAGAATAGACATTATATAAGAACTCTCAAAAATAATGATGATTATCTAATGACAACAACAAAAAAGCAAACAATAATAATAATAGAAATAATAATGATAATAGCAAAAAACAGCTACAATAACAATAATAATGATAATAATAAAAATGATGATGATGATGATGATGATGATGATGATGATGATGATGATGATGAGTGATGATGATGATGAGTGATGATGACGATAGTGAAAGTCCAACACAACGCAACACAATGTAGGCGGGGTGTTTGCAGGGCTCTTAACGTCTACATCGACGACACAGCCAACACCACGCACACCCTCTGTGGTCCCCGTCCGACAGAAAGGGCAACGTGTGGGTGCAGGGCAGGTGCCCATCCCCCCACAGGCCAAGGAGTACCAGGTTGACACCCCCCTCCCCCACCTCCACCTTGTCAACCTGGTGTGTCAGTGGAGGAAGACTAGGCACAGCCCAAACACCCACTGTAACCTCGGTGTAATGTCAGTGGGGAAGGACTAGCGCACAGCCCAAAACACACTCACAGCTTTCTTACATCTCATTCATATATCATGCATTCGTCACATCCCAAAACCCCTAGTAAAGTTCTATAACTTTCATACATGATCTAGAAAGAACATCAATGATATAGAATCAAATGAAATAAAACATTCTCTCTTTCCTGAACTTCACAAAATCATTTATCTAAAACTCATTAACTAACCCGGGTATAAATAGATTTCCACTTTACCTGGCCAGGTTTATCTTAACTATTCACGAAACACTGTCTTTCTTTTTTTTCTTTTTCTTTTCACTGTCACTTTCACAAACACGACACAACCGCCGGCACTGGTGTTGGTCTGATGGCGCCCGGTCAGGTGAGACTGTTGGCGTTTTTGGCTGTGGTTCTGCTTGGCGAAGTGACGCTGCCAGGTATGAAAGGTCGAACCCCCGGTTAGGTTAGAACAGTGACTATCAACATCGATCTGTTCTCCTTTCTTTCTTCCTGCATTAACGCATTGCACCTCTCTTTTCTCTCTCTCTTCCCAGTCTGCTCTTATCAAATGACATGGTTGCTTTTCTTTTCTTTTTTTCTTTTTTTTCTTTTCTTCTTCATAAAAAAGCAATTCTTTCCTCTCTCCACATCTCTCCTCAGTCCTTCTCTGCAGACTATCTCATGCTAATCTCTCAACTTGGTTCTTTCTCTCTCATCTTCTCTCTTGCCTTTCTCCGGCAGAGCTCCACTCGAACCTCTCTCTCCCCTCTCTCCCCTATTCGTTCTTCCCCTCGGTCTCCTCTTTATTCCCTGCCTTCCCGTAGCGAGAGCCTACTTCCCCCGACTTTCCCTCTCTCTCTCTTCCGTTTGTTTCTCCTCCCCCTCTCTCTCACTCACGTATTTCCTTTATGCTCTAACCCCCGGTCCAGGGCAGTACCTTGGTCAGTATTTTTACCCTGACAACCGAAGTTTCCCTCTAATTCCATTGGACATTCAAATCATGCCAGTAGGCCTACACGCCTTACTCTCTGTGGTGGTCAATTGGTCATTTAATTTATTAGCCAGATTTCACCCCCACCACACTACCTTCTCCCCCCTTTCCTATTAACTGGTGCCGTTTTGGCTTAAGTGTGGCACTGGTCAATCTAAATTGGCAGCTGGGGTCTGGGTGGGCCAGACTCGTCTCGTAGACATCGAGGCGTCGGTCCAAGCTGATTAGTCCGTCTAGCGGACAGACCGTTCTGTGGAGGATGGGATTGCCTCCCCCTCTGCTTAATTGCCTGGATCCGAACCATGGGGCCGTCGCCTGACGCCCAGAATATTTGCGTTAGGGCTTAGTCCAATGGCCCGGTGGCGATTGACCCCGAAATTTTGGTTGAGTTTGAAATTTTGACCGTGACAATTTCCCCTTGCAAAAGACTATGCTCCGCATTGTCTCAAAACAACGGTACAAAAAAGACAACAACCGAATTTGCTGACACACAGCTACACGCGCAAAGTTTGGAAAATACTTTACAACCAACGGTTTATAAATTTTAAAAAAATTTATCCCATTAGTAAATTCCACTCCAATGATTTCTTTGGACGGCGCGTCTTGCGTTTTTTCAACCATTTTATAAGGGCCCTCTGTGGCATTTTATGCAATTCCCCTCCCTGCGGTTTTTGCCCCCATCTTCTCTTCAAAAATTTATTATAAAAAGGGCACAAAAATAATTTTTTCACGATCCAGGGAACACTTAAATGGGAATCCCACCCCTCATTTCATTGCAAAAAGCATCACTACACAAGGGATGTATGCCCCAAGCATAACTAAAACCCCAAAAGAAAAAAGGGTCTCCCCAAAGAAAATATGAAAAAGTTCACACACAAAAAAAAAATTTAAACATACCCAAACTGGGAATAAACCCCCATACCCCAATCAAAAAACTGGAATCAACACAATTATCAAAAAAGCACCCCGGGATATGACTGACTTCCTCGAGTTGAAACCCCTTGCTGTTTCCCCGGATTAAAATGGGTCAGTTTCCGACATTCTGTCGACCGGGGATGTACTCCCCAATCAAACCTGTAGGGTTTTGGCCATTTCCCATTCCCCAAACGCAAAAAACTCCCCTTTTTTTTCAACGGGCGCCCCCTGCAGGAATTTGGTGGTTGATGATCCGTCTCGATCACAAAACTTTTCCCCCATCCAAGTATTTGTGGAATTTTGCAGGGGCCCCACACAACAGCTAAACCTCCTTTTTAACTTTTGCGTCCCCTTCTTCACACTTTTGTAACCCTTTTGCATATCCACAGGAAACTCGACCTTTTTCTTTGCTCCTGCAAAAATTTACGACCATCCCCCCACCTGATGCATCTGTCCGCAAAAAAAAATGGTTTGGACATATCTGGCGCTTCAAGATGGGAGGGGAAAAACCTAGTTTTTCCCAACACCGCCCTGCAGTCTTGCTCTGCAGCGTTGCCCATTCGACCACTCCCGGGTTTTCCCCTTTTCCCTTTGGCCCCAAATCACTGAGAGGACTGGGATTGGAGAAAATTTGGGAAAAACTCCCTGTAGAACCCAAAAAAAAACCTAGCAGACTCCTGACTTCGTTTTGGTCTTTGGTCTCTTTTAAAAATTCCCCTCTTCTCCCCCTTTTCCCCCTTTCGGGTTGCTTTGTGTCGCCCCCCAAAAAAAACAAAACCTAGGAACTCCTACTTTTCTAGCCCTTCATACAGTAAACACATCCGGGACTTTTCTGGAAACTTGGGTAACAAAATCCCCCCTTCTTTTGCTGTGTCTTTTTCACCCCCATCAATGATTGCTTGCTGGCCTATAAAAATCATCAAAGACTCGGTCAGCCGTTTCCCGGGTTCCCGAGGACTCGCCATGGCGATCGTGACCCACTGACATGACAGTGTCACCCATAACATGCTGGGACCTCTAACTGAGTGGTCACCTTACCTGTTTTCCCCTTTGGGGAAAAACTCGGTCAACAGCCCCCCTTTCACAAGAAATTCTGTTAACCCCCCTTTTAACCTCCGTTTCTCTCCACCTCTTGCCAACTCCCAAAGGGCCCTTTCCCAGCGAAGGGGGCTTGTTCCTGTGATCCCTAAACTATCCCGGCGACACTTTTTATGCCCCATTCCCTTTCCCGGAACCAAAATAACGGTTTAACAACCTTTTCCCCCTTCTTGCTCCGTGTCTGAACTGCTGCCCCTGTAGCAGTCAAACAATCAGGAATCCCCCGGGTCCTTTGCACCTGGGTTTTTTCCCCTTTATCAATCGTGAAGGGGTTTTCCATTACCAACGCAGCAAAAGCGCCTGAGAAGTAAAGGGTAGTATTTATCTTAGCAAATGGGGAAAAAAAAAAATTTTCCCCCACAGTTTCCATCGACTTGGTAAGGTCGGGAATTTTCCCCGCCAAAAACCCCTTGACGGGCCCGCGTTTTTTTCCCTACTACCCCCCATGAACAACGTTTTCTCGTAAAACTTTCACCCTCTGTGGCCAATCCCCCCTTCTTCCCCTGGGAAGAACACTTTAGCCCAGTTTCCCCCCATCCCTGGGCACTGGGAAGGGTGTCAGTTTCTAGCCTTTGGCTGCACTCCCCCTCTTCAGACTGAATCCCCTTTTTGGTTTTAAATGCAGGCGGGTTTTTTTGACGCCCCTTAACCACTCTTGCAAGGTGCTGCCTTCTGGAACCTCATGCGAAACCCTTTCCCCCGCCACATGTCCCTTCTTGTGACAAATTTAAAAAACCAAATTTTTTTTTCCCCTTTTCCCTTCCTTTTTTGCCCCACATGGGGTTTTCAGACTTTGCAAAAAAACTCCCCGGTCTCCTTTCATTTTTCCCCTGTGCCTAGCCCCCTGGTTTTTCCTGCACCTTTTTGCCCAAAACCGGGGCCCCTCTATACCCTCGGCCCCAAAATTCAACAACTCTCCCGCTGTCTCTTTGGCCCGTCTCTCTTTCAAAGTATGGTTAACTCAGGGCCCCAACCTGACAAAAACGTTCCTTCAAAAACTTGCTCTTTTAGTTCCGCGAACTCCCTTTTTCTTTCCCCTCAACTCTAAAATTTTTGTTCAAAGGGGTGGGTTTTTTTCTTCCGCCCTTATTCTCTTTTTTTTTTTTTTTAACAAGATTTTTTTTATACGACAGCCCAAAATGGTGGTTTCCGGCCCCGAGGGAGTAATTGCACAATCCCCATGGGTTTTATAATATTTTGCTTGGGGCAAAAAATAATTTGTTTTTTTAAAACGCCCCGCGCCCGGGCCCAACTTTGGGGGCGAATTATTTGGAAATCGTGCGAAATTTAGTACTTGGGGGGTGGGAAAAGCCCCAAACCCATATTAAATTCTTGGAAGCAATGCCCAAACCTATTTTTAAATCCCTTTGGGAAAAATACAGTTTAAAACAACCCCCTTTTTTAGGATTACAATATTTAATCCCACCCGCTTCCCCTCTGAGAAATTGGGAAAAATTATAATAAAGGGCCAGAATATCCTGCAGGTCGCCAAAAAATTGTTTAACCCCGGGTGTAATGTCAGTGGAGGAAGGCTAGGCACAGCCCCAAAAAACACTCCCCGCTTGTTACAAAACTAAATTTTATATCATGCATTGTCATTCCCCCATAGTTAAAAACTATAAATTTACTATACCCTGATCATAAAAAAGAACATCATTGCATATAGAATCAAATGAAAAAAAAAACATTTCTCTTCCCGAATCCACAAAATCATTTATCTAAAAATCATTAACTAACCCGGGTATAAATTTGATTTTTCCCCCTTTACCTGGCCCGGTGATCTTTAAAATTTTTTACCCAAAACACTGTCTTTTCTTTTCTTTTTTTTTTCTTTTCACTGCACTTTCAAAAGACACAACCCGCGGCACTGGTGGTTTGGTTTTGATGGCGCCTGGTCAGGTGAGGGCTGTTGGCGTTGGTCTGTGGTTCTGCCTTGGGGAAGTGGGCGCTGCCGGATGGGGGTCGAAACCCCCCCTTAGGGGGAGAACAGGACTTTCAACATCGATTGTTCTCCTTTCTTTCTTTTCCCGCATTTAAAGCATTGCCCCTCTCTCTCTCTTCTCTCTTCTAGTCTGCTTTTTAAAAAGGGGAAAAATTGCCCTTTTTTTTTCTTTTTTTTTTCTTTCTTTTCTTCTTCATAAATTAGCAACTCTTTCTCTCTCTCCACATCTCTCCTCAGTCCTTCCTCTGCAGACTATCTCATGCTAATCTCTCAACTTGGTTCTCTTCTCTCCTCATCTCTCTCTCTCTCTGCCCTTCTCTCCTGCAGAGCTCCACTCAGAACCTCTCTCTCCCCTCTCTCTCTATTCGTTCTTCCCCTCGTTCTCCTCTTCATCTCCCTGCCTTCCTGTAGGCGAGAGCCTACTTCCCCGGACTTCTCCTCTCTCTCTCTGTCCGTTTGTTTTCCTCCTCCCCCTCTCTCTCACTCACGTATTCCTTTATGCTCTAACCCCGTGTCCCAGGGCCAGTACCATTGGTCAGTATTTTTACCCTGACAACCGAAGTTATCTCCCTCTAATTCCATTGGACATTCAAATCATGCCAGTCATGCCTACACGCCTTACTCTCTGTGGTGGTCAATTGGTCATTTAATTGATTAGCCAGATTTCCCACCCCACCACACACTACCTTCCCCCCTTTCCTATTTAACTGGTGCCGTGTGGCTTAAGTGGTGGACACTGGTCAATCTAAATTGGCCAGCTGAGTCTGGGTGGGCGCCACGACTCGTCTCGATAGACATCGAGGCGTCGGTCAAAGCTGATTAGTCCGTCTAGCCGGACAGACCGTCTCTGTGGAGGATGAGGATTAGCCTCCCCTCTGCTTAATTGCCTGGATCCGAACCATGGGGCCGTCCGCCTGACGCCCAGAATATTTGCGTTAGGGCTTAAGTCCAACTGGGTGGTGGCGATTGACCACGAATTTGGTTGAGTTGAATTTTGACCGTGACAATCACAGCTTGCTCACAATCTCATTCATATATCATGCATTCGTCACATCAAACCACTAGTAAAGTCTATAACTTTACTACACATGATCATAGAACGAAACATCAATGCATATGGAATCAAATGAAATAAAACATTCTCTCTTTCCTGAACTTCACAAAATCATTTATCTAAAACATCATTAACTAACCCGGGTATAAATAGATTTCTAATTTACCTGGCCAGGTGATCTTAACTATTCACGAATCACTGTCTTTTTCTTTTCCTTTTTTCTCCTTTCACTGTCACTTTCACAACACGAGACAACTGCTGGCACTGGTGTTGGTCTGCTTGCACCGGTCAAGCTGGACTGCTGGCACCGGTCAGGCTGGACTGCTGGCGTTGGTCAGGTTGGACTGCCGATGAAAGTGGCGCTGGCCAAGTATGAGGTCGAACCACGGTTTAGATAAGAAAAGTGGACTATCAACATCGATCTGTTTCCATTCTTCCTTCCTGAATTAACGCCATTTTGCACTCTCTTCTCTCTCTCTATCTCTCTCGCTCTCTCTCTTCCTAGTTGCTCTATTAATGGACATGGTTGCTTTTCTTTTCCTTTTTTTTCTTTCTTTTTCTCTTCATTAGTTAGCAACTCTCTCCTTTCCACATCTCTCTTTAGTCCTCCCTTGCTGACTATATCTGTGCTAATGCTCAAACTTCACTCCTCTCATCTCTCTGCCTTTCTCCTCGCAGAGGACTACCCCAGAAACTCTCTCTCTCTCCTCTCTCTCTCTTCTCTCTCTCTCTCTTCTCTCTCTCCTATCTCTCTCTCTCTCTCCTCTCTCTCTCTCTCTCTCTCTCTCTCCTCTCCTCTCTCTCTCTCTCTCTCTGTTCGTTCCACCCTCGTTCTGCCGTTCTCTCACTTCACATCCGGTCTTATTCCGTTCCGATCGTTCAAAAGGGGCGAGTACCATTGGCAGTATTTTTACCCTGTTACCCGAAGTTATCTCCTCTAATTTCCATTGGATATTCAAATCATGACAGTCACGCCTACAGCCTTACTCTCTGTGGTGGATCAATTGGTCATTTATTGATTAGCTAGATTTCACCCCCACCACACACTACCTTCTCCCTCTCCCTTCCTGCGACGTCCGACTAACACTGGCGCTGGTTCACAATTGGCTAGATGAGCCTGAGCCCAGGCGCTACGACTCAGGCTCTCGCTAGTCATCGAGGCGTCGGTCAAAGTGCCTTAGTCCGTCTAGCCGGACAGACCGTCTCTGTGGAGCCTTCCCCTATGCTTAATTGGCTGGATCCGAACCATGGGCCGGTCTACGTGGCGCCAGAATATTTGAGTTAGAGCTTATGTCCAAACAACCTGCGACCACGACTTGGTTGTTCAATTTTTGACCGTGCAATTCCCCCTTGCAAAAGAACTATGGCACCGCATTCGTCTCAAAACCACGGTACAAAAAAAAAAACAACAACGGAATTTGCTGACATCACAGCTACACGTGCAAAGTAAAAAAAATACTTTACAACCAAAGGTTTATAAAATCTATAAAATATATCATAGTGAATACCACTCCAAGATGTTTATCATTGTCCGTGCACTCTGCGTTATTTCGATTCATTTATAACTCTGTGCGCATCTTATGCAATTCCCCTACCTGCGGATTTGCCATCTCCTTTTCACAGTTCTTATGAAAAAGCACAATATAATACTGATCAGCGATCCATGTCACTTTCAAGGAGGAATCTCCATCCTCATTATTGCAAATAATGCATCACCACACAAGCGACTGTATGCTCTAAGCATACTGTACATTTGCATAACAAATCTCACACAGAAAAATATGAACATAGCCAACTGGTAATGAACCCATATCCAATCAAACATAACTGTAATCAACACCATAATTATCAACAAAGCACCCCGGATATGACTGACTTCCTCTGAGTTGCAGCTTGCTAGACTCACGAACTTAAATAGTCAGCTCCGACATTCTGTCGACCTGGAATGTACGGCACTCGGTACCTGTAGGGCTGCAGTGCATGCCCAACGCAGACCCTGCTGTTTTTCAGCTGTTGCCTCTGCAGGTATTTGAGTGGTTGATGATCCGTCTCTATCACGAACTCTTTCCATACAAGTATATGTGGAACTTCTGCACGGCCCACACGACAGTAAACACTCCTCTCCACGTTGCGTACCCTTCTTCACACTTTGTCTCTCTTCCAACTTCCTGCTAGAATTATCTCACAGGGCAGACTCGACTTCCTTCATGCTCCTGCAACAAATACTGCACCTATCCACACCGGATGCATCTGTTTACGGCACAAAATGGTTTAGACATATCAGGTAGCTTCAAGATGGGACGGGAACCTAGTCTTTCCAAATCCGTCTGCAGTGCTTGCTCTGGCAGGTTATGACCACTCGACCACTGCCGGTTTCCCTGTCTGACCAAATCACTGACAGGACTCGTGATTGCTGCGAAATTTGGAACAAAACTCCCTATAGAAAATAATAAAACCTAGCAGATCCTGACTTCTGTTTTTGTCTTGGGTCTTCTGAATTCATCATCTTCTCCACCTTCCCCTTTCTGGCTGCTTTGTGTCGCCTCCGACAACTAAACTAGGAACTCCAGGCTTGGAAAACCAAACCTGGCACTTTGTGGTCTGGCTGCTGAGATTGGCTTGTCTCAACCTCTCTAAAAACTGCTCCTAGCTGCCTCATATGCCCTCCCATGTCTCGGATGCTATCAGAATGTCATCATGAAATTTTCACAACGCCTCTCCATCCCGTCAATAACTTCATCATCGAGAAAAGACTGCAGGTGCGTTTCGACATCCCAAAAGGGAGTACTCGCCACTGGTTATAGGCCCCATAGGAGTGGAGAATGCTTGTGACTTCCTTTGAGTCCTCACTCAGGCTATTGGCAGTACCCTTGCTCGATCATTATCATGGTGAAATACTGGCTCTTGCTTGTGGCGATCTGAGGCGAACAGGGTCTTCCATGTTTGGTTATGACCTCTGCATCGACCTTGGTGACTCTGTTCAGACGTATTATAGTCGACACAGAATCGATGCTCACCTGACTTTTTTCCTCACTAAGACGGACGGGTGCACTATACCCGATGATTTGGACGTTCAATCACCCCAAAAGTACAACATCTTTTTACCTCCTCCTCGATCCTTGATTGGGTGGCATATGGGATCGGGTAGGCTTTTCACATGTTACGGGTTTCTGTGATGTTAACTCCACCGTTAAATGTCTCTAGAGTTGTCCTGCTGGTTTAGCAGGTCAGGAACGGCCTATACTGTTTCTAGGAGCCCCCTAAACTTCCTCATGTCTCCTACTGGTTCTTAGCCCTTCATACAGTGGACACATCCCTGTATGTCTCTGTCTCCAGGAAAAACTCAGGCCAAAAAATCTCCCATTCTTTTCTGGGTCTCTTCACCTCCATCAATGATTGCTGCTGCGCCTATGTGCTGGGGTCTCCGCTGAAGTATTTGCGGAGCAAATTTGCATGGAAAAAAGTTTTGATTTCACATTTAACATACGATTCGGTAGTCATCCCCTGATCTACCTTTTTAAATGATGGTCCAATGGTCCCTTCCAATGAATCAGCATGCTTGTTGTGATCCGCTGGGAAGCAGTAAATGGACTTGAATCTCCCCACCCTTGAGGGCTTGCAATCCTCACCTTCCTGTCATATGCTTCTTCTGGACGACCCTAGCCTCCTGCAAAACCTCTCCCTTGCGACCTACATGTTCTATCCTCGATGGCCCTTATTGCGTAAGTTAAGTCCACCACATCTGATATTGTGGTTTTGACTTCTTCGGAACTCCTGTTCTCGGACCACAGCTCTTTGAGAATGCACACCGGTCCCCGAACTGTCCGCCATACAGCAGCTCAAATGGCGAAAAGCCTGTGGCTTTCCTGAGGGGCTTCCTTGTAGGCGAAACAGTGCCGCTGGAATGTAACGGTCAATCTGCTGGCCTTTCCTCACAGAGCTTCTTAAGATGCCTTCAGCACACCATTGAATCTTTCCACCAAGCCATTGCATTGTGGATGGTATGGGGGGTAGTGAGTGACTGTGTGATCCTAGAGCTGTTGACCTCCCTCATCACGCTGAAGGTGAACTGTTGACCCCCTGTCGCTGAGAACTTGTGCTGGCACTCCACGGAGAAAAAGATGTCTACCAGGCCCTTCAGCCGACCAGTTTGCGTATCTACGCCTTCAATGCAACTGCTTCTGGGTATCTGGTCGCGTTGTCACACGAGCCGTCAAACATACCTTGTGCCCGCCTTTGGAACAGGGCGCGCGCGATTGGCCAATCAGATCAACAGCCACCCTCCTGAATGGTGTGTCAATTAAAGGGGGATGTTTACAGAGGTGCCTTCCTCTTCACCCCTCTTTGTGGCTGATCTTTGACACAATCCATGGACACGCAGAAACGTTTTTATGTCTGCCATTGCCTCCTATTGGGAGGGGGGCCAATGAAAGTCATCAAAGATTCGGTCAGCTGTTTTGCTGGTGCCGAGATTGACCCGCCATGAGCGACTCGTGACCCACTGACATGACAGTGTCACTATAACCTGCTGGTACCTTAACTGAAGTGGTCACCTTACCTGTCTTCCCCTTGAACACCGGTACAACGGCCGCCTTTCACAAGAAATTCTGTCTCACCTTCCTCTAACCTCCTTGTTTCTCTCCACTCTTGCCAACTCCCAAGACTTCCACGAGGAGCGAAGGGTCTTGTTCCTGCGTGCCTAAATATCAGGGACTCATCTATGCCTGAATTCCTTTGCCGGAACGACTAACGGTTTATTGAACCTTTCCATCTTCTTGCATCCGTGTTTGAACTGCTGCACCCTGTAGCAGGTCAACAACTCAGGATCCCTGGATCCCTTGCCCTGGAATATTTCCCAATGATCAAAATCATGAAAGGGGTTCTCCATTCACCAGCGCAGACAATCCGCCTGAGAAGTAAGGGGTATGCACTTCTATCTTAGACAACGGAATACTCCCTCACTGTGCCATCGATTAGAGTACAGGTCTGGATTTGCCTGTCAAATCCCCTTTCTCGACCAGCGTTGTTCGTACTACCCCGCATAACAACAGTGTCTCGTAACACTTTCACCCTCTGCTGGCCAATCCACCTTTCTTCCCACTGGTAACGAACCACTCAACCTAGTGCCCTCATCCTGACACCTGATTGGCTGTCCAGTGCTAGCCATAGGCTGCACCTCCACCCTCTTTCAGATTGGATCCCTGTTGGTTCCACCTGCTTGTAGGGCGTTCCCTTGACGACCTTATCCACCTCTTGTCAGGCTGCTGCCTTCTGGAAACCTTCATGCGACAGTCCCTCGCCACATGTCCCACTCTTGTTACAAACTGAAACGACTAACGTCCTTTTGCCCTTCCTTCTGCCCCACCACTGGGTTTGGAGGACTTTGGAGAAAACTCCCCTAGTCTCCTTGCACTCTTCTCACTGTGCCTAGCACCTTTTTTCTCCTGCACTTCGTGCCCAAAACGTGCCTTCTCTATACACCGCTGCGACTTCAACAACTCTCTGCTGTCTCTGGCTGTCTCTCTTTCAAATGTATGGTTAACTCAGGGCCGCAACCTGACAAATCTGTTCCTCATAACCAGCTCTTTCATTCAGTGAACCTCCTTTTTGTACCACTCAGCTCTAGCCTATATTATCAAAATAGTGATCTAAACATGACACCAAACTGAGTGTACAGTTTCACCTGCTTGTGTAATTTTAGACTGAACGAAATTTCTTCCTGAACCCCTCCTCTGTGAGGTCAAATCCTTTCATCAAAACGATTCCTTCACAGCGCGAAATCAGACTGTTGTTCTGCTGGTAACGCAGTGAAAATCTGTAATGCCTACCCGGCAGTAACGCTGACAGGAATGGACTGCCCACTCTTCTGGAGGCCAACCCTGACTGGTCGCAAACGTTTCGAAACGATGATGTATGCATCAATCGAAATCGGTTCCTTCAGAATGATGTGTGTAATTTTGGCAACTTGGGTCGGGTGGAAAGCGTAACTGCGCACAGAGTCACTGGAAACTGAACTACCATCTCGGTGGTCTCTTTGTATTCCTCACTTTCTCTAATCTCTAATTTGAAACCTTTATTCTTCCGTTTCCTGCTTCCATTCCTTTCTGTCTCCTGCGCTTCCCTTATTCTTCTGTTTTCCTGCTTCATTCTTTCTGTTTCTAGCGCTTCGCTTATTCTTTCTGTTTCCTGATATTCATTCTGTTTCCTGCGTTTCCCTCTATTCTTCAGTTTCCTGCGCCTCTACTGCGTACGGGTCTTTCGCTCGCTCATCTCTTTCCTTGTTGTTGGTTTTCAACGAATGCTCGCAAATCATCTCTCTGTGTAACCTAATTCACGAGCGACGCTCAAAGTTGTTTCAATAGGGGTCGTTCTTTTCTTCCGCCATTATAATCTCTTTTGTTTTTTTTTTTTAACCAAGATTTTATAACTACGGACAGCAAAATGGTGGTTACGACACGCGTGGACGTAATAGCCACAATCTATGAATGATATTAGCTTGGACAACGTAGTTAGTTTTTATAAGACGCCCAGCGCCTGACCCAACTATGGAGCGAATTATAGGCAATCTGTGCGAAATAATTACTTGGGGCTGAAATGCCAAGCCAGATTAAAACTATCTTGGAACGCAATGCCAAGCCTAGATTTAACTATCTTGGGAACATACAGTTAAGACAACCCCTTGTCATAGGATTACAATACTTGAATCCACCAGCTTCCTCTCCTGAGAAGTTGAACATTATAATTAATGGGCCAGAATATCCGGCAGGCCTCGCCAATAAATTGTCAACCTCGAGGTGATGTCAGTGGAGGAAGGATAGCGACACAGCCAAACCACACTCCAGCTTGCTCACAATCTCATTCATATATCATGCATTCGTACATCAAACCACTAGTAAGTCTATAACTTTACTACACATGATCATAGAACGAAACATCAATGCATATGGAATCTCAAATGAAATAAAACATTCTCTATTTCCTTAACTTCACAAAACTCATTTATCTAAAACATCATTAACTAACCCGGGTTATAAATAGATTGTTGCTTTACTGGCCAGGTGATCTTAACTATTCACGAATCACGGTCTTTTTCTTTTCTTTTTTTTCCCTTTCACTGTCACTTTCACAAAACGACCACATGCTGGCACTGGTGTTGGTCTGCTTTGCACCGGTCAAGCTGGACTGCTCGGCACCGGTCAGGGCTGGACTGCTGGGGGGGCAGGGGCTTGGTCAGGTTGGAATGCCGTGAAAAGTGGCGCTTGGCCAAGTATGAGTCGAACCCCGGTTAGATAGAACAGTTTGATATCACATCGATCTGTTCTCCTTTCTTCCTTCCTGCATTAACGCATTGCACTCCTCTCTCTCTCTCACTAGTTGTTATTAAATGACATGGTTCAGGGTTCCCAGGGTCCTTACTCGGTCCTTACAGGTCCTCTTACCATTTTTGAAACACCTCAAGTAAGGCCTTACAAGTGCTTATATTAGCATCAAGGTCCTTACAAGTCATTATGACAGCCAAAAAATTGACGATGGCAAAATGCTGTGTTGGAAAAATTTCGGAAGCAAGACGGTATACTTTACTCTGAAATCTGCTCGCAATGGGTTCTGACAAACTCGGCCCTAGCCTAGCAAGGACAACTTCACGCTTGGAAAGTTTTGATTTTTCTCAAGGTCTCGTCCTAGTTTTGCATGGTCTCGTTTCCCCGCGTGAAGACTCGATACTTACATCCATCATTTTACAGGCTTTGCTCAAGGCAATCGAAAATGCCAGAAAAGTGCATCATTTCAGGATCGTTCGGGGGTAAAAAAAGAGTACAAGGACTGGTTGCTGAAGATCCCAAAACAAACATTATGCTCGATGTTCTGTGTGCGAACAGATCACTGCATTTGCGCGGTTGATGGCACGAAGGGTTGTGCTAGTGCATATTTCATAATATGGGAGGTGTGGAGGGATGTTGTCATTGACAAAAAACTCCTTGTCTCAGCATCAGGAGCCTGGGGAAAGATATTACAGAGACCCTTGATGAACAGCGGCAAAGAGGAGGCAGCTGTGGAAAAAAGAGAAGAGAAAGAGGTTAGGAGAAGACTGGGGTCAACCTGAGGAAGAAACATTAAAATGCATAGTGATTGAGGCACGTCATCTACTTGAAGAGGCTGATCGTCTACGCTTCAGTCTCAGATGCAGAGAAGTTTCAGTCTGATTTGAACGATTCAAACACTCTGCGTTTGTTAGTAAGGACAGAAAAAAAAATGAAGAAGAGAGTTCAAAGGAATCACAAGGCCGGTAAAAAAAGAAAAAAAAATTGGAAAAATGCTGATGACAGGCAGTGTATTGTGTGTGCCTGTGTGTGCTCTTTTTTCTCTCCGACATATATTCAGGATCTGAAAGTGGCCTATGATCACTAATAACAGTTATGTTTTGTTTTTGTTTCTCATTATCAGTGTCATTTTTTTTTTACTTAGTCTCTTCTGTTGTGAAAGATTGGCATTTCAAGTTTAAAGTATCAGCTATGGCTGTCGGTTAAAGTATCAGCTGGTTTAAGTTTTAGGTGTGAAAAGAGAAGGATTGAAGGGAGACAGAGACTCAAGACATTGTTCTTACTGAAGATGAACATGGGAACAAACAGTTTTCAGTGTGATTTGATTGACAGTACAGCAGCAGTTATATTGGGGTACGCTGTGTTTGGTTGCTTTCAGGTAAGAGATATACAAGTACGTTTTGTAATATATATGCTATGACTAATGTAATGTAGAGGGGTCCTTACTATCAGAAAATGGTCCTTATAGGTCTTCAAGGTTCCTTACTTCGGCATCAAGCTGAAGTCCCTGGAACCCTGTGGTTGCTTTTCTTTTCTTTTCCTTTCCTTTTCTTTCTTGTTTCTCATTAGTTAGCAACTCTCTCTCCCACATTATCTTTAGTCCTCCCTTTGCAGCTTTATATGGTAGGTGCTAATGCTCAAACTTCTCTCCTCTCATATACTCTGCCTTTCTCACTGCAGAGTAATACCACCAGATAAGATAGAGAGACGCGAAGCGAGCAGAGGAGAGCGAGAGAGAGAGAGAGGGGA
>CM031616.1:60302746-60306340 GCA_018398815.1 Conus ventricosus
GAGAAGCCGTCTAGATCCCCTTGGTGTTGCTGATACTAGAATAATCTTGTGTATGTTCTGCCTCGTGCATTCCGTTCCTATAATTGGCATCTCAGCTCATTTCCACATAACAACCTCACAGAAGCAATGAACATGATATAACCAGCATACTAGTACTTATGCTATAGGTGTTAAGAATATTCAGGGTCTCTGTACGCTGGCGCGCTGCGCACACACGCACAACACACAACACACACCACACACACACACTACACCCACACACCACAACACACACACACACACTCACACACACACACACACACAAACACACACACACAACACACACACACACACACACACACACACCACACACACACACACACACACACGAGCGCGCGCACGTACACACGCACGTCACGCACGCACGCACATCACACGCACGCAAGCACACTCACACACACACCCACCACACACACAACACACACACACCACACACACACACACAACACACACACCACCACACCCCCCCCCCCCCCCCCACACACACCACCACACACACTACCTTCCAAGCCCCCACCCCCCCCCCCAGAATACCTTACGACAGTCAAGCTCCTCCCTGTAGGACTCCTCCAACCGGCTGACACCTGAGCCCCTCCACCCCCACCCCCGCCCATCCCATCTGTCCTTAACAGACGGGGAGCAACCTGGGCCCAGGGCACCCGTGGTCTGGAGCCGCCAGCAGACGCAGGGGAAACAGTGGATCCAGGGCCAGGTGGGTTTGCGGTGCCCGCCCAGCCCAGCAGCACCAACCTGGTGTTCGAGGGCGTCAGGGGGCCCTCCTACCGGGGCCGACATTCGGCTGGACGACATCAGGGCCGCGGCCCGGGCCTGGCAAAACCATGGTGGGAACAGGAAGGGGTGGTGTATAGGGGGACGGTGGGGGGTGGGGTGGGAGGTGGGGGTGGGGTAGGGGACAAGGAAGGTGGGGCGGGGAAAGGAAGGGGGGAGGGATCAGGGGGCCGCTACCGGGGCGACATGGCCTGGAAGAAATCAGGGCCACGCCCGGCACCGGCACGAACAAAGGAGGGTGGTTGGAAAGGGCGGGGGGGGGGGGGGGGGATGGGGGAGGGGGGTTGGGGCGTGGAGGAGAAAGGCGAGTGGGGGCGCTGTACCCCGTTCGTTGCTGAAACAAAGTTATGTCTCTCTAGGTATGTCTTAAGCTAAGGGTATTATAGAAAAAATAATGCAGGTTGGAATAACTCGGTGGTTTACAGATTTGCTTCCCTTCTTTCTGCTGTTTGCGGAAGGCGTGGACGGTGGCGAGGGGCGAGTTGTTCTGTCTAAGCTTGCTCTGATGAATTAATTTCTATACCATAATATACCCAACCTTTCTGAAGCAGAAATTTTGTCCCCCCCCCCCCCCCCCCCGCCCCCCCCCGCGTACTCAGACGCCCCTCCCCCGTGAAAAATTGTGTGTGTGTGATGTTGTGTGTGTTGTGTGTGTGTGTGTGTGTGTGCGTGCGTGCGTGACGTGCGTGCGTGCGTGCGTGGCGTTGCGCTGCGTGCGTTGCGTGTGTGTATTGTATGTGTGTGTGTGTGTGTGTGTGTGTGTGTGGGACGGGAGGGGGGGGGGGATGACGTATGTGTGTGTATGTCCAAATGTGTGTGTGTGTGTGTGTGTGTGTGTGTGTGTGTTGTGTGTGTGTGGTGTGTGTGTGTGTGTGTGATGTGTGTGTGTGTGTGTTTGGACAGCGGGCAGCGTGGCCTGCACCTTTGAAGGGGGGCCTGTGGAGGGTGGAGTCAGGACAAGAAGGACAATTTGATTGGACCTCCCACACGGGCACCTCGGGCCATGGACCGCCAGTGACCACACCCTGCGATAACCCCTGCAGGTAAGGCGGTGTGGACCACACCCTGCGACACCCCTTTCGGGTTAGGCGGTGGTGGACCACACCCTGCGATAACCCCTGCAGGTAAGGCGGTGTGGACCACACACCCTGCGACCCATCAAGGTTTTAGGCGGGGTGTGGACCACACCCTGCGAACCCTGCACGGTAAGGCGGTGTGGACCACCACCTGGCGACCCACTCGCAGGTAAGGCGGTGTGAGACCACACCCTGCGAAACCCTTCAGGTAAGGCGGTGTGGAACCACACCCTGCGACCCCTGCCAGCTAAGGCGGTGTGGGACCACACCCAGCGAACCCCTTCAGGTGTAAGGCGGTGTGGACCCACACCCTGCGAAACCCCTTAAGGTAAGGCGGTGTGGACCCACACCCTGCGAACCCCTGCCAGTTAGGCGGTGTGGACCACCACCATGCGGAACCCTTGCAGGTTAACGGCGGGGTGGACCACACCCTGCAGTGAACCCCTGAGGTAAGGCGATGTGACCAAACCCTGCGAACCCCCTGCAGGTAAGCGGGGTGGACCCACACCCTGCAGAACCCCTGCAGGTAAGGGCGTTGTGGACCACACCCTGAAGAACCCATGCAGGTAAGGCGATGTGGACCACACCCTCGAGAACCCCTGCAGGGTAAGGCGGGGTGGACCAAACCCTGCAGGAACCCTCTGCAGGTAAGGCGGTGTGGATCCACAATCCTGCGAACCCCTGCAGGTATGGCGGCGTGGCACACCCTGCGAACCCTCCCCCTCAGGTAAGGCCGGTGTGGACCCACACCCTGCGAAACCCTGCAGGTAAGGCGGTGTGGAGCACGCCTGCGAACCATGCAGTAAAGGCGGTGTGGACCCCACCCTGCGAACCCCTTCAGGTTAAAGGCGGTGTGGGACCACACCCCTGCGAACCATGCAGGTAAGGCAGTGTGGACCACACCCTGCGAACCCCTGCAGGCACAGGCGGTGTGGACACTACCCTGCGAACCCCTTCAGGTAAGACACGGTGTGGACCACCACCCTGAGAACCCCTGCAGGTAAGGCGGTGTGGACCACACCCTGCGAACCCCTGCAGGTAAGGCGGTTGTTGACCAAACCTGCGAACCACTGCAGGTTAAGGCGTGTGGACCACACCTGCGAACCTGCATAAGGCGGCTGTGGACATCACACTGCAGGAAACCCTGCAGGTCAAGGCGATGTGGACAACACCCCTGAGAAACCCCTGCAGGTTAAGGCGGGTGTGGACCACACCCTGCAGGAACCCCCTGCAGGTAACGGTGGTGTGGACCACACCCTGCGACCCCTTGCAGGTTAAGGCGGTGTGGACCCACAACCTGAGAACTCCCTTCAGGATTAGGCGGTGTGGACCACACCATGCAGGAACCCCTGCAGTTAAGGCGATGTGGACCACAGCCTGGGATACCCCTGCATGTAGGCGGGGTGGCACACCCTTGCAGGAAAACCCCTGCAGGTGTAAGGCGGTGGGACACACCCTGCGAAACCCCTGACAGGTAAGGCTGGTTTGTGGACCACACCCTGCGAAACCCTTCAGGTAAGCGCGGTGTGGACCACACCCTGCGAACCCTCAGGTAAGGCGGTGTGACCACACCTGCAGAACCCCTGCAGGTAAGCGGTAGTGGACCACACCCTGCGAACCCCTGCAGGTAGGCGGTGTGGACCACACCTGCGAACCCCTTAAGGTTAAAGGCGGTGTGGACCACACCCTG
>CM031616.1:60312340-60318378 GCA_018398815.1 Conus ventricosus
GCAGCATCCAGTGCTGTTTCTCCTTTGTTGCAGTAATCCAGTGCTATTTCTCCTCTTTTGCAGCAATCCAGTGCTGTTTCTCCTTTGTTGCAGCAATCCAGTGCTGTTTTCTCCTTTGTTGCAGCGAATCCAGTGCTGTTTCTCCTTTGTTGCAGCAATACAGTGCTATTTCTCCTCTGTTGCAGCAATCCAGTGCTGGTTTCTCCTTTTTGCAGCAATCCAGTGCTGTTTCGCCTTTGTTGCAGCAATCCAGTGCTGTTTCTCCTTTGTTGCAGCAATCCAGTGCTGTTTTCCCCTGTTGCAGCAATCAGTGCTGTTTTCCTTGTTGCAGCAACTGCTGTTTCCATCTGTTCCGCTCAATCATGTGCTCTTTCTCCTCTGTTGCATCATCCAGTCTGTTTTCCCTGTTGCAGCAGTCCAGGCTGTTTCTCCTTTGTTGCGGCAATCCGTGCTGTTTTCCTTTCATTGCAGCAATCCCACTCGTCTGCTGTTCTCTCTGTTGCAGCAATCCAGTGCTGTTTCTCCTCTGTTGCAGCAAACCAGTGCTGTTTCTCCTTTCTTGCAGCAATCCAGTGCTGTTTTCTCCTTTGCAGCAATCCAAATCGTTTCTCCCTTTCTTGCAGCAATCCAGTGCTGTTTCTCCTTTCTTGCAGCAATCCAGTGCTGTTCTCCTCTGTTGCAGCAATCCAGTGCTATTTCTCCTCTTTGCAGCAATCCAGTGCTGTTTCTCTCCTTGTTGCAGCAATCCAGTGCTGTTTCCCCCTGTTGCAGCAATCCAGTGCTGTTTTCTCCTCTGTTGCAGCAATCCAGTGCTGTTTCTCCTTTCTTGCAGCAATCCAGTGCTGTTTCTCCTTTCTTGCAGCAATCCAGTGCTGTTTCTCCTTTGTTGTTGCAGCAATCCAGTGCTGTTTCTCCTTGTTGCAGCAATCCAGTGCGTTTCCCCTGTTGCAGCCAATCCAGTGCTGTTTCTCCTTGTTGCAGCAATCCAGTGCTTTTCCCCTGTTGCCAGCAATCCATGCTCTTTTCTCCTCTGTTGCAGCAATCCTGTGCTGTTTTCCCCTGTTGCAGCAATCCAGTGCTGTTTCTCCTCTGTTGCAGCAATCCAGTGCTTTTTCCCCTGTTGCAGCAATCCAGTGCTGTTTCTCCTCTGTTGCAGCAATCCAGTGCTGTTTCTCCTTTTCTTGCAGCAATCCAGTGCTTTTCTCCTTTCTTGCAGCAATCCAGTGCTGTTTCTCCTCTGTTGCAGCAATCCAGTGCTGTTTCTCCGTCATCTCTGTTCAGCAATCCAGTGCTGTTCTCCATGATGTTGCAGCTCCAGTGCGTTTCTACCTCTGTTGCCAGTCAATCCAGTGCTGTTTCTCCTCATGTTGCAGCAATCCAGTCTGTTTTCCCTGTTTCAGCAATCCAGTGCTGTTTCTTTCCCTCTGTTGCAGCAATCCAGTGCTGTTTTCCCTGTTGCAGCAATCCAGTGCTTTTTCTCCTATGTTGCAGCAATCCAGTGCTGTTTCTCCTCTGTTGCAGCAATCCAGTGCTGTTTCTCCTTTGTTGCAGCAATCCAGTGCTGTTTCTCCTCTGTTGCAGCAATCCATGCTGTTTCTCCCTGTTGCAGCAATCCAATGCTGTCTCTCCTTTCTTGCAGCAATCCAGTGCTGTTTCGCCTTTCTTGCAGCAATCCAGTGTGTTCTCTTTGTTGCAGCAATCCAGTGCTGTTCTCCTCTGTTGCAGCAATCCAATGCTGTCTCTCCTTTGTTTGCAGCAATCCAGTGCTGTTTCTCCTTTGATGCTGCAATCCAGTGCTGTTTCTCCTTTGTTGCAGAAATCCAGTGCTATTTCTCCTGTTTTGCAGCAATCCAGGCTGTTTCTCCTTTGTCGAACATCGCCATCCTCTTTGCACAATCCGGCTGTTTCTCCTCTGTTGCAGCAATCCAGTGCTGTTTCTCCTTTGTTGCAGCATCCAGAGCTGGTTCTCCTTTGTTGCAGTAATCCAGTGCTTTTCCCTCGTTCCAGCAATCCAGTGCTGTTTCTCCTTGTTGCAGCAATCTAGTGCTGTTTCTCCTTTGTTGCAGCAATCTAGTGCTGTTTCTCCTTTGTTGCAGCAATCCAGTGCTGTTTCCCCTCTGTTCCAGCAATCCAGTGCTGTTTCTCCTTTGTTGCAGCAATCTAGTGCTGTTCTCCTTTGTTGCAGCAAACCATGCTGTTTCTCCTTTGTTGCAGCAATCCAGTGCTGTTTCCCTTTGTTGCAGCAATCCAGTGCTATTTCGCCTCTTTTGCAACAATCCAGTGCTGCTTCTCCTCTTTTGCAGCATCCAGTGCTGTTTCTCCTTTGCTGCAGCAATCCAGTGCTATTTCTCCTCTTTGCAGCAATCCATGCTATTTCTCCTCTTCTGCAAAATCAGTGCTATTTCTCCTCTTTTGCAGCAATCAAGTGCTGTTTCTCCTTTGTTGCACAATCCAGTGCTATTTCTCCTTTTTGCAGCAATCCAGTGCTGTTTCTCCTTTGTTGCAGTAATCATGCTATTCATCCTCTTTTGTGCAGCAATCCAGTGCTGTTTCCCTTTGTTGCAGCAATCCAGTGCTGTTTCTCCTTTGTTGCAGCGATCCAGTGCTGTTTCTCCTTGTTGCAGAATCCAGTGCTATTCTCCTCTGTTGCAGCAATCCAGTGCTGGTTCTCCTCTTGTTGCAGCAATCCATGCTGTTTCGCCTTTGTTTGCAGCAATCCAGTTGTTTTTTTTGTTGAGTTTATAAAGTCTTTTTCCCTTTGACATCTGCTTTGGGGGGGCGCACATGCCGTGTTTCACGTGCATCAATCCTGTGCTCTTTTCCTCTGTTGCCATCATGCTGTCCTATCTTTCCTCTGTTGAAACATCCGCATCTCAGTGCTATTTCTCCTTGTTGCAGCAATCAGTGCTTTTCTCCTTTTTGCAGCAATCAGTCTGTTCTCCTTTTGCAGCAATCCATGCTGTTTCTCCTCTGTTGCAAGCAATCCAGTGCTGTTTTTTTTTATCGTTTTTTCTGTGCGCAATCCACACTGAGCGTGACCACAATCTGAAGCTTGAACTGCGTGAATACAGATGACCTCCTTCAACGAGGTCAGATTTCGTCACACTCTACGGCACCTACAACGTCATCCGGACGTCCAAGTGGAAGCTGGAGCCCAGGTACATCGCCCTGATGATCACCTTCAAGGGGCGCATGTGTGCAGTCAGTCTTGAATCCTGTAGTCTTTGACCCGTTGTTGAAAGACATTTTAAAAAAGAAATCCGCTTGATAAGATCAAACAAATTATAAAATAACTCATTCACGCCCATCTTGCGCCGAATTTTGAGATATGAATGTTGCTCTTTCTTCGTTCTCATTGTCCTGAATACTGTTGGTCTTGCTTGGAGAAGTCTTAAGAGGTCGAAACGCGTCGGTTTTTTTTTTTTTTGTTTTTGTTTTTTGGTCTTGTGGTTTGTTTGTCCCTGTTTTCTGGCGGATTTACTTTTAATTTTTTTTTGAAATTTGTTTCAATTTTCGTCTGCAGTCACCTCACTATGAAAATAACTTTGATGCCTGTGTTTGTGCTGTTTTCACACCACAGTGAAGGAGTGTGTTACATGGTGTATTGTAAGCATAATGTCTCCACATTAGTTCAATTCCGCTGTGTTCTGCAAGGAATGTAGAACCGATCTCTTTGAATCATGGAATACTATATTGAATTGTATTGTATTGTATTGTATTGTATTGTATTGTATGGCATTAGGTTATATCAAAAAGAAAGTAACGTGCTGACAAACCTAGTTGAAGCTGCATTTTACTTGATTTGCCTTTGCTTTTCGTTGTCTCTTTTCCGTTTTACTTTATGTAACAAAAGGTTTATGGGTGTGACTTACCGATGTGTTCCTGACTTTGCGCACTGTCCTGTTTTTGCGCACCTGTAAGCTCAAATTGTTAAAGAAAAAAAAAGACATCCCCCCTACAAAAAAGAAAATGCAGAACAGATCATTATCTGAAGAACGGAGTAGTGTGCATCTTCGTGTTTACAGCCGAGCCGACCACTGAACCACACCGTGGCAGAGCAGCGCAACGGATTTGAATGTAACAGAAAAAAAATCACTAAATCATAGTTATCCAGCGTAGATTGTTTGCATTTTGAACAAAATTTGGGACAGTTTTGAATTCTGTTGTTTATCATTATGTTCCAACAACATTTGTTGTTTTATCATTATGTTCGAACAACAGACTGATTTAAACAATCTTTGTATGTTTCGTATTGCTCAAATTACAGAATGCATTACGACGTATGAACTTCGTAAGGCTGACACAAAGTTAGAGCCAGTGATTTTCCATTGATTGATAAAATGCATCCGAATGCAAGCCTTGGACTTTGCTAACTGAAAATTGAAAACGGATCAGCTGCAATCAATCTGTTAACGGCAAGAGAAAAAAAAGAAAAAACTAAGAGTTGAAAAGCACAGAGACAGGCTCTATCAGCAGGTTGATAATTTGATTTCCGTTGGAAACAAATTGTAGGGAGAGTCGGACAGGAAAAGATTTTGAGACCCCCCCCCCCCCCCCCATCCCCCTTCCCCATAATAGAATCCCTAGCACACGCATATCACACATCAGCGGCGCAGTCTTTAAAGTGGCGGCAGTTTGCTTTGGTCTGCCAAGACGATGTCTGTGTCTTGTGAATACTGAGGTAACATCTAAGTCTTTCGAGCACTGTGATGTTACTTGTGTTTTGTTTCGTTTTGGGTTGTTTTTTTTTTTTGGAGGGGAAGGGGGTACTGTAATAATGCGTGTCACGTGGCGGGGTAATCAAAAACGGTCACACACGTAATGTTCTCATCCCCAGCTGATGCATTTGTACCATAGTGTTCAAGTGCTTCGGCTGTTTTGGATGATCCCTGGAGTCTTTTAGCCAGGGTACGCAACAACAAACAACAACATAATGCGTGTCACTTTGGTTCACTGTGACAGTGCCCATGTCTCTGGCACTGTTTTTGTGTTGCAGCCAAGCATATGATAATAATAATGCATGTGCCTGTGGCTTACTGTGGCAGTTCCCATGTCTCTGGCACTGTGTGGTGTGTTGCAGCCAAGCATATGATAATAATAAATGCATGTACCTGTGGTTTACTGTGGCAGTTCCCATGTCTCTGGCACTGTGTGTGTGTTGCAGCCAAGCATATGATAATAATGCGTGTGCCTGTGGTTCACTGTGGCAGTACCAGAGATAGTGGAAAGCCTTTTCTACTATCTCTGGCAGTACCCGTGACTTCCAGCGTGCCCAGGGCACGCTGGAAGGCGGCAGACGAAGGGGACGACAAACCAAATGCTGGATGGACAACATCAAAGAATGGACCAGGATGGATGCCCCACGCTGATGCGACAGGCAGAGGACAGGGCCGGATGGCGGTGCCTGGGTTCGAGAGTGTCTCTCATCTCTCCTCTACGCCCATCATGGGCAAGAGAATGATGATTTACCCATGACTCTGGCACTGTGTGGTGTGTTGCAGCCAAGCCCAGCACAGCCGACACGGGAATGGCTCCCACACCATCCGGCCTCCCAGCCACCACTGCGTCTCCGTGACCAGTCAGTCCTCTCTTTTTTTTTCTTCATTTTCGTACTCCCAGTTCTTATAGAACAGGGAGTACTTTACAATGGGAACGATGAAATGCTGTGTGTGTGTGTGTGTGTGTGTGTGTGTTGTGTGTGTGTGTGTGTGTGTGTGTGTGTGTGTGTGGTGTGTGTGTGTTTGTGTGTGTGTTGTGTGTGTGTGTGTGTGTGTGTGTGTGTGTGTGTGTGTGTGTCCGTCGTTGTCAAAATGTGTTCCGCTCGCTCCAGACAAAACTACTGGGCCGATCTTTCTGGAAATTTATAGTGTGTGTGTGTGTTATGGGTCAGAGATGATGCCCGATGTTTTTGTGTTTTTTTTTTTACCGTTATAGCCGTTACTAATGGCTATAACGGTAACAGCCCCAAACGTTTTTTCTCTTTATGGAACATCTCACGCGTATTCAAAAGATAAACTTTGGGTGTTTAACTTTAATCT
>CM031616.1:60319378-60330715 GCA_018398815.1 Conus ventricosus
ACACACACACGCATTGTTGAAGCTCCCGTCATAAGAATGGAGTCAAAGAGAAAAAAAGAGAGCGATGGTCACGGGGCATGTGCGGGAGGCCGATGTGTGGGAGCCATTCCCGTGTCGGCTGTGCTGGGCTTGGCTGCAACACACCACACAGTGCCAGAGTCATGGGTCATCATCATTCTCTTGCCCATGATGGGCGTAGAGGAGAGATGAGAGACACTCTCGAAGCCAGGCACCGCCATCCGGCCCTGTCCTCTGCCTGTCGCATCAGCGTGGGGCCATCCATCCTGGTCCATTCTTTGATGTTGTCCATCCAGCATTTGGTTTGTCGTCCCCTTCGTCTGCCGCCTTCCAGCGTGCCCTGGGCACGCTGGAAGTCACGGGTACTGCCAGAGATAGTAGAAAAGGCTTTCCACTATCTCTGGTACTGCCACAGTGAACCACAGGCACACGCATTATTATCATATGCTTGGCTGCAACACACCACACAGTGCCAGAGACATGGGAACTGCCACAGTAAACCACAGGTACATGCATTATTATTATCATATGCTTGGCTGCAACACACCACACAGTGCCAGAGACATGGGAACTGCCACAGTAAGCCACAGGCACATGCATTATTATTATCATATGCTTGGCTGCAACACAAAACACAGTGCCAGAGACATGGGCACTGTCACAGTGAACCAAAGTGACACGCATTATGTTGTTTGTTGTTGTTGTCGTACCCTGGCTAAAAGACTCCAGGGATCATCCAAACAGCCGAAGCACTTGAACACTATGGTACAAATGCATCAGCTGGGGATGAGAACATTACGTGTGTGACCGTTTTTGATTACCCCGCCACGTGACACGCATTATTACAGTACCCCCCTTCCCCCTCCAAAAAAAAAAACAACCCAAAACGAAACAAAACACAAGTAACATCACAGTGCTCGAAAGACTTAGATGTTACCTCAGTATTCACAAGACACAGACATCGTCTTGGCAGACCAAAGCAAACTGCCGCCACTTTAAAGACTGCGCCGCTGATGTGTGATATGCGTGTGCTAGGGATTCTATTATGGGGAAGGGGGATGGGGGGGGGGGGGGGGGGGGTCTCAAAATCTTTTCCTGTCCGACTCTCCCTACAATTTGTTTCCAACGGAAATCAAATTATCAACCTGCTGATAGAGCCTGTCTCTGTGCTTTTCAACTCTTAGTTTTTCTTTTTTTTTCTCTTGCCGTTAACAGATTGATTGCAGCTGATCCGTTTTCAATTTTCAGTTAGCAAAGTCCAAGGCTTGCATTCGGATGCATTTTATCAATCAATGGAAAATCACTGGCTCTAACTTTGTGTCAGCCTTACGAAGTTCATACGTCGTAATGCATTCTGTAATTTGAGCAATACGAAACATACAAAGATTGTTTAAATCAGTCTGTTGTTCGAACATAATGATAAAACAACAAATGTTGTTGGAACATAATGATAAACAACAGAATTCAAAACTGTCCCAAATTTTGTTCAAAATGCAAACAATCTACGCTGGATAACTATGATTCTAGTGATTTTTTTTTCTGTTACATTCAAATCCGTTGCGCTGCTCTGCCACGGTGTGGTTCAGTTGGTCGGCTCGGCTGTAAACACGAAGATGCACACTAACTCCGTTCTTCAGATAATGATCTGTTCTGCATTTTCTTTTTTGTAGGGTGGATGTCTTTTTTTTTCTTTTAACAATTTGAGCTTACAGGTGCGCAAAAACAGGACAGTGCGCAAAGTCAGGAACACATCGGTAAGTCACACCCATAAACCTTTTGTTACATAAAGTAAAACGGAAAAGAGACAACGAAAAGCAAAGGCAAATCAAGTAAAATGCAGCTTCAACTAGGTTTGTCAGCACGTTACTTTCTTTTTGATATAACCTAATGCCATACAATACAATACAATACAATACAATACAATACAATTCAATATAGTATTCCATGATTCAAAGAGATCGGTTCTACATTCCTTGCAGAACACAGCGGAATTGAACTAATGTGGAGACATTATGCTTACAATACACCATGTAACACACTCCTTCACTGTGGTGTGAAAACAGCACAAACACAGGCATCAAAGTTATTTTCATAGTGAGGTGACTGCAGACGAAAATTGAAACAAATTTCAAAAAAAAAATTAAAAGTAAATCCGCCAGAAAACAGGGACAAACAAACCACAAGACCAAAAAACAAAAACAAAAACAAAAAAAAAACCGACGCGTTTCGACCTCTTAAGTCTTCTCCAAGCAAGACCAACAGTATTCAGGACAATGAGAACGAAGAAGAGCAATCATTCATCTTCTCAAAATTCGGCGCAAGATGGGCGTTGAATGTTTTGTTTTATAATTTGTTTGATCCTTTAATCAAGCGGATTTACTTTTATTAAAAGATTCCTTTCAACACACGGTCAAAGACTACGGGATCAGCAGACTGACCTGCACACATGCCGGCCTGGAAGGTGAAGTCATCCAGGGCGATGTACCCGCGGCCTCCCAGCGTCTGGACGTCCAGGATGACGTTGTAGGTGCCGTTGGTGTAGAACGAAATCTGACCCTCGTTGAACGAGGTCATCTGTTGGTTCACGCAGTTCAGCTTCCAGATGGTGGTCACGCTCGTGCTGGATTGCTGCAACAGAGGAGAAACAGCACTGGATTGCTGCAACAGAGGAGAAACAGCACTGGATTGCTGCAACAGAGGAGAAACAGCACTGGATTGCTGCAAGAAAGGAGAAACAGCACTGGATTGCTGCAACAAAGGAGAAATAGCACTGGATTGCTGCAACAGAGGAGAAACAGCACTGGATTGATGCAACAGAGGAGAAAGAGCACTGGATTGATGCAACAGATGAGAAACAGCACTGGATTGCTGCAACAAAGGAAAAACAGCACTGAATTGCTGCAACAGGGGAAAACAGCACTGGATTGCTGCAACAAAGGAGAAACAGCACTGGATTGCTGCAACAAAGGCGAAACAGCACTGGATTGCTGCAACAAAGGAGAACCAGCACTGGATTGCTGCAACAGAGGAGAAATAGCACTGGATTGCTGCAACAAAGGAGAAACAGCACTGGATCGCTGCAACAAAGGAGAAACAGCACTGGATTGCTGCAACAAAGGAGAAACAGCACTGGATTGCTGCAAAAGAGGAGAAATAGCACTGGATTACTGCAACAAAGGAGAAACAGCACTGGATTGCTGCAAAAAAGGAGAAATAGCACTGTATTGTTGCAACAAAGGAGAAACAGCACTGATTGCTGCAAAGAGGAGAAATAGCACTGTATTTCTGCAGAAGAGGAGAAATAGCACTGGATTGCTGCAAAAGAGGAGAAATAGCACTGGATTGCTGCAGCAAAGGAGAAACAGCACTGGATCGCTGCAAAAGAGGAGAAGCAGCACTGGATTGTTGCAAAAGAGGCGAAATAGCACTGGATTGCTGCAACAAAGGAGAAACAGCACTGGATTGCTGCAACAAAGGAGAAACAGCACTGGATTGCTGCAACAAAGGAGAAACAGCACTAGATTGCTGCAACAAAGGAGAAACAGCACTGGATTGCTGGAACAGAGGGGAAACAGCACTGGATTGCTGCAACAAAGGAGAAACAGCACTAGATTGCTGCAACAAAGGAGAAACAGCACTAGATTGCTGCAACAAAGGAGAAACAGCACTGGATTGCTGGAACAGAGGGGAAACAGCACTGGATTACTGCAACAAAGGAGAACCAGCTCTGGATTGCTGCAACAAAGGAGAAACAGCACTGGATTGCTGCAACAGAGGAGAAACAGCACTGGATTGCTGCAACAAAGGAGAAACAGCTCTGGATTGCTGCAAAACAGGAGAAATAGCACTGGATTTCTGCAACAAAGGAGAAACAGCACTGGATTGCAGCATCAAAGGAGAAACAGCACTGGATTGCTGCAACAAAGGAGAGACAGCATTGGATTGCTGCAACAGAGGAGAAACAGCACTGGATTGCTGCAACAAAGGAGAAACAGCACTGGATTGCTGCAAGAAAGGCGAAACAGCACTGGATTGCTGCAAGAAAGGAGAGACAGCATTGGATTGCTGCAACAGAGGAGAAACAGCACTGGATTGCTGCAACAGAGGAGAAACAGCACTGGATTGCTGCAACAAAGGAGAAACAGCACTGGATTGCTGCAACAGAGGAGAAACAGCACTGGATTGCTGCAACATAGGAGAAAAAGCACTGGATTGCTGCAACAGGGGAAAACAGCACTGGATTGCTGCAACAGGGGAAAACAGCACTGGATTGCTGCAACAGGGGAAAACAGCACTGGATTGCTGCAACAGAGGAGAAACAGCACTGGATTGCTGCAACAGAGGAGAAACAGCACTGGATTGCTGCAACATAGGAGAAACAGCACTGGATTGCTGCAACAGAGGAGAAACAGCACTGGATTGCTGCAACAGAGGAGAAACAGCACTGGATTGCTGCAAGAAAGGAGAAAAAGCACTGGATTGCTGCAAGAAGGAGAAACAGCACTGGATTGCTGCAACAGAGGAGAAACAGCACTGGATTGCTGCAACAGGGGAAAAGAGCACTGGATTGCTGCAACAGAGGAGAAACAGCACTGGATTGCTGCAACAGGGGAAAACAGCACAGGATTGCTGCAACAGAGGAGAAAGAGCACTGGATTGCTGCAACAGGGGAAAACAGCACTGGATTGCTGCAACAAAGGAGAAACAGCACTGGATTGCTGCAACAGGGGAAAACAGCACTGGATTGCTGCAACAAAGGAGAAACAGCACTGGATTGCTGCAACAACAAAGGAGAAACAGCACTGGATTGCTGCAAGAAAGGAGAAACAGCACTGGATTGCTGCAAGAAAGGAGAAACAGCACTGGATTGCTGCAACAGAGGAGAAACAGCACTGGATTGCTGCAACAGGGGAAAACAGCACTGGATTGCTGCAACAAAGGAGAAACAGCACTGGATTGCTGCAAAAGAGGAGAAATAGCACTGGATTGCTGCAACAGAGGAGAAACAGCACTGGATTGCTGCAAGAAAGGAGAAACAGCACTGGATTGCTGCAAGAAAGGAGAAACAGATTTGGATTGCTGCAACAGAGGAGAAACAGCACTGGATTGCTGCAAGAAAGGAGAAACAGCACTGGATTGCTGCAACAGAGGAGAAACAGCACTGGATTGCTGCAACAGAGGAGAAACAGCACTGGATTGCTGCAAGAAAGGAGAAACAGCACTGGATTGCCGCAACAAAGGAGAAACAGCACTGGACTGCTGCAACAGAGGAGAAACAGCACTGGATTGATGCAACAGAGGAGAAAGAGCACTGGATTGATGCAACAGATGAGAAACAGCACTGGATTGCTGCAACAAAGGAAAAACAGCACTGAATTGCTGCAACAGGGGAAAACAGCACTGGATTGCTGCAACAAAGGAGAAACAGCACTGGATTGCTGCAACAAAGGCGAAACAGCACTGGATTGCTGCAACAAAGGAGAACCAGCACTGGATTGCTGCAACAGAGGAGAAATAGCACTGTATTGCTGCAACAAAGGAGAAACAGCACTGGATCGCTGCAACAAAGGAGAAACAGCACTGGATTGCTGCAACAAAGGAGAAACAGCACTGGATTGCTGCAAAAGAGGAGAAATAGCACTGGATTACTGCAACAAAGGAGAAACAGCACTGGATTGCTGCAACAAAGGAGAAATAGCACTGTATTGTTGCAACAAAGGAGAAACAGCACTTGATTGCTGCAAAAGAGGAGAAATAGCACTGTATTTCTGCAGAAGAGGAGAAATAGCACTGGATTGCTGCAAAAGAGGAGAAATAGCACTGGATTGCTGCAACAAAGGAGAAACAGCACTGGATCGCTGCAAAAGAGGAGAAGCAGCACTGGATTGTTGCAAAAGAGGCGAAATAGCACTGGATTGCTGCAACAAAGGAGAAACAGCACTGGATTGCTGCAACAAAGGAGAAACAGCACTGGATTGCTGCAACAAAGGAGAAACAGCACTAGATTGCTGCAACAAAGGAGAAACAGCACTGGATTGCTGGAACAGAGGGGAAACAGCACTGGATTGCTGCAACAAAGGAGAAACAGCACTAGATTGCTGCAACAAAGGAGAAACAGCACTAGATTGCTGCAACAAAGGAGAAACAGCACTGGATTGCTGGGACAGAGGGGAAACAGCACTGGATTGCTGCAACAAAGGAGAACCAGCTCTGGATTGCTGCACCAAAGGAGAAACAGCACTGGATTGCTGCAACAGAGGAGAAACAGCACTGGATTGCTGCAACAAAGGAGAAACAGCTCTGGATTGCTGCAAAACAGGAGAAATAGCACTGGATTTCTGCAACAAAGGAGAAACAGCACTGGATTGCAGCATCAAAGGAGAAACAGCACTGGATTGCTGCAACAAAGGAGAGACAGCATTGGATTGCTGCAACAGAGGAGAAACAGCACTGGATTGCTGCAACAAAGGAGAAACAGCACTGGATTGCTGCAAGAAAGGCGAAACAGCACTGGATTGCTGCAAGAAAGGAGAGACAGCATTGGATTGCTGCAACAGAGGAGAAACAGCACTGGATTGCTGCAACAGAGGAGAAACAGCACTGGATTGCTGCAACAAAGGAGAAACAGCACTGGATTGCTGCAACAGAGGAGAAACAACACTGGATTGCTGCAACATAGAAGAAAAAGCACTGGATTGCTGCAACAGGGGAAAACAGCACTGGATTGCTGCAACAGGGGAAAACAGCACTGGATTGCTGCAACAGGGGAAAACAGCACTGGATTGCTGCAACAGAGGAGAAACAGCACTGGATTGCTGCAACAGAGGAGAAACAGCACTGGATTGCTGCAACATAGGAGAAACAGCACTGGATTGCTGCAACAGAGGAGAAACAGCACTGGATTGCTGCAACAGAGGAGAAACAGCACTGGATTGCTGCAAGAAAGGAGAAACAGCACTGGATTGCTGCAAAAAGGAGAAACAGCACTGGATTGCTGCAACAGAGGAGAAACAGCACTGGATTGCTGCAACAGGGGAAAAGAGCACTGGATTGCTGCAACAGAGGAGAAACAGCACTGGATTGCTGCAACAGGGGAAAACAGCACAGGATTGCTGCAACAGAGGAGAAAGAGCACTGGATTGCTGCAACAGGGGAAAACAGCACTGGATTGCTGCAACAAAGGAGAAACAGCACTGGATTGCTGCAACAGGGGAAAACAGCACATGGATTGCTGCAACAAAGGAGAAATAGCACTGGATTGCTGCAAAGAGGAGAAACAGCACTGGATTGCTGCAAGAAAGGAGAAACAGCACTGGATTGCTGCAAGAAAGAGAAACAGCTGTTGTGGATTGCTGCAACAGGGAGAAACAGCACTGGATTGCTGCAAGAAAGGAGAAACAGCACTGGATTGCTGCAAAAAGGAGAAATAGCACTGGATTGCTGCAACAGAGGAGAAACAGCACTGGATTGCTGCAACAAGAGGAGAAACAGCACTGGTTGCTGCAACAAGAAAACACATTCGCTCAACAAAATACCACGATCCGTGGAACACACTATCCAAACAGAACACACCACTCACAAGAACACACATTCACACAAAAACACACGACGAACACACCACACACGCACACAATACACTCCGGCCACACGCACACTAACCACAACACATTTCACACACAAGCAACAAGCACAGAGAGAGAGAAGAGAGAGAGAGAGAGAGAGAGAGAGAGAGAGAGAGAGAGAGAGAGAGGAGAGAGAGAGAGAGAGAAGAGAGAGAGAGAGAGAGAGAGAGAGAGAGAGAGAGAGAGGGAAAGAGAGAGAGAGAGAGAGAGAGAGAGAGAGAGAGAGAGAGAGAGAGAGAGAGAGAGAGAGAGAGAGAGAGAGAGAGAGAGAGAGGAGAGAGAGAGAGAGAGACTGACAGACAGACAGACAGACAGACAGACAGACGACCGGAAAAAGGAGCCTGTGTGAAAAAATTCCACAAAACTAAAAAAAAAAATGATCACGATTTTCGTGAAATGACGTAACTACATAACATTACTTTTTCAGTGCGTGTACAGCATGCAACAGAGGGTAAAGAATGATCCTGATCTCACGATAATATAACAAACTTACACAATTATACCACAGCTTTTTTCAGTGTTTGTCCGGCTAGCGAAAGAAACCATAATAATAACGCGGATCTCTTCATAATGGAAAAGTCAACTGAAAACGCTGACAATGGCAAACAAGAGCAAGTACGGTTTACACTGATGATCATTATAATGCAATATGCACTGAATCCAGTTCTCAACCCAGCAGTTGCGCTGAAGAAGTCGGCCGGATTGCCGACGAAAGCTACGCACACAGTGAGTAGCCTTCTTTAACTGAGTGACCTGTTTAGTCTGGTAGCCATTATGTAATATGTGTTGTTGTTTTTTAAGCTAAAGAAGTGAATGGCACAACAAGAACAGGTATGGTTCACACTGGTGATCATTATAACGTAATATTTAATTTTTTTTATTTTAAGCTAAGGATGTGAATGGCACAAGAACATGTATGGTTCACCCTAATGATCATTATAATGTAATATTTATTTTTTTAATTTTAAGCTAAGGATGTGAATGGCACAAGAACATGTATGGTTCACACTAATGATCATTATAATGCAATATTCATTTTTAGGATGAGAATGGCACAACAAGAACAGGTATGGTTCACACTGGTGATCATTATAATGCAATATTTATTTTTTTTTAAAAGCTAAGGATGTGAATGGCACAACAAGAGCATGTATGGTTCACACTGATAATCATTATAATGTAACATTTATTTTTTTATTTTAAGCTAAGGATGTGAATGGCACAACAAGAGCAGGTATGGTTCACACTAATGATCACTATAACGTAATATTTAATTTTTTATTTTAAGCTAAGAATGATCACTATAACGTAATATTTATTTTTTTATTTTAAGCTAAGGATGTGAATGGCACAAGTGGTTCACACTGATGATCATTATAATGTAATTTTTTTTTTACAGCTAAGGATGTGAATGGCACAAGAACAGGTATGATTCAAACTAATGATCATTATAATGTAATATTTAATTTTTATAAAAGGTAAGGATGTGAATGGCGCAACAAGAACAGGTATGGTTCACACTGATGATCATTATAATGTGATATTCAACTTTTTTAAATTAAGCTAAGGAAGTGACTGGCACAAGAAGAACAGGTACGGGCGGACCGCCTGCTGGTCTGACCTGCTTGAGGATGACGGACAGCGAGGAGAAGCCACTGCCGTAGTTGATGAAGTAGAAGTGGAAACAGGCGCCGGACGCGCTGGTGGCCCGCAGGGGAGGGGAGACCAGGCGCAGGTGGGAGCCCCGGGCCATCAGCACCATGGAGTCGGAGAAAAACAGGTAGGTGCCTGTGGAGAGGGGAGGTGGGGGAGGGGGGCCAGACAGCATCATCAATGGTGAGCAGTTGAAGAAGCGAACATTCCAGGGTGAGAAAGAGAGAGAGAGAGAGAGAGAGGGAGGGGAGGGGGGAGGGGGGAATTCATCAGCTGAACTGAATATGCAGACATTTTTGTGAGGAGGACGGCGGGTGGGGGTGGGGGGGGGGGGTGAGTGAAGGGTGGGAGTGGAGGTGAGTGCTAGTTATTATGTCCACTAGTTATTTTTCTTTTATTAAATAGTACCTGTAGAAACTGTATCATTTAACAGCACCATGATAAAGAACGGCAAACGAGGAATCAGAATGTACTCAAACCCTAAATTTGATCATTTACATATCCTGTCTCTGTTTTTTTTGCTGTAATGCCTTCAGTGCAAAACGATCGAACTCAGTCCAAATCGTTTCTTGAATAACGATTATATGTCAAGTTAGAGCTAACACCAGACACGCCAGTTTGATCAACACATTACAGAAGGGACAAAAAATGGTCCTCACAACCACTGTTCCTGGCTTAAACTTATGATTTCTGGTTGCTAAGGCGGATGAAAGAGCAGCGCACCGTTCGCTCCCAGGGTGTGATCGGCCTTGGGGTGGTTGACGCCCCCAGAGAAGATCTGCGAGTTGGGCTTGGCCCGCACCAGCGAGGCGGACTGCACGGCGGACTGCTGGGTCCATCCACAGTAGTCCCTCTCGAAGTCACAGGAGCCTGGGGGAGAGAAAAGGCAACGGTAGTCTGACACACAGTGATCACACAGCAGCCTGGACAAAGGATGATCCCGGTTTGTCCCGAAATGATTACACAGGACCCCGGGAGCATGGGGGTGGGGGTGGGGGGGGTATGATCCTGGTTTGTCCCAAAATGATTTCACAGGACCCTGGGGGAAAAGAGTGATCCCAGTTTGTCCCAAAATGATTTCACAGCACTCGGAGGGAGGGGGGGGGGGGGTATGATCCTTGTTTGTCCCGGTATTGATTTTACAAGACTCGGGGAGGTGGGGGTGGGGGGGGGGAGATGATCCTAGTTCGTCCCAAAATGATTACACATACCCGGGGGGGGGGGGGGTTCTGTCCCAAAATGATTACAGAGACCTTTGAAATACGATAATCATAGTTTGTGCTTAAATGATTACATAGGACACTAGGGAAAAGAATGATCGCAGTTTGCGCTAAAATAATTAAGAGACGCCTGGAAAAAAAGCAAACCTATATTGACACAGGCTAATTATGCAGGAGCCTGGGGACTCTGAGTCTGGTTGGACCTAAAATGACTAACGTGTACTTTGGATGGTAATCCAGCGATAAGGAACGGTGCCTGTGCTAGAAAATAAGGTCTGAATCACATTTTCCCAGAAAAATAGTTTTCTTCAAGACGAAGATTATTCATACAATGTAATGTCCATATAATATTGAGAACAGACGATGTTCGGAAAAGTTTGTGACATGGGCACACACTGTTTTTGAGTACTCCACAAGCCTTGAACTGAATAATGCTCTTATTTTATTGGTCTTATTTCATATCCATATACGCACTGGTGTGCGTGCCACACACACACACACACCACACACCACACACACCACACACACACACACACACAGCCCCGCCGCGGCCCACACGCACACACACACACACACACACATGAGTTATTCTTTTCAGTTATTTACTTCTGAGTTCTTGTATTCAGTCAACAACATCTCACTGCAAGCACAGGGTCATAATTATTTGTTTATCAGCATCATTTTGACTTCTGAAGTTCATGTTCAGTCACACATGCTCACGCAATAATTTGAGGTCATAATTATTTGTTAAATGCCCAGGCATCATTGGTGCTTCAATCAAAACATCAGTACAACAGCATTACAATGAGGACGGTCTGAGAAAG
>CM031616.1:60338502-60356002 GCA_018398815.1 Conus ventricosus
CTCTCTCCTCTCTCTTCTCTCTCTCTCTCTCTCTCTCTCTCCCTCTCTCTCTCTCTCTCTCTCTCTCTCTCTCTTCTTCTCTCTCCACACACACACACTCTCTTTTCTCTCTCTCTTCTCTCTCTCACAACCACCCCTCTCTCTCCTCTTTATGTTCTTACTTATTCTCTCTCGTTCTCTATCTCTCTCACAACACACCACATCTCACTCACTCCATCTCTCTCTCTCTCTTTTATCTCTTCTCTATCACACACACCACACAAATTCTCTCTCTTCTCCATCTCTTCCTCCTACCTCCATCTCTCTCACATCACACACACACACACACACTACCACCACAACAACACACACCTACACACAAACACACACTAACACTACTTTTGGATAGGTGGCAGTGATGGGCCAAAAAGTATGTGGCGTATGATTGAGTGAACGGCACAATGTTGTATATCAGTTGACGGACTATTGCAAGCATAACCAATCAACCATTTACCATACATCTCAGACAGTTCCAAACTTATATGAACTTCTTCTCTATAGCACATGACTGGAGGGAGAAGGGTCAGACTAATCTGTGATGTCGACAAGAACCCAGCTAATTCTCAACATGGATCGATCACTGAATCGTTATTCTTATTGTTCCTTATCACAGCATAATCAGCGCTTAAAAAAAAAAGTTATTTTCTAACGCTTGTTCTCCGTCATCTTGAAGAAGTGATCAAACCTTTCCAGGGTTAGCTTTCGTTTCAAATTGTGTTGTAAACACAACAACGTTGAGGGAATGAACAAAGACAATGCACTTCAACACATCCTATGTAACTCTCTTAGGTATGTCTGGGGAAAAAAATGATTTGTTTCTTCAAGCCGTTTGGGGTGGAGAGGGACGTCAATTCAATGCACCCTGCCGGGAGTTTGACCTGAAGCAGTCTTTCACTGTTCTGATGGACTGTGTACTGATAATCATAAAACACTGCTTTACACTGAAAATCCTGTCAGGTGCACAGGAGATGCAACGCCAAGCTTCCTATGTGCACTGTAAGGGTGGTGGGGCAAGGGGGTTCTAGATCGACTAACTTCTGCACTAGTGGTTATATTGCTGAAATGGGTTTCGTGGCAACAAACTGACCGTTGCAAGGGCCCTTGTCAGGGTGACGTCATCCATCGATCTCCTCTGTAGCTGGCTCCCTCCCGCTTCAAACACACCTGAGACAACATCAATCAGCCCATCCGTCGTTTTGAATACGGACAGTGAAGACTTGGTAAGGCAGCAGGTAAATGCCGCGCTCGGCACTGTCCGATCCAACACAGTTTACGGCAATGGAGAATCGCGCGCTCCGCATTAGTTCATGTATTTGAATGAAGAAGAAATAGAAAAGAGGGAATTTTCAGATGCAGTCGTTGTATTCCATTTGTTCTCGGCTAATTTATGACCCACATCATTACAATACAGACATGATAAATTCTGTATGACTAAGGATCTAACGTTGTTTTTGCAGCATGCACCGCTCAAACGTACATTTTTTTTTTTACATGCCACATTTTAATGCTGCCTTTCTACTGGGCATCGCTCTTATTTCTTTTCCAACGCCCGATTAACAAAAACATCCTTTGCCTTTGCGTTAGCTTCGATTCAGTTTAACTATGGGGTGTTACTGCCGGTAGACTAGCCCATATACGCTAAGCCACATCTGGCAAGCTGTAAAACCACAGTGTACAGGGTTAGAAGCCAGATAAATCAATCAATAAATGAGAAGAATAGGCTTGGTGAGCGGATCTCGTGGATGAGACATAGCAAATGACTGACTTACGTGCGAATTATATGTACTGATCAAACCTTGAACATCGTCTGCGCCACTATTTTAGTTGGATGCGCGCGTGCGCGCGCGTTTGTGTGTGTGGTGGCGCGCGCGCGCGCGCGCGTGCGTGCATCCGTGCGTCCGTGCGCGCGCGCGCATGTGTGTGGTGTGTGTGTGTGTGTGTGGTGTTGTGTGTGTGTGTGTGTGTGTGTGTGTGTGTGTGTGTGTGTGTGTGTGTGGTGTGTGTGTGTGTGTGTGTGTGTGTGTGTGTGTGTGTGTGTGTGTGTGTGTGAAAGCGTGGGCACACGTGTACCTGATGTTTATGTGAGCATATGCCTGTGCATGTGGGTGTGTACGAGTCTACGCATGCGTGAGTATGAGTATGTGTTTGTGCATGGACAGATTTTTACTTATATTTACTAATAATTGACTAGAAGTTTTCTGCCTTGGCTTAAGGCTGTGTCAGGCTAATTGACATAGGCTAGAACACCAAGGCTACATCAAAATGTTGTTATGCTCTGCATAGTTATGCGGGGATTGTCTTCAGTTTGTGACAATTAAGCTCCTAGCATAACATTATCAGTCTCTAAAATCCCCCGAAGTCGGAGTGTGGCTGCCCATGTGGCGGGGTAATCAAAAAACGGTCACACACGTAATGTTCTCATCCCCAGCTGATGCATTTGTACCATTGTGTTCAAGTACTTCGGCTGTTTGGATGATCCCTGGAGTCTTTTAGCCAGGGGTATGACAACAACAACTAGAAGTTTTGACTGAAAAATAAACCAAAGTTAAACTAAAATAGAAACATAATAATAAAAATTTCAGGACAAAAATATAACTAATATTGATGAAAGAAAACAAACATGAAAGCAACCGGAACACACACACACACACACACACACACACACACCACACACACACACACACACACACACACACACACACACCACACACATCCACACACACACACACACCACACACACACACACACACACAACACACACACACACACACACAAACACCACAACACAACACACACACACGCACACGCACACGCTCACCACAACACAACACACACAAACACACACACACACCACACCACACCACACCACAACACACACCACACACACACACACACCACACCACACCACAAAAACCACACCACACCACACCACACCAACACACACACACACACACACACACACACACACACACACACACACACACACACACACACACGCGCGCGCGCGGCGTTGTCTCACTCACAATGGTTGAACCCACTGAAGGTGGTACTCCCAAGCCGGATCAGCGCCTGGTGCCCGAGTTACCTGGGTGTGGTTTCGTGACCAGATGGTCAGGTTCGAACCTCCGGACCCAGTCAACCTGACGTTGAGGGTGTTGATGTGGGTGCCGTACATGTTGGTACCAGAAGCCAAAACACATCACGGCGGCGGGGTTCAAGGTCGGGCTGATGAGTCGCGTGGTGTCCCCGTTGCGGCCACTGGAGGCTTCCATTGTAGATGTAGTACTTGTCTGCCACAACAGCACAATGGTTACAGTCCAGCCTGCCTTTGGCTGCTTGCATCAGAGGAGGATTGGGTAACTGCCGTCTACAGGGTCGCTTGCAGCGGGAGGAGGGGGAGAGAATCAGAGACAGGAGAAGAGTAAAACATAGAGCCTGTGTATGCTAAATCAGGGAAGCGCTTATCACCAGCTTAGCGACTCAGCAGCAGCGCAGCGTCTCCTCCGCTGCGCGGCCTCATGTGGGACCTGTTCATGCAGCCTCCCATTTGATTTCCTGGCGTCAAGAGTGGGGACAGAATGATTCCCCGGGTGTAGCTAGCGATGCATGGCAGAGACAGAATAAAAGAATGAGCGGCAAAGATATGCATCAACTGAGAGGAGAGAGAAAGAAAACTACATGGATTTTTTTTTTCAAAAAACAGTAAATCCATTTGAAATTTAAAGATCAACGATTCATTCTGTTGAACAGCAGCAAGTCATCATAATCAGAAATGAATTATGGATCACGACAGATTTCTGTGGATGTGTTTGTGGTATTTCCTCTACACAGAGCGGGCACGGCAGAGTATTACCAAATATTATGCTCGTGTATGTTCTTTCTCTGGGACAGAAAACTACAAGCCAGAAGAGCCATGCACATAAATGTATTTCTCTATTTACGAGCGAGCAAGCCTGAGTATTACTAAAGATACGCTCGTGAATGCTCTATACAAACCTGAACAGTCATGCAAATACATGTCTCTTCATGCCTCCACGTACGTAAATTCTTGTTTGCATGATTCTAAGCCCAAAATAATTGGACACAAGAAGTTAAAAAAAAAGAAAAGAAAAGTAAACAAAAAACTCACAAAGCTCACAAAATCATTCATGTTTCAAAAATCGGATCTGGTCTGTAGATAGTTTCAAAACGAGGTGACTGAAGGCAGAAATTTAACCAAATTTTTACCCCAAAAGTTACAGGTTCAGCTGGACAAACTAGACAAACGGATTACAGGACAAAACACGACGCGCTTCGACCTCATAGGTCTTCCCCAAGCAAAAACAAACTTTCAGGACAATAAAAACGAAGAAACGAACAATCACTCATCTTCTCATATGCGGCGCAAAATGGGCGTTGAATGAAAACGAGGCCGTTGAATTGTAGGTGTTGTAATAAACGAATTGTGATGTGACGCTACAGTTTGGAGAATGGAGATTGTCGTGAATTTTAAAAAAAAATGTAAAAAACAAACAGAGAAGGAGGGACTGACTGTGTCCGGTGTGGTCGTTGGACGGTCCGGTTGCCGTGCTGCTGGTGGTACCGCGGTGACGATGCAGTTAAACTTGTCCGTGGTGTCCTGGGCCCAGCCACACAGGTTCTGCTCAAAGTCGCAGCTGAAACCGTCTGCAACGGACACACTGCAATTTGGACAGGTGGCCCGGTTGTTCATCTCATGGGGTAGAGCGAAAACGTTGTTTTTTTTTTTAATCAAACATAGGAAAAAAGGAACATAACATAGTCTCAAAGATATATAAAGCGTACACACATTTTTTTTGGTTGTATTCAGACAAACAATGGAAAAGAAGAAACAGAATATAGTCTTCAAACGCATACACAACGTGCACACACAGGAAAATTTATGAAATATGGTCTTCCGCACGCTTCTGAACTTGTGACTGTAACTAACACTACTAACAACTACGAAAGAAGAAAGTCAAATTTAACGGGAGTTACGTTGGGAGGGGTCTGTCGGGGGGGAGGGGGGGAGATAGAGATAGAAGGGAAGGGGAAGAGGAAATGGGGGGGGGGGGGGGAGGTCTGTGCGCTAGTTTTAGTCTAAAATTCCACGGTCTGAGAGAGTGCGTACTAAATACGCTGATTTTAATTCATCTTTAAAAAAAAAAAAAAAAAAAAAAAAGCAAAACCAACTTGCAGAGCCAATCACAGAGGCAAAAAAAAAAAACAAACCCACACCTTCTCTTCGCTGACCGAGAGACCCAAGTTCAACCTCCCCCCCCCCCCCCCCCCCCCCCCCCCCCCCCCCCCCCCCCCCCCCCCCCGCCCCACTTCAACCTCGACCTACTGGAAAATGGTGGCTGTGGCCAGACGATGGGGACGGCCCGAGGCGTGGTGACGGCGGCCAGGGAAGGAGTCAGAGGGCACGAGCTGCTGCTGCTGAAACTGACGTCATCAATGGCGATGTCTCCGTGTACGCATCCCGCGAATCGCTCATCAGAATCCTGTGAGGACAACATGTTGAGTAGACTGCAGAAATATCCATTTGCACGCTTAATGAATATATTTTTTTGCAAAAGAAAGAGAAAAAAAAAAGAAGAAAGATGAAGAAGAAAGCAAGAAGAGAAGAAGACCGAAGAACGAAGAAGAAGAAATCAGAAGAAGAAGAAAAAGCAAGAAGAAGGTAGAAGAAGAAGTAGGAGCAGGAGGGGAGGAGATGGAGGGGAGGAGGAGGAGGAGGAGGAGGAGGATGGAGGAAGGAAGGGAGGATGGGGAGGAGGGGATAGAAGAAGAAGAAGAAGAAGAAGGAAGAAAAAAGAAGAAGAGAAGAAGAAGATGAAAAGAGAAGAAGAAGCGAAGAGAAGAGAAGAAGAAGAAGAAGAAAAGAAGAAGAAGAAGAAGAAGAAGAAGTATTGTGAAGAAGAAATGGAAACCAATAAAAAAAAAGAACATGAAATCGTCAAAAAAAAAAAAAAACCGGACTTGATCTCCTGCCGCTTGTGTCCCTGCACAACTAAAAAACGCGCCAGCTCGGATCTTTTAAAGTTTTTTTTTTTTTTTCCACAGCAAACTTTCAATATGGAAGTCATAGTATCTCCACCCTTTTGTCCATGAAAAACACAGGGGTGTGGAATTTCTCGACTGTTCACAGTCGGGCACGGGGGGGTCCTGCCATCTACTGCCGGGGTTAACCCCCGTCGTAACGTCCCAGCTTGGGGCTTTGTTGCCCTGTATTAGAGGCCCCAAAATGTCATCATTTGCCAAAATTGACTTCACAGGAAAACTTTTAAAAAAACTGGCGAAGATCTTCGGGTGTTTTTAAAATGATGTCTGTCTCAACAACACCACCTCCCCCCACTTCTCTCTTCCTCCTCTCTCCCTCTCTCTCTCCTCTCTCTCTCTCTCTCCCTTTTCTCTTTCCTCTTTCTCTCTCTCTCTCTCTCTCTCTCTCTCTCTCCCTCCCCCCCTCTCACACACCACACACACACACACACACACACACACACACACACACACAACACCACACACACACAAACTTACACACACACAACACACACACACACACCAACCACACACACCACACACACACACACCACACAACACACAACACACACCACACACACACACACAAGATGGCGGAGAGTGCAAACGACTTTTTTCACTATGTGAACGTTTTTATTGCGCATCCGCTACAATGACTAGAAAGACCCCAGGGAAACGACGTGGACGAGTCTTTGAACGCGATGACAACTGCGACGAGACAAAAAGTGGGCTCAGGAACAGGGAGTTCAGTGGAAAAGAAGGTGACGGTGCAAGCGATGCCGCCACTTCCACCTCAGCTGCCGCTTCTGATCATTCCGACACCGTGAGACCAAACACATCTTGCTCCAGCGACACTACACACGCAACGGTGATCACCAGCGCGGTTAGTGATCTTAAAAACACGATATTGAAACTGTGTGATAGAATTTCTGTCCCTAGAAGTGCTGTTAAAGATCAAAAGCAAGAAATAGAAAAACTCAAGGCAATCCAGGCTAGACCAGTAAGATCCACTGCCACAGCTATCACACAAACTGAACCGAAAAATCATTACCCCTGGCCTTAAATCATTTGAAGCAGCAAGATCCACTCCTACATCCCCATCTCCATCGCCATCCAGTGTAATCGGGAGCAAAACGGGTGTGAAGGGGCAAACAAATAAAAAAGGAACGTTGGAAGACAAGAAAAGAAAATCTGACGTCATAAAGGCAAATGACGCGAAAAGCAAAACGTCATCCAAAGACTCCAACACGAAAAGAACAATGACTTTCCTTCAGTTATCGTACTCTCTGATTCCATACTGAAAGGTGTACAAATGAAAAGACTATGCCGTTCCTATGGGTTTTCTTCCAACGACAGAAAACATATGCCACACAAAAACTGAGGTCTTAAAACTTGATTCAACAAACGACTCAGAAATACCAGACGCTATAGTAATTCACTGTGGTTCAATGATTTGAAACGCAAGACGCAGAAACAGTCAGCAAAGATTTCACAAAAGCAGTCAAACAAATCAAAGTGAAAACACCATCATCACACATTGTTGTGAGTCAGGCAACTGCAGTAGAAGATGCTGAATTGGATGCTAAACGTCAATTGTTCAATGCCCTTGTAAGAACAGAACTGCTGGCTGACAAAATTATTTCTTTTCGTACCACACATATAACTTCTATGACTACGGGAGAGACGGGATGCATCCAACCACCAGGGATCATCGATCCTGGCAGCTAACCTTGGCCGGCATCTACGAGATTCCTTTGGGAAAAGCCCAAGAAGCCATCTCGCCGCCTACCTCCCCATCCAGGGCGTTGGGGCCCTCAGATGCTGTATCAGGACGACAGGAGACCTTGGTGGAACTGCTATGAAATGCTCTAGATGTTCGGGAGCATCTCCCTCGAGACTCTATATTGACTGAAATCTAGTCATGTAGTGGAGCCCAGTTACATACCTCCACCTCACTTGTTAACGTGACATTTGAATTTTATTACTGAAGACTATTTAAGTTTATTACTTTGCATTTCTGTTTCGTAATTCTTATTTTACGTCTTACGGGTATCATGCATATCCTTACCTGTTTATATACATTAGAAGGGAATTTCTCAGTCACTTCACTTATTATATACATCTTTATCATTATTAAGGTCAGGTCAGACAAATGGTCTGCTACTGGTAAAGCTGTAGCCCAGTACTACCTGTCACAGTTGGAGACTTGGAGAGGGGATTGGCGCCACACAAGGATTAACCTAAGCCCACAGAAAAAGTCATGAGAGATACAACCATAGCCAGCAACATACCGGATCGGCCGGGGCCCGGGTTACCAACGACCGCGCTTCCCACTGACAAGCACCAGGGTGAAAGTGAAAAGTCAGCTATGGGGCAAAGACATCATACAAGCTGCCAACTGAGAAAATTACCATTGGAACCTGGAATGTTCGTGCACTCCATCAGTGCGGCAAAGTAAAAGAAACTAGAGCACGAGCTGAGACGTTACCAATGGGACATTGTGGGTATGTCGGAAGTAAGATGGACAGGCTTTGGAGAAGCAATCACAGAGGAAGGACACAAGATGTGGTACAGTGGCGAAGAGTCACTACATGAAAAAGGCGTAGCTTTCATCGTACGCAAGAAATCACTGGATGCATCTTGAGCTGCACACCTGTTAACAGCAGAATCATCAGCATTCGTGTGTCAGCCAAACCAAAGAACATCAACATCATACAGGTGTATGCTCCAACTACAGCCACGAAGATCAGGCGGTGGAAGAATTCTACGAGAAAGTAGAAGACACCATCAGAAAAGCCCCTAAGAAAGACATCATCATAGTTCAGGGGGACTTCAACGCCAAGTCGCGCCCAGATGCTACAAAGACTGGGCTGGGAACAGTGGGTCAATACGGCACAGGGGAAACTAACGACAGGGGACTTCGCTTCTGGAGTTTGCCTGCACCCAACGGCTCACCATTGCCAACACCCTTTACCCCCGCAAACTGTCAAGAAGAACAACCTGGCATGCGCCGAACGGAATGACTCATAACCAGATCGACTTTGTCCTCACTCCGCGGCGCTTCAAATCAAGCATCAATAAAGCAAAGACGAGGACATACCCCGGAGCTGATATAGCAGCGACCACGATCTCGTGCTGCTCACAATGAAGATCAAATTGAAGAAAAAGTACAAGCTGCGCAGCCACGCATCAAGTTTGACCTGGAGAAGCTAAAAGACCCAGAGATAGAAGAGGCATTCCAGGCACAGCTCGGGGGCGGTTTCGCAGCACTCAACCTCCTGGACAATGACATCACCGACCTCACAAACAGCTTCAATGAGGCAGTCTGCGAAACAGCAGAGGAGGTACTTGGGCGACAGAGGAAGAAACACCAGCATGGATCTCAAACGACATCCTTGACCTCTGCGACAAAGAAGATCACTGAAGAATACGAAAAAATTCCAGCCCTGAACAAGCCGCACAGTATCGAAAAACAACAACCTTGTAAAGAAGGAAATGATTGAAGCCAAAGAACAATGGATCAATAATCAGTGCGAGAACATCGAGAAAGGCATGAAAAAGGGAAACAGCAAACATGCCTTCACCACACTGAAAAACCTCACCAAGACGCAGCAAAACAGATCGTCAGTCATCGAGGATACCTCAGGCGAGCTGCTGACAGAAAGCTCCGCTGTTTTGAACAGATGGACTCAGTACTGCCAAGAACTTTACAACTACCTATACAGCCTGACGACAGTCTGTTTGAGGGGGACTCAACACCATCAAGGGAATCCTCACCACTACCAGTGATGAGAGAAGAAGTGGAAGGAAGCCATGCGGCAGCCTTCGGCAGGGAAATCACCTGGAGCAGACATATTCCAGCAGAGCTGCTCAAACATGGGGGGAAGGAATTGGTCACTCTAGTAACATCGATTTGTCAGAAGATCTGGGAGACAAAACAGTTGGCCCACAGAATGGACTCAATCACTCTTCATCCCCCTGCCCAAAAAGGGAAATCTACGCCAATGCCAGAACTACAGAACAATAAGTCTCATTAGCCACACCAGTAAAATCATGCTCAGGGTCATCTTGAATCGACTGAAGAAAGAGGCGGAAAACACCTGGCGGAAGAACAAGCTGGATTCAGGGCAGGCAGAAGCACAGTTAGAACAGATCTTCACCTGCCGGATACTGATGGAGAGAAACTCTACAACATCAGAGAGACCTGTTCCACAACTTCATTGACTTTAGGAAAGCGTTTTGACAGGGTGTGGCACAAGGGTCTGTGGCAGGTGCTCAGAAGTTTGGCATAGAGGAGGGTCTCGTCCAAACCATCCAGGCGCTGTATAACACCGCCAGCAGCGCAGTCCTCCTCAACAAACCAGATAGGGGACTACTTCAAGACCACAGTTGGAGTCCGTCAAGGCTGCCTGCTATTCCCGTACTGTTCAATCTTTTCCTGGAAAACATCATGCGTGAAACCTCCATGACTTCCACTCCACTGTCTCCATCGGAGGAAGAACCATCAATAATCTGAGGTTCGCAGATGACATCGACCTGATGGGAGGCAGCAACGAAGAACTACAAGACCTGACAAAGAGACTGGAAGAAAGAAGGGCAGGTGCATATGGAATGGAAGTGAGCACAGAAAAAAGCAAAGTCCTGGTCAACAGCACAACCAACACCCATGCTGAATCTACATGAACGGACAACAGCTTGAAGAAGTGGGCGCTTTCAAATACCTTGGCGCCACTCTCACCAAAGACGGTCGCTCTACAACAGAAATCAAGACCAGACTAGCGATCGCAACAGCAGCAATGGCAAAGCTAAACAAGATCTGGAAGAGCATGGAGATCAGCTTTCCTACAAAGATGAAGCTGTACAAGTCCCTGGTGTGTCCATCCTGCTGTATGGCTGCGAAAGCTGGACCATGACAGCAGAGACCACCAAGAGAATCCAGACGTTTGAAAACTAAATGCTTCAGGCGCTTGCTCGGGATCTCTTGGCAAGACCGGAAGACAAACGACCTTGTGAGGGAGCCAAATAACATCACTTGCAGGCCCCAAGAACCCCTCTTGGCAACAGTCAAGAAGAGGAAGCTGTCGTGGTTTGGGCATAGTCATACGCCACAATTCACTGCCCAAAACAGTCATCCAGGGCACGCTGGAAGGCGGCAGACGAAGGGGACGACAAACCAAATGCTGGATGGACAACATTCAAAGAATGGACCAGGATGGATGGCCCCACGCTGATGCGACAGGCAGAGGACAGGGCCGGATGGCGGTGCCTGGCTTCGAGATTGTCTCTCATCTCTCCTCTACGCCCATCATGGGCAAGAGAATGATGATGATGATATCATGACAACAAAAAAGAGACCAACTATTAAGCTTCTCCAATGGAACTGTCGCTCATAACAAAAACTTTATCATACTTGAATCAATATCTTGGATAAATAATGTTTATGTTTTATTATTACAATCACTAAATGTCAACAGCGATAATCTACCACATTTACCAGGGTTCTATCACCCCCCAGTTATGAACAATGTGCGGACCGAATACAAACAGCTATCTATGTGCGTGAAGGCCTGGATTTTTGCGAAAGAACTCCACCAGTATCCAGTAACATCCCTTCTGCTTCATGCTGTGCAGCAATGGTCAAATTTACTTCTTCTTTTGATATTAAACATTGCTTCAGTTTACCTTCCAAAAGGACCTGATGATGCGAATACAGAATGGCTAAAAGGGTTCCATGACCAAAGAGACAAATGGGTCATTGGAGGAGATTTTAATGCACATGCTCCTTTTTGGGACCATGGCTGCTCTTATGTTACAAGTAATAGATTATTAGATAACATAGCTGATTCTAATCTGTATTTGCTAAATAATGGAAAATATTACTCGCATTCCAGATATAGCCACACATAACCCCTCAGCCATTGATTTAACCTTTACATCTCCATCACTTGTAGTAAACTCAATGTGGGAAACATGAGATAATCCACTGGGATCAGATCATATTCCAATAATAATATCGTTGAATGGACATATTAGAACAGGAAATCTCAGAAGATATTATTCCAAAATATATTTACAAAAAAGCAGATTGGTCTTGTTTTCAAACCAATCTTAACGACATAGACATAGTGTTCTCAGCTAATGAAAACGTAGATGACCAATACACTGCATTTTGTAAATATATTTTAGCAGCAGCTGACAAGTCGATTCCGAAGAATAAAAAACACAAAGTCAAAAAAACATAATGGAAACGTATGGTGGAACACAAAATGTGAAACTGCCAATGAAAAGAAAAAAGAAAGATTCAAGATTTATTGTAAAAAGAGATCAGCAAGTAGTCATAAAGAAATGAAAAAGGCAGATAAAGAAAGTAAATATGTCATAGATGACGCAAAGCTGCAGCATTGGAATGAATTTTGTAACTCTGAAGTTAAAAAATCATAAAGATATTGGTAAAGTGTGGGAGGAACTGAAAGCTATGAAAAATGGATTAACATTCGACACAGTACCCTATAACAATAGATAACAACAGTCTTCTTCCTAGTGCTGATGAGAAAGCAGAAGCCTTTGTAAACATATTTGCTAAGGTAAGCCGCTCTGAAGGTCTAACAAGTACTCACCAAATATACAGAGAAAAGAAGAAGGTAGTAAAGCACTGATGAATGTACAGCAGACAATAGTAACAATATCAATGCTCCTATAACTATCCAAGAAGTAAAAGAAGCCATTAGATCCATACCATTAAGAAAATCATCTATTGGTTTAGATGCAATATCTAATCAAATGTTAAGAAATTTGCGCTGAACATTTTGTAGAGTTTCTTCATAAATTATTTAGTACGTGTTGGAGCAATGGTGTTATGCCAAAAATATGGAAACAGTCGATTATTGTTCCAATTCAATAAGCAAGGAAAATCTACAAAGGATCCTAAGAATTATAGACCCATTGCATTAACTTCACATGTATGTAAACTTTCAGAAAGAATTGTTTTGAATAGACTTGTACATTACTGCGTAAAATATAACATCATACCAATCAATCAAGCTGGTTTCCAGAAAGGTCGATCCACTACAGAAATTTTAGTGAAATTATCAACAAATATAAAGAAACAGTTTGCTAGACGAAAATGTGTTCTTGCTACCTTTTTTGATATAAATAAGGCTTACGACCAAGTGTGGCATTTTCAGCTATTGAATAAACTTAAAAACATTGGCTTGACAGGAAATGTATACAACTATGTCAGATGTTTTCTAAAGGATAGGGTAATAAGAACAAGAGTAGGAAAAACATATTCCACAAGTAGAACACTTTCAATGGGGAATCCCTCAAGGGTCAGTATTAGCGCCACTTCTCTTCTCGTTACTAATGCATGATCTGCCAAACAAATTATCAAAAAAAGTTGTTCTTGTCCATATGCAGATGATATATGCATGTGGATGGATGTAACGTTAAAAAAAGAAAACTTCACAGCGAGATATAAAATTCGTCAAAAAAGATCTATCAAGCAGAACTAAATAAGATGGTGGATTATATGAAGCTAAATGGATTAAGTCTGTCAATCGAAAAAAACAAAATATGATTCTTTTTAACAGTGGATCTAACCCAGAAAGTGATGCCTGTTTTCACATTGGATGATACTCCTCTTAAGTACGTTACAGAGATAAAATTTCTAGGAGTTTATTTTACATCTAAATTATCATGGAACTTTCATATCGAATATTTATTAACAAGGCGAGAAAAACATTAAACTTTCTGAAAATCATTTCCAAAGAAAAGTGGGGGCAAGATCCAGCTACATTGATTACTCTATGTAAATTCTTAATGAGATCAAAAATAACTTATGCCAAGAAATATTCTTCAACGCGCCTAAATATTTATTACAAAAACTGCAAAGTATTGAATGTAAGGCGTTGAAATTAGCCTTGGACTTCCTGTGCACGCATCATCGTTACGTACATATCATGAAGCTCAGGTACTTCTCTAGATGATTATAGAGATTTAACATGTTGTAAATTGTCATTAAAAGTACAGCTAGAAAAACACACATTAAATCAGAAATCAAAATAAGATCCGATTTTGATTTTCCGAAAAAGAGCAAGTCTATAACTTCTCAAATAACTATAGCAAACTTATACATCAAAATAATTTCAGATTCTGGGTTTCTTTAGAAAAAGAAAATTTCTCTCCCAGGCCATCTTTTTGTCCTATTCCACCCTGGGAACTTAAAAAAGCCCATTTTGATATTGATCACACCAACATAAAAAAAAGATGAAAATATCAATATGCTAGCAAGTTATACTAAGTGTCATATGGACGAGAAATACACTAACCAATTAAAAATATACACAGATGGTTCATGTATTGGTAAGCAAACAGGTTGTGCATTCTTAATCCCTGTCTTGAGGGTGGAGAAATCTTTTACATAGGATGTAACATATCCATATTTACAGCTGAATTAACAGCAATACTCATGGCTTTGAATTACCTTTTAAATTTCCCCAAAACAATATTTCAAGCTCTGTTTTGTGTAGATTCCAAAATCAGTCCTTCAGGCAATAAAAGATTTTAATTTGCATACTAGGCCTGAAATGATTATTGAGATAAGCTGTTTGATCCATATGCTTATTGAAGGAGGCACCCAACTATCCTTTTGTTGGATTCCTTCACACTGTTCCTTTTATTACAACGTAAAGTAGATAGGGCAGCTAAGCGTGGAGCAAAACATATCTGTGGTTCTGAAGATCTTAACCTACCCTTATCGGTACATGAGCAGTGCAATTTAGTTAAAACATATATTTCGAAAACTTTCAAAGATAGAATGATAGAACATGACAATCAAAATCAGTTTGATATTTTTGACATTAAAATCATTCAACATGATTTTAGTTTTAATAAAAGTATACTTCATTGATGTATAGGTGGAAACTTGATGCCTTTTAAAACAAAATATGTTAAAAACATAGTATGTTTATGTAAAAAGAAAATAACACGTGATCATATTGTTACATTGTCAAGACATGAAAAAAATAATTCCAGTGTTCAGGTAAAATAGTGCACAGGTCCATCTTTAAGTCACCAGCTCTAACTATGAGTTTTTTGTATGCTTGGAGCGCACTCCATTGGTGAAGTATTTATAGGTTCCTTTTTTGTGTGTGGGGCGGGGATGGGGGATATAGTGTGGGAGGGAAGATGGGAATAATGTACAAAGCTCAAAAGTGACAAGGACTGAGAAAGGTTAAGTTTCTGTGCCTAGATGGTTTGTTAATTAGTTTTGTTAAAATTTTAGCTTTTTTCCCTTTCAAACTTATTTGAAAAATTCATGTGTTTTGTAATTACCATTATTATTCATGTAAGCATCATATAAGCACACACATATGCACACAAACATACTCACATACACACACACGAGCACACGCACATGCACACATACGTGCGCACGCACATGCACACATACGTCTGCGTGCACAAGCATAAGCACATACGCTCTTTCTTTCCCCATCTCACTCTTTCGGTACGATTTTTTTTTTCCGTCTAATATCACGTTTAGTGGAAAGACGTTAAATGAATGACACCACACACACAACACACACACACACACACACACCCACACACACACACGCGACAAACAAACAAACCACACACACACACACACACACACACACACACCCACACACACACACACACACACACACACACACACACACACACACACACACACACACACACCCACACAATATCCCACCCACCCCCACACATACACACACCCCCACCACCACTACCACCCCCCGCGCGCGCACAACACACACACACACCAACACACACACACCCACACACACACACACACACACACACACACACACACACACACACACACAAAACACACACACAAAACACACACACACACACGCACCACTCACCCACCCACACGCGCGCCGGGGCACACCACACACACACACAACACAACACACACACACACACACACAAAACACACACACACACACCCACAACCAAAACACACACACACACACACACACACACACACACCACACACACACACATCCTCTCCCTCCACACCACACATTACCACCCCACTCCACACACACATCCACCAACGCATCCTACCACATAGCTGGCGGTCTGACCGGGACTGGAACCACGGCCTGTCGCCAGGCGAATCCCTCTTCCACAGGGACCACACGTGGGCCGCTGGGCGTGGCCTGGGGCTGCACCACACGTGAGGGTGCCGTGGTGGGCCGAACAGGCATGCTTCAGCAGTGAGCCGTTGCGGTGCTGTGCTGGGCCCTGGAAGAGGCCGTCTGAGATGGCGTGGTGCCGGTCGGGAGCGGGACCATTCCGTGGACAGTACCGAGCGTGGGCGGGTACCAAGTGGATTCATGAGAGGTGCGCCTGAAGCAGGGTACCCATGCAGGGGCCTTACAGGGGACATGACGGGGTGGGTGGGAAATGGTGGTGTGGATGTAGAGGGGCGGGGGGGGTAGGGGGGACCTTCCAGCAGGGACAGACAGGGTGGGTGGGGAATGGTGGTGTGGATGAGAGGGGCGGGGGGAGAGGGGGGGAGGGGGGGGGACCTTCAGCAGGGACAGACAGGGTGGGTGGGGGAAATGGTGGTGTGGATGAGAGGGGCGGGGGGGGGGGGGGGGGGAGGGGGGACCTTCAGCAGGGACAGACGGGGTGGGTGGGGAATGGTGGTGTGGATGAGAGGGGCGGGGGGGGGGGGGGGGGGGAGGGGGGAACCTTCAGCAGGGACAGACGGGGTGGGTGGGGAATGGTGGTGGGGATGAGAGGGGCGGGGGGGGGGGGGGGGGGGCTTGCAGCAGGGGACAGACGGGGTGGGTGGGGGGAATGGTGGTGTGGAGGAGAGGGGCGGGGGGGGGGGGGGAACCTTCAGCAGGGACAGACGGGGGTGGGTGGGAATGGTGGTGTGGATGAGAGGGGCGGGGGGGGGGGGGGGGGGGCCTTCAGCAGGGACAGACGGGGTGGGTGGGGGAGGGATGGTGGTGTGGATGAGAGGGGGCGGGGGGGGGGGGGGGGGGGAACCTTCAGCAGGGACAGACAGGGTGGGTGGGGAATGGTGGTGTGGATGAGAGGGGCGGGGGGGGGGAGGGGGGAACCTTCAGCAGGGACAGACAGGGTGGGTGGGGAATGGTGGTGTGGGATGAGAGGGGCGGGGGGGGGGGGGGGGGGAACTTCAGCAGGGACAGACGGGTGGGTGGGGGGATGGTGGTGTGGATGAGAGGGGGGGGGGGGGGGGGGGGGGCTTCAGCAGGGACAGACGGGGTGGGTGGGGAATGGTGGTGTGGATGAGAGGGGGCGGGGGGGGGAGGGGGGAACCTTCAGCAGGGACAGACAGGGGTGGGTGGGGAATGGTGGTGTGGATGAGAGGGGCGGGGGGGGAGGGGGGGGG
>CM031616.1:60358502-60383502 GCA_018398815.1 Conus ventricosus
CACACACACACACCACACAACACACACCACACACACACACACACACACACACACACACACACACACACACACAACACCAAACACACAACACACACACACACACACACACACACACACACCACACACACACACACACACACACAACCCACACAACACCACACACACACACACACACACACACACACACACACACACACACAACCACACACACCACAAACAACACACACACACACAACACACACACACACACAACACACACATCAGACCCCTACCTACACATGCGACATCACCGACGCCGCTCACACCACGCAGCACACACAATCTCCACCCGCACACACACAGTCACATCACAGCTCAATCACCAACGACAGAACAGTCACGACTCAGGGGGGGGGACGCACGCCACAACACACACTGGGTACGAACGCCACAACAAACACACACTCAACACACACACACACCACACACAAACACACACACTTAACATCACCTGTCACACACACACTACAACTAGCACAACACACACACACACCACACACACACACACACACACCACAACCGTCGACCCCCTCGCTGACCATCAGGCGTTTTGAATTGGTCATTGGAGGGCCCGTGCCGCGCTGGTCTTGCCGCTGCCCGGTCAGCCAGTCAAAGTCCGTCGGCCGCGCTGTTGTCCACGAGCACATACCACGTCCAAAAAGCTAGCAGTCACCTGAAACACAGTGACAAGGTCACCGCTTACAGGGGGGGGGGGGAAGCAGGGAGATAAACGCTGGGTTACTGATACCGCCAAACGAAGGGCGAGAACCGAATGCCACGGGTTTAGATAAGCCTCGCGGCTTCCTAAGTGCAAAAAGTACGGCTGTTGACTGATTTGCCCTTTTCACCTTCTCACGTGGGCATACTATATACACGACGTATACACATCTACTCACACTAGTGTGGAACGCGCACATACGCATAAACACACACACACACACACACACACACACACACACACACCACACACACACACACAACACACACACACACAACACACACACACACACACACACAACACACAACCACGCGCGCGCGCCACACACACACACACACAAACTAACGCGATATGACACGCGCATACATACCACACACTTCCCTACACTCACCTACCCACACCTTCTCCACACACACACCACACACACACCCCCACCCACACCACACACACACACACACCACACACAGAGAATGTAAATCTGTTGATAGCGAAGCGCACCACACACACATCTCTACTATAATATATCATCTCACTCACTCTCTCGCTCTCTCTCTCTCTCCTCTCTCTCTCTCTCTCTCTCTCTCTCTCTCTCTCTCTCTCTCTCTCTCACTCTCTCTCTCTCTTCTCTTCTTCGTCTTCTCACACACCACCGCACACCCTGCACCATCACACATACACTCATCTTCACGACAACACACACACACAAGCTCACACACACACATACAAATCAAACATCACACACACACACAACACACACAATCACACACACACCACATCACACAGCACACACTCACACTACAGCACAAAAACGTTTAAATCTTGTTAACTGATGTAGTAAGCGCGCGTACACACACACTCTTCTTCTCTCTCTCTCGATTTCTATATTCGGCTACCTCTCTCTCTCTACATCGGCTCTCTAGTCATCTCTCTCTCTCGCAACTGAGGGCGAGTATTTCAACTACAAACATACACTCAATTCTACCCACCCTTCCTCTGACATTAACACACGGACCACACACACAGACTCCACAGCAACACACACACACGCTCTTCTCTCGGGCGAGTCTCTCTCTCTCTCTCTGATCGCACACCTCTTCTCACTCTCTCTCTCTCGTCTCTCTCTCATCGATCTCTGCATGCTTTAACTAAAACGATATATTCGTCAACACACACCAGACGCGCGCACAGACGCTGCACGGAGTTAAAAACTGAACAACAACCGTCATTTCGGGCGATTTAGCCATATGTGTTTCAGTTCACTTTCAAATCTCTTGTTCGAGCTCATTCACACAATGTATGAAGCCTGGCTTATTTATGCCCGTTGAAAAAATCATTCATACTCCATGTTGGTCAAATAAAATAAGTGTCAAAAGCTAAACCCGTACTGCATCTATGAAAGTACAGACAGGCGGAAAAAAAATCTTTTAAAGCGATGAAAGTATTCACTCGATGGTATTCCATTTAGCGCCGCCTTAGAACCAGATCCATGATTTTCTCTGAATTCATGAAGCGGACGAAGTTTATCGACAGAGTTTGGTGATTTCCATGAAAGCATCAATTCTTATCAACGGAAGCATAGGCCTGTTTCTAGCGTAACTTCATGATATTACACAACGCGAAATGTAAGGGAAGGGCTCGCGAGGATTTAATGCATTACACGGACAGGTAAACTGCGCAGGTTTCCGCACCTTTTCCTGTCTGCATTCACTAAACAGTAAGCGGACGCAGAACAGACGTTCGACCAGGCAAGTTAATGGCAGCTTCGGCAGAGTTTCATTGCATTCGAGTGGACCTCGCAGTAACGCTTATCTCAACTACTTCGATTGCCGTTCAGGGGTCGATCAGCGACTAGGAGGAGCTGTGAACAGGAGAACCCGGTGAGCTTCGGAACACGGCCACAACAGGCACAGACTGAAGAGTTTTGAAAAAATGACAATGAACAGATAGGAGATTAGGCATGAAAATGTTCTTCACAATTAAATCTCTTCTGTTCGACGCCGACATTAAACCAATGTTATGAAGCTACTGGTTATTTATGCCCTTGGAAAACGAAACCTCAATGCATGTAAAAAAAACACAACATAAAACATAGCATCTTGGAAGTAAACAGACGATGTGCTGGAAAAAAAATCATTTACAACAGATGACGTATTCAACTCGATGGTATTTTCCATTGAGAGCCACGCTTGGGACGCAGAGTCGCGTGATTTTCCGTGCATCATTCGCTCAGCGGAGGTTTGAGCGCGCAGGTTTGCGTGACTTTCCATGGTTCATCAACGGCAGTAGCGCGCATGGTTCGCGAGACTTCCTGCATGCATTCCCAACGGACAGCTAGCGCGCAGGCTCGCGAGACTTTCCATGCTCATTCACTCAGGACAGGTAGCGGCAGGGTTCGCGAATTCCATGCTGCATTCCTCACGCACTTAACGCGCAGGGTTCGGGACTTTCATGCAGCATTCACTCACGGACATTTAAGCGCGCAGTTCGCAGACTTTCTATGCAGCATCACTCAACGCATAAGCGCGAGGTCGCGGACTTCTCTGCATGCATCCTCAACGACGGTTTGAGCGCGCAGGTTGGCATGACCTCCATGGGATGCCTTCATCACCAGGGACTGTCCGCAGTGGCCGGGCTGTAGGCGGATGTCGTCGATGGCGACGTCTCCCAGGTAGCCGCTGCCGCGCACCCTTCAAACACCAGCTGCACGCTGCCAGTGCTGGCACTGAGGCTGACCGACCATGAGTCCACTGGTTGCCCTGGTTACCTGTGCACAAGGACAATAGGGGAACAGTTGTAAAGTTTGTGTGTTTGTGGAGGGAAGTGGGGGTGGGGTGGTGAGTGTACACGGTGCGTGTTAGATGTTTGTGTGAACTGTGTATTATAAGTGGTTGTGTGTGTGTGTGGGTGTGTGTGTGAGTGGTGTGGTGTGGTGTGTGTGTGTGTGTGTGTTTGTGTGGTGTGTGGTGTGGTTGGTGTGTGTGTGGGTGTGTGTGGTATGTGCGTGTGTGTGTGTGTGTTTGTTTGGCATTGTGTGTGTGTGTGTGTGTGTGTGTGTGTGTGCTGTGTGTGTGTGTGTGGTGTGTGTGTGCGCGCGCGCGCGCGCGCGTGGTGTGTGTGTGTGAGAGTGTGTGTGTGTTTGTGTGTTGTGTGTGTGTGTGTTGTGTGTGTGTGAGTGTGTGTGGTGTGTACGCGCCGCGCGCGTGTTATCTATCAATTCGAAAAATAGGTAATGAAAAAGGGAAGAAAAAAAAGGAAAAAGGAATGAAAGAGAGAGAGAGAGAGAGAGAAGAGAGAGAGAGAGAGAGAGAAAGAGAGAGAGAAGAAGAGTAGAGAGAAAGAGAGAAGAGAGAAGAGAGAGAGAGAGAGAGAGAGGAAGAGAGGAAGGGAGGAAAAGGAGGAAAGGGGAAAGATTCAACGTTACTTTTTTTTAATTTCTCTTTACTCTTCGTCGAAATATTCCAAATATGACAACGAGTTCTCCTATTTGTTTTAAGCCTTTAACTGTCGCAGCAAGCACCTGTGTGTTTTACACGATTTATTTTACTGTCAGTTTGTTTTTTTTAATGATATTAATGATAACCGTCCATTCTGATCAGTCATAAATCATCATTTTATAAAAGTCATTTAGTCTGTACTTATCCTCTTGGTTTCTGGAAGGGTTTCGTTCATTCGTTAATTTGTGTCAAAGAGAAAGCTTCAAGATTCGAAACCAAAAAAACTTCTTTCAGTAAAACAAAGTGACAGAAATGGGCAATATTTTAGAAATTGCGAGCCGAGAAATAAAAGTTAGCAAAGAAAAAGCAAGAAAAGAAGAAGAAAAGAAGAAGAAGAAGAAGAATAAGAGAAGAGAAGAAGAAGAAAAGAACAACACACAACAACACCAACATCAACAACAACAACAACCAACAATAACAATAACAAATAACTAAAAACAAAAGAATAAGAAGAAAGAAGGGAAAGAAAACAAGAAGAACGAGAAGAACAAGAACAAGAACACAACAGAAAAAATCAAAAACCCCCCAACAAACAAAATACAATCACAGCGGCCTTCCGGATCTTCACCCCCTCCCCACATACTCCCCTTCACCAAACACCAGTCACTCAGCCCACCCCCTCCATGTTTTGAGAAGGCGGGGGTCCCAAGAGCTCCCTCCTTGCTCGAGGTACACGTTCAGCTGGCCCACGTGACGCCGTACATGGTGGTACCAGAAACTCTCCAGCACTGGTCCGCCCGTGCCCTGGTAGGCCGGCGAGAACATGCGCGCCTTGTCTCCGCTCTTACGGGCGAGGAGGTTTTATCGATGTACGCGTAGTGACCTCTGCCGTTCATCCCCCACAGACAGACCGGTTTAGCTGTGTGTGGCCTGCCCCGTTTGAGCATCTTCCTCTGCGCTCACAGCTGTATTTTTTTAGTTTCTTTTTAATCGGTAACCGTGTTTGGAAAAACTGTCTGGCTTCTTTTCTTTCTCTTCTTCTTCTGTCCATGGACTAGCCACATGAAATGCTAACTGGAATCCTAGCGAAAAGCACCTATGTTGTCACCTGCAATAAGCGTACTAAGACTCTCTCTCTCTCTCTCACTCTCTCTCCTCTCTCTCTCTTCTCTCATCCTCACCTGTTCTCTCCGCCCTCTCTCTCCCACTCTCTCTCTCTCTCCTCATCTCTCTCTCTCGCTCCTCTCTCTGTTGGTGTGTGTGGGTGTGTGTGTGTGTGTTGTGTGTGTGTGTGTGTGGGTGGTGTGTGTGTGTGGGTGTGGGTTGTGTGTGTGTGTGTGTGTGTGTGTGTGTGTGTGTGTGTGTGTTTGTGTTAACAACAGAAAAATATGCCGAAATCCTGAATCATGCCAGTGACCAGTGACCATATCAACACAAAAATATCGACAACGCACAATTGAGAAAAGAATTATCACTACATCAATTCTGGTCTTGTGTTTAGAAAAACTCCAATCACGGGATGTTCATAGCACAAAACGTTTGCTGAGGACAAATACCACCAGATGAAAGTTTCCCTAAAACCAGAGAGTTATATCAGGAAAGAATCCATCAAACGCCTTGTCTAACTAAAACAAAAACATGTATCAGAATAAGAGTCAGTCAACTGAATGTATCTCTAAAACAGAAAAATGAATCAGAGAAGAAAATCCTGTTGAACAAAGGTCTCCGAAAAACAAGAATTATTTGAACGAAGAGTGCATATCAATGAATTTTCTAGCTAAGAAACAAGTCAAGTGTATCAGGAAGAAGAGGCCAGATAAATAAATGTCTCCCTGAAACTGACACTGTATTATAATAACATTGCCAAAATAGTACTAGAACAACATCCAGCGAACAACATTCCAGCGAAATAAATGTCTCCCTCAAACTGAACAGTTTGTATCATAACAGAAACATTGCCAAAAATAGTAAGACCATGCAAGTACCAAGTACAACATTTCCAGTGAAATAAAAGCTCCCTCAAACTGCAACTGTTTTATAACGAACAGAGCCAAAATAGTACCAAGAACAACATTCCCAGCGAAATCAAATGTCTCCCTAAATCAGAAAACGTTAATTGTTTAAAGATAAGCAAAAAATGTCCAGTGGTCGTCTGTCATGCTATGAACCAAGCCTATCGCGATCACGGATAAAAAGTCTGATGGCGTGAAAATACAAATCTGGGTAACATTTCCATTCGGTGGTCACTTGCTCTTTAACTGTGGTCAGATGCACATTTTCTGTTGGTTTTACTGAAACACACTTCAAACACTTTCTATTGCAAGGTATCAAGGAAGAAATTTCTGACAACTACAACACACTGAAAATTCAAATGGTTTTTAGATAAGGGTATCCTTCATGAACAAATCGGACTCTCGTAATGTTTGCCTGATTCAAAAGAGTTTACATTGTCACAAAGGGGTTAACACAGCTTCAAAGGGTTGTCAACAGCTTTTCAAAATACAAGACCAGAGCCTCGTTTAATGACGGAACTCCCACAATTTATGATTACGTTTTTTTCAAAGACTTACCCAAACTGTCGTGAATTCCAATTGTCACCCGTTCATATCGTATAAGGAACAGAGACAGGCGTAGAGGACAGGATAAATAGCATTGAAAGAGGGACTGGCATGGAGGTACAAGCGGCCCGAGGAGGGGAGGGCTAAAGATCAGCGCCAGAAGAAGCAATATGGGAAGCACCAACAAGCACACTGACCTCGACTCAGTGCCGTACGTGTGGTCGGGGGGTCCAGAGTTGGCCGTGCCTGGTGTTGCCAGCTTTCCGGGTCCAGTCAAAGTTTCGGTGGGTGTCCTGCTGGTACCGCACATCTGGCTGTCCGTCAAAGTCACAGGACCAGCGAATCCGACGTTTCTGAAATGACCACAATACACACACACCTTGGTTCAACAGACCAACATTTTCTCCTAGTTTCATCCGGACAGACTTATGGCCTAAATGTATGGATCTTTGGTCGGTAGAATCTCGAATAAAAGGCATTAGGTAAAACATTTGTGAAACAAAATACGCTATATTGTTAATGCAATGGGTGTTATTTTTTTCTTTTTATTTACTTTACCACTTTAACTCCGTTAGCTGTAAGATTTAAAAACAAGTTCCTAAATGTTACAAAATGTTGTTTTTTAACATGCAGACTGCTCAAGTAGGTCCTGCTATCTGTAAACACCAGTCCTGACTTAAGCAACTTTTGTATAGCATTTCTCTTTGTGTAAAACATCTGTCTGAACCTTTTAATATTTTGGCTGAATCATTTGAATTCCATCCATGTGGAGGAAATAATTGAATTAAAGCAATATCAAAAGCCCGTCTCAGCCATGTTCCTTTCACTTAGCCCTTTAAATTCCTTCACCCAGAAAACTGACCACTTTCAATCTAAAAGTCATGAATGTCTATCTGAACCTATTCGTATTCTTCTTAACCTATGAATTCCTACCACTTGACCACTTCATCAACTTACTAGGAAACTTAATGAAACAGCAGCATTCTGAATCATTTTCCCTTTTAACGTAACCTTTTAATTTCTCCCTTGCAATACCGATTCTCCACTGAGCTTTAATAAAATTTTCTTTTGTTTTAATAACTAGCTCTCTATCTGGAAAACTTCAATATAAATTCATTACAGTAACGTTGCAAAACCAACTGTCTCACCCGCTTCTCTCCACATAAACCTTTACAGTCATTCCATGTGGAAGACTTTATCAATTGTATTTTAAAACCTTCATCAACAGCTGTAAAAGCTATTACTTATTTCTGAGAAAAAACCGGTTCAATTTCTTAAAATGGATAACTTACCTAAGCTCTTAAAAAATAAAACTTCATGATCAAATCTGTCAGAACTGTTTTACTTTTCATTTTTGATTCAATCTACATCACTAGTTCTTCGTCTGGATGATTCAATTCAACTCAGCATAAAACCTTGACCTGAAATCTGTCCAAGAAGTGCCTTACTGGGCGTGCAGGACCCCTCCCACCATGGACACGTCATCGATGGCGATGTCTCCCATGGTAACTGCGCCACGGTGGGCTTCAATCACCACCTCAACCAAAGATCGAGGAGTGTTCTACCTGTCAGTTCCGCCAATGCTGACCTGTCTGGGTGACACCCCTCTGCCAGGATTAGCATCATCATAAATTAAATGATGAAAATGCCATTGATGTATTTTTCTAATGTTTCAGTTCAGACCAGTTCAGTGGTTATTTTAACGTCTGTTTCACGACGATTATAATTAGACCGATAATAAAGGCAACAGAGAATCACTGAAATGTCAAACATTACTGTCCTCAGGCCATTTACCTCACCTCCTCACCTTCACCTGAGAGATTCTAGACACTCCACTAAGAATACGTCTGAAAATACTTTTTTTTAAATAACTCAAACAAAACAAACAAGCACAGAGAAACTCTCAACATCCTACCCAATCTCTGACTGGGCAATAACGTGTGCAATGTTACCGTAATACATGAGTCATATAAAATAGGGTCAGTGCTTCAAACATCAGTATTTAATATCTTTCATTTGTATCGCCGTGTTAAAATTGGCAGTCTTGTAGTATATGATAGACACAAACGTTCCTTGACATATACAGGAGAGATATTTTGTGTTTCCAGTGGTTAACCTGAGTTTTCTTCATATTGCTTGCTACATTTTGGCAGGAAAGGCAATCATGTATTGTCTAAGCTGCACGTGAAACACCGACTGAATAATTGGACTGAATAAAGCCCAAACCTTGTTTCATAAATAGGTCCAGATCAACTTCATCTATGTTATATACAGTCCATATATCCATCTATGTGACTATTATCATAATTACCGTCATCTACATGGAGATGCACTGTGCAAAATCTTTGTTGTTATCCATATTTATAAGTCAAAAACCCCCGCATTATGAGACAGTCATCTTTTCGTCCCATAACCATCATAACAATCGTGTTTCTACCTGCAATGACAATAGTTCACTACAGTTGTGGCCTGAACAGAGAATTTTTCTATAAGCTGGAACAAAGATGTCCTTCTAGAAAGAAGAAAGTACTGTGAAACTTGTCTTTGTCGCCCATACAGTCAACGCATGAATGCCACTAACACATGTGCAGAATATAAATGTGTGTGTGTGTGTGTGTGTGTGTTTGTGTGATGTGTGTGTGTTTGTGTGTGTGTGTGTGTGTGTGTGTGTGTGTGTGTGTGTGTGTGGTGTGTGTGTGTGTGTAGTGTGGTGTGTTGTGTGTGTGGTGTTGTGTGTGCAGGTGCGTGTGTGTGTGTGTGGTGTGTGTGCCGTGTGCATGCGCGTGTGTGCGTGAAGTTACATATGTGTGCGTGTTTGTGTATGTGTTGTGAGAGAGGGAGAGAGAGTCAGACAGACAGACAAGACAGAGAGACAGACAAAGACAGACAGAGACAGACAGACAGACAAAGACAGAGAGACAGACAAAGAAAGAGAACAGACAAAGACAGAGAGACAGACAAAGTCATACAACAGACAGAGAGACAGACAAAGACAGACAACAGACAAAACAGAGACAGAAGACAGACAAAGACAGAGATAGACAAGGGACACACCGAGACAGGGAAGAGAAAACGGGGGAGGGAGGAAGGAGAGAGAGAGAGACAAACAGACAGACCGACATCAGTCAACAGACAGACAAAGACACAGAGGGCACATATTTACAAAGAAACAGAACCTCAGGACCCAATCCTCCTCCACCTGGAAGGGGACTTACTGCCCACAACCACATGGCCTTCACCCAGACCGCTCTGGTCTTGGACCGGGTGAAAACCGGACTAGGCCCCCAGGGCCGCCCCGTGCGGTGTACAACGTTTGAGGTCCGCCACGGTCGCCGTACATCAGGTACCAGAATGTCAGACACTTGGTCGTGCCCAGACCTAGGGACTGATGAGGCGTGCTTGTCCCCGCTGAGTCGAGGTTTGGATGCCTCGATGAAGGCTAGTAAGCCATCCTGGGGTGGATGGACGCACATCAGGCAGGTTACACAGTCTGATGATCTAGTGGTAGGTTAGACATAGAGGCGGGGACTAGAAAGACAATTTGCCTGAAAATCGCGGGTGAAAATGCATAGCCGTGTAGGCTCCGTTTCGGCTCAGACAACGTGTTGTCCGCGTTCGTCCATCAAAACAACACCATTAATTTTATCCTCACCTTTTGATGTAGAACCCCAGTCCACGGCCATTTGCGCAGTTCATGAATTGCAACCGTGGACTTTACATGCTTTTTTTATGTTTAAATGCCTGAGGAACATGACGCCGGAGCAACGTCTCATCCGCAGACTTGATTCTGGCCGGGCAGACATACTAGCTTGTCCCTATGTCATCCGGCAGCATTCATTCAGAACCTGTGCACCAACGCCGATGTCCTTACTCAGATCGCATTAATTTTCACATGCCCCCTCCCCACCTTCGCTGAATGCCTTCCTGTAACGCTCATTAGCAGGTTTTCAGTGTTTAACAAACCCAGCCCCATTTTTACTCATCTTTCTTCTCAATATTAATACATTTTGTCGGTTTCTCTCTCTCTCCCAAAGTTTTTTGTTGTGAATGACATTTCTGTATATTCTCTGATGTTGACGATGTACCGGGCACTTATACAAAAGTAATGTTGTGGGTACAGGACTTTGCTGTTCTCCGTGCCTGTGAACCATAACAATACAAATTGCACCAAATATTTTGAAATTTCTGTCTGGTTTCGGACCGGGAGGGGTGTGGAAAGTCCATATAGATCGAACCAATTCAAGGGTACCTACCCTTGTTTGATGACAGCAGCTTCTCAAGAACATCTGGATAAAAACATAATGGTCATCTGAGGGAGAGAGACCACCTCAAGCAGCATAGGTAGTACCACGAGTTGAAACGTCTGATGAACGCATTTTAACATGGCTCTCTGAGGAAAATGAATCACCTGAAGTTTGTTTGACTTATCAAATATAATAATTCTTTAACTCATGTCAATCGTTCCTTATCTTTTTTTTTACACAGTCCTTTCCTCCCCCCGTTATTAAAAGTTTTCTCCTGAATACAATGAAACTGAAGACAAGCAATAAAACCATCAACATCATGTCAAGTACTCTGCCGGTTAACATGGACAAACAAATACATGACAAAGCACTATACTTAAACCCCTTTCAACATTTTTCCTTAAACGCTCATCTTGCGCCAAATTTGAACAATAAGTGACTGCTCGTTCTCGTTTTCAACACTGCCTGGAATGTTGTCTATCTTGCCTTGAAGAAGACCTAAGAGGTCAAACCGTCGTGTTTTGTCCTGTCATTTGGTTTAGCCGCAGAGTCACTTTAAAGTTCTTTTTAAAATGGGTTTTCAATTTCTGCCTGCAATCACTCCACTTGACACTCCTCTGAGGTGATGTTAAAAAAAAAAAAAAAAACCTAAAAAAAAAACCCGTACTTACTGGCCCGATGTGGTCGGCCGTGGGTCCCGGTGCCTATGGTGGGGGGTGGACCCCTTGCCACGCTGCCAGTCAAGCGTGTCGTCTGTCCTGACTCACGAGCAGAAGTCGGGCGTCGAAGTTCAGCTGGCGTTGCCTTGCACTCCACGAAAACAGTGCGTTTGAGAGCAGAAGGACGAAGTCTCCCTGAGCTGAATGCAATTGTGGGGAATACTAACCTCGTGAAAGATCTCAAAACGCAAAACGGTTGTACGTTAGAACCCCCCCCCCCCCCTTTTACCCCTTTTACAGGACATCCTTTTCTGGAACAATACAAGAAATTCTCTGCTTTGGATAAATGTACCAACTAACGTGACGAAATCAAGCGTATCGATGAATCCCCATTGGAATTTAGGGAGCTACCTCAGTTTTAGTGGCCCGTTTTTTCTTGAGACTTGACTAGAATTTTCTACTTTGGCTGAATGTATATAATGGAAATAAATACGCAGCTGAACGTCGCATTGAAGACCTCGGAGTCTTCCTCCCTCTTAGAGGTTTATTTTATCTGGAAGCTTAAACGAAGTTTTCTGATTGCTGACTGCACTTCGGGAATAGCGTAAAAACCATTGAAAATTGATTCCCTTCTCGTTAGAGAGGCCTTTTTTAAATAAAATTAAAAACACGCAGAAGTTTTTCTCACTCACCGAATGCATGTTATCGAAAATAATACGCGGAAATCGTCTCAAAAAAGAACCCTTTCCGTTTCCGCCATTAGAGACTAAAAAAAACGCAAACAAAACTGTAAAGTGCTCAGCCTAAAGCATTTAAAGAAAATAAACAAAAAGCTGATGGAGGACAATTCGATAGAGACCTTGGGAATTTCAAATTCCCTGCTCCTATAGAAGCTTTTCTCTTCCTGTACCAGAGCCGACTCCCAGTGCGTTGTGTCGCATTTCCAGCGGCAGCGCACAGGGATTGTTAAAATATCCAGTCCGCCAGTGGGATACCCAACCACATGCCACTGCACTCTCCGTGCTATGCTTGGTACCTGCTGTGTTATCCATCAAGCGCAGGACTCCCTACCAACAAAACCTCCTACTGACGACAATAATTAGCTCAGCTGCAGAGCAAACGTCACAGATCCCTCACACCCTCTCAACCACCCCCCACGCCCCCACCCCCACCTTCCTCTCCACCACCCCCGCACTCTTCCAACCATCCTGTGAGTTTGCCGACGCTGGAATTCAATCACTACCGGCGTTGGGGACGCACTGAGGGGGGAAATCAAACGAGAGATCAGCAGTAAGAGCGAAGCACCGAGTTGTCCCACACTGGCTTTTCTGCGTCCACCACCGGTGCTGGCCGTGGGTGTGGTGAAGTCGGTGGTGTTCCCGTGATGGGCTAGGCCATCCCTGGGCTAAACACCGCACGACAACGTCACTGTGCACCAAGAGTTAACAACACAAGTCATGATCGTTTTTCTTTAAAATCCGTTACTGTTATAGCGACAAGCAAATGCGTTTTACATTGCGCATCTTTCCAGACATACAAATCCAACGCATGTGCCACGTTAGCAAGCATGAACATATAAGATATGCACACACACACACACACACACACACACACACACACACACCCCAACACCACACCACACACACACACACACCCTCCACACACACACACACACACACACATGTCTGAATGCCTCGACCAATTATCCCCGTGCTTATCAATCTCCCTCCCTTTTACACGTGTCTGTGTATTCAGGCTATCTAGACACAGCATCTAGCGCGCATGTGAGACGAGTCGCGCCCCTCCTCCTCTCACTCTCTCTCATCTCTCACTCTCTTCTTCTCTACTCTCTCGTCTCTCTCTCTCCTCATCTCTCTCTCTCTCTCTCTCTCTCTCCTCTCCTTCTCTCTCTACTCTCTCTCTGTTAAAGGCAGGGTGGCAAAGAGAACCGAACACATTACCCGCGCACGCGACATTCACCCACTCTCTCTCACCCCCCACTCCCTCTCTCTCATCTCTCTCTATTCACTCTCTTTCACTTTCCTCTCTCTCTCCTCTCTCTCTCTCTCTCTCTCCTCTCTCCTCCCCCCTCTCTCTCTCTCTCTCTCTCTCTCCGCCGCCACCGACCGTGCGCCCTTTTTCCGAGCTGCTGCGTTCCTTTTATTTGCTGAGTCGCTGTTTATATCATCAGTTTTCCTGCCGTATGAATTGATCTAAACATGCCTAGTCTCGTGCATTGATTCTGTAACTGAAGCGATGTTCTATTGATTACGTGTTTTAAGGGAAAACTCAGTTTTGCTCTTTCCCTCACATTCTCTCACGTTTGTGCTTGACGCGCGTGTACTCCTTGATTGCTCGCTGTTTGCAGTGATAGTGCCGCGCCCTGGGTGGCCCCATCTGTCGTCACCCTGTACCGATTCCCCTTGCCCATGAAACAACCCGCCTGGAATTTATACAAGGACACTGTTCGTGCTCTATTGCCAGTGTTGCACAAGTGGCAGTAAAAACCACCATTAATTTGTGTGGAGATCAGATGGACCTCTTCAACCCGTGTCCATTGTTCCGGTTTTCCCCCACTCCAGCCTGTCTGTTTTGTGCTTAACACTTATTTCCTCACAAGTTACAACTGCAGTACATCACGTCCTTCCACGGCCAGATGGCCGTCCAGTCACATGTAACTCCCCCCCCCCCCCTCCAACATGGCAAGTCGTCCACAGTAATTAACATGCATCATGCTGTTAGTAGTGTACACAGACACCCAAACTAAAAGCCACGCTTGACACCAACAGAAACTTTTAGATGCCAACTCAGAACCTCTCACTCGTTGGCGTGATCATTAGCTCTTCGCTACCTAATGACCCTGTCCCGACTCTCCGCAACATCATATGGGAAGACAGAGGGGCAATAAAGTTACAAAGTACCGCTGTGCTGTGAGGAAGATTCCAAATACAATTTGCTAAGACATTTGTTCAGTTTACAAGCATGACACTGAAAAATGCCTCACAATAACACTTTATTTCCTAAAAAAATAACAAGAAAAAAGGTGCTGGCTCATGCTTAGTCCAGGTATTAGGTAGCATGGGCAAGTAAGTTTAAAATATTGTGTGCCATTGTGGGCAAACTACAAGACTCTGCATGGATGCCAAGCCATGTGTGGGATGACAACAGGCGCTGGCTACATCGCCGAGACGATTGCCAACAAGACCACAGAAAATGCAGACTCATGTGAAGGCCCCGTTATCACCGAGCTCCTTGCGGATACAGCAGCACACCACGTCACTTTCGAAACCACGGAGTACCGCATCACTGGATTCCAGTCCTGTGAGATCAACACGATGTCACAGAGACTGCCAGTGACACTGGCCCCACAACCCCAGAGATACCAACACCAGTGACACTGACCCACTACCCAAGAAAACAACCTACCAGTGACACTGACCCCACTACCCCAGAGAAAACAACTACCGTGACACTGACCCCACTACCCGAGAAAACACTACCAGTGACACTGACGCCCACTACCCCAGAGAAAACAGCTGCCAGTACTATGACCCCACTCCCCCTGAGATAACAACCACCAATGACATGACCCCACTACCCCAGAGAAAACAACTACTAATGAACTGACCCCACTACCCCAGAGAAAACAACTACCAGTGACACTGACCCCACTACCCCAGAGAAAACACTACCAGTGACACTGACCCCACTACTCCAGAGAAACAGCCACCAATGACACTGACCTCACTACCCCAGAGATAAAACAACTACTGCAGACCTGACGCCAACCACCACAGAGGACCACTCTACTGACACACAGACCCCACCACCACCAATGCCAGTACAAGCCACAGAAGCTAAATTGCATCCAGTGCTCTCTTTCTCACTGCATCTGTCCCATATCTGCATCAAAAGCCTGAATGCAGATATAACCTCAGATTGACAACAAACTGAGGATTTAAAACAGACAATGCAGAGAAAATTGACAGTCTGCAATAGTGCCAAACACCTACGCAATCAGCTCAAAAACAAACAAGCTGATTGACAGTGTGTCCACCGCAAAAGCACCCTTGAAATCAGCACGTGACTGTCACACCACACCACGGTCCACTTAAGAGTCATCAAAAATCAACGCAGCCGAACTAAAACAACAGAACAATCTAGCGACGTGTGTCTAACATAGTGTGTTCACTGAACAGAAAGACTGTCACTCACGCCTTTGAGACTACGACTCCGTCACAGTTCCAGCAACAAACCACTTTGACAACAGCAGACTGACTCCACCTGTCAAGTCTACACAGCAGTCCTACCGACAGCTCAATCAAACTACCTCCAAAATTCAGACCCGTCTCCCCCGAAAGGCAAACTGTCACTTCATTGTGGGGATTCTAACCTTCAAATATACCGACAGAGACTGGACAGACGGGACTCACACCATGTACCCAATGCCGGGGCAAAGGTGACTGACGTCCACGCTGCACGTCAGAGATTGTGCAGTTACGCGAAGTGCAAGCGGTGGCATTGCATGTGGGGAAACGACCTCACAACGCTACTCTTAACACGCTTCAGCAGACTTTGTCAGCTTCTGGACAGGTGAAAAGAGTTTTCCTGCTGCCAAATTGCTGTCCTGCCCACTTCCTAAAAACCTATCCTTGAAATTCATTTAATTGATGAATAGGAACTGCATGTCCTATGTGCAGAAACAGTGCTGTTTTTTGTTTGAAACAAATTTCGTTGATCAAAATCTTAGGATCGTTCAAGTTTACATCGATGGTATTCACCTGTCCTGCCATGGCTTGTCACTCGGTTACGGCAATCATTCAGTTTCTGCAGGGACTTCCGTGTAACCGCCTCCACGGAATACGGTAATGGGCAAACCCAAGCTATGTCAGGAACAGCCCATTCCCACAAACCGAACAGATCACAGTCTCAAAATTAAAAGAAAACCAAGTAAGCAGCCTGTCCCTACTGATTTCCGTCAGAGTGGTGCAGCCCAGTACCCCCAGTCAGTAGAATCGTCCTGATCCTGTTCTACAAATTTACCCCCAGAGTCAGTTCAACGTAGCTCAAACAATCACTTGGACAATGCCCTGAAATTGTCCACCAGAAATCCAGTTGTTCTTCTAATGAAACCTTTTCACCATGCAATGCCACCCATAGCCGTACTTAACAGACCCCCCATTACATCAATGCATGTTTCCCCCATGTGCATTTCTCCCCCTTCCCTCCTCTGCCTCAATCCTTGACACAAATGCATTCTTATCTCCTCTCCAGCTTAACAAAATTCCGTACCGAATTCAATAACACTGCTGTCTCGCCTCCAATGCAGGCCCCGAGCCCTTGCCTACCCTCCTTCCCCCCCCCCCCCCCCCCCAAATTTACCCATTCCCCTGCCTCTCACCTCCACAACCCGCCCCCCACCCCCCCCCTCACCCCAGCCGTGTCTTCCTCCTGCTTGCTCCGCTCACCTTCACCTTCCCATCAACGCCTGACCCTCCTCCTTCCCTTCCCCCTCCCCCCCAACCCCCCGTGATTTGTCCCCCCCTCCGCCCCCCCCCCCCCGCCCCCCCCCCCCCCCTCCCCCCCCCTTCCCCCCCCCCCCCCCCCCCCCCCCCCGTATTGCTAGTTTACTGTGGAACTGTACTATTACCCGACAGCTGAAAGCGACAGCCCCTGGTTGGTCTACTTTCCTGAATACTGTTCATACCATACTTGAATTGTCCTTGAACTGAACTTCATTGGCCCGGCATTTTTTGGATTTGTTGTTTTTGATATTTTAGACTGCTGATTTTATATTTTAATTGTTGTTGTAACAGTATACTATTTTGTTTTTTGCTCAGGACTTTCTCTAGATTAATTCAATGGACCATTGTAATGTAATTATACTGATACTGTTACGCATTGTCACCTAAAGTTATCATCTGCCAAAATAAATTCATGATGTTGTTTTCTTCTAACGAATCCCCTTCTATTCATCTGCTTGGGACTTAGTGAACTCGCCTTGACTCCCGTTTCAACCCTATACAGCTTTCCATACAAACTATAACTTGTCCGACGCGATGCACATACACTCTGGTGAAACAGACTTGGAATATAGTTTCATCAAGCATCGCTCACGTACAAAAGGCGCGTGACTTGACCTGATAGTTGCATCATTGCTGCAGGTCAAACCCTCAACTCTAGCCCCTCTTCTAGTTGGATATGTGTGCAGGAATCCTGCTGCCACTTTCCTTGGTATGACAACCTTGTACACATGATGGATGAATTATATAAGAGCTAATCCAAATGTCATTCTTCTCGTGATTTTAACATTGACTGTTTAAAACGCAGCCTGCCTGGATGCGACCACCACACTCTTTGGCTTGCATCAGCTTATTCATAATCCAACTAGAATCGCAAAAACATCTTCTACATTGCTGGATCATATCTACACGAACAACAAAGCCATGGTATCCAACGTAACATGTGGCAACAAAAGCATAAGTGACCACTGTCTCATTTTGTGCACTTGGTCTTGTAAACTTCCAAAGCAACAGAATAAGGGCCACACAACCATTCAATATCGCTGCTTCAAAAACTTCAGTAAGGATGAATTTTTCCTCGACTTAAGCTAGCTCCTTTCTACAGTGTACTCAATTACACAGATCCAAATGAAGCGTATAATACCTGGTATAAATCTTTCTCTCAATCGTTGATAAACATGCCCCACTTAGAAGAAAAAGGGTAAAACACAGAGTACTTCCCAGCTGGCTGACGAAAGACATTAATATAGAAATGGCACTGAGGGATGCACTTAAAACCGCAAAAAAAGTAGATGAATATAAAAAGCAGAGAAACAGAGTATCAGATCTAGTTAGAAAATCAAAATCTGAGCATTTTAGGAAACTGATAAACGCAAACAGGATACAGCATCATTATGGCGTGCTGTTAATGAAATAACTGACAAGTTGAGAAATAAATCAGATAATACTGCGACTATGTGGTCTGCTAACACTTTCAACAATCACTTCCTTCAGTAGCTGAATCAGTACAAACAGCTGCCAGTGTCACATTCTTTAATCGATATGAAACTCCAGCTGTTCTTCATCGTTTTGGTCAAAAACGATAATACTAGAGATTCATTTATCATCCCCTTGCTAGCTATTAATGAAGTTGGTTCCTTATTTCAAAACTTAAAAATAAAAAAGCAATGGTCCAGATAACTTAAAATGCTTCTATACTCAAGCTTGCTCTACCTTACATTGTTGATACCCTTACGTATGTTTAAATTTGTGTATTGATCAGAATGTCTTCCCATGTGTCTAAAGGCAGCAAAGTGATTCCCATACCCAAATCAAGAGATCTCACTGATTTAAACAATTTAGACCAATATCTCTTTTATCTGTTTATCGAAACCTCTAGAGATGCATGTTCACAACACCTAACTAAACACATGGAACATCACCAAACGTTCCACCCATTTCAGTCAGGCTTTCGTCGAAATCACTCATGCCACACGCCTTAACACACCTCTGTGATACATGCTATCAGCCATCAACGAAAGAAAACTCACTGGAACTGTTTTCCCTCGATTTTAAGAAAGCGTTTGATCTTGTAGACCACAGCATATTATTAAAAAAAAATGACTGCATATGTTCAAAATCCGGCAGTAGTCACCTTCATTCAGTCATACTTGAAAGCAGGACCCAGCGTGTTTACTTAAACGGTACTTATTCCTCTGAAGGAATAGTGAGCTGTGGCGTTCCACAAGGCTCGTCCTTGGACCTCTTCTCTTCTGTATTTTTATAAATGACCTACCGATGCACATATCTCACAATGATGTCAGCTGTGATCTGTTCGCTGACGATAGTTTCCTTCACTGTAGGATACAAACATCATGTCTGTACAAATATCGTTACAACAAAGTATCACTGATTCTTAGAATGGTGCAACCAAAACCGAATGGTCCTTAATCCGCACAAAACAAAATGTATGGTCCTAGCATCGAGACAGAAACATCAACGACAGCATCTTATGTTGACCTAAAAATGAGTGAAACCTTGATCGAGCAGTTACCCGAACACCGTGCTTAGGCGGATCATTGATGAGAACTTTAAATGGCAATCACATATAAATCATGTTTGCAAACAGTTTGGCTCGCAATTTGTTTTTACTCAATAAGCTCAGTTATTATGTTGAACCACATACCGGAAATTATTTTTGAAGCCCATTGCCTTTCTCACATCACTATGCGTCCACTGTCTGGAGTGGTGCCGGTGAAAATCACATAAAAAAAGATCAACTCTATGCATAGACGGGGAATTAAGCTGATTCTTCCCGACAAGTCTCTATCAACCGCGGCAAATTCGCAAAACTAATGATGTTACCACTGCAGAGCCAACTGACCTATAATAAGGCATACTAATGTTAAAGTCCATGCAAACATGGCGCCAATATATCTTGCTGAGTTTATCCAAAGCAACAACGCGATATGATTCAAATAATTACATTTTAACCACGTCCGCATTGATTTGTTCAAACTATTTTGCATATTTTGGTCCATCTGTGTGAACTCCTTCCTCCTCTGCCAAAACATGCCAATCACTGCCGTCCTTCAATCACAGTACTTAAACATTTACTTGAACAATAAATCAAACCTTTTGATCATAGTCTCAACGCCCTACTTTTTATGCTTGCCCTCTATATTAGCTAATGAAAATGTGTGTGTGTGATGTTGTGTTGTGTGTGTGTGTGAGTTGTGTTTGTGTTATGTGTGTGTGTGTGTTGTGTGTGGTGTGTGTGTGGTGTGTGTGTGTGTGTGTGTGTGTGTTGTGTGTGTGTTGTGTGTGTGGTGTAGTGGTGGTGTATGTGTGGTGTTGCGCATGCATTGTGATGTGTTGAGGCTGTGAGTGATGAGCGCAGCGGGGTACGGTCTGATTGTGTTTGTGTAATTTTGTATGGATTTTTTTTTTTTTCCTTATATTATTATTTCTTATTACATAATTTATGTTAATATAATAATGTTGCTATAATCTTCATTGTTTCTGTCATTATTGTGCAGTCTGTATAGTTGAATGTTGTAAAAAGCAAGGACAGATTGGAAGAATAGCACTAGCCTAAAATCTCTATCCTTGAGTAATAAAGTTTTTGAGTCTTGAGTCTTGAGTCTCTCTCTCTCACACACACACACACCTCACACACACACACACACACCACACACACACACACACACACACACACACCACACACACACACACACACACACACACACACTTGCGCTTGAACACACCAACACACCACACACACACACACACACACAACACACACACACACACACACACACACACACACACACACACACACACACACACACATATATAATATATATAACAACACACACACACACCCACACACACACACACACACACACACACACACACACACACACACACACACACACACACACACACACACAACACCACACACACACACAATCGTATGACCATCTTTACCTGTGCATTTCTGTTGGTGAAGTCAATGTCGTCCAGAGCAATATCCCCCATGGGGCCATTTCCTCGAACCCCTTCAAATACACCTGAACACAACGCACCACAAACTGCATTACCCCAACCTCTTCAAACACCACCTACACACAAACTCCACACCAAACTACATTACCCCGAATCCCTTCAAACACCACCTACACACAAACTCCACACCAAACTAAATTACCCCGAACCCCTTCAAACACCACCTACACACAAACTCCACACCAAACTACATTACCCTGAACCTCTTCAAACACCACCTACACACACAAACTCCACACCAAACTACGTTACCCTGAACCTCATCAAACACCACCTACACACAAACTCCACACCAAACTACATTACGCCGAACCTCTTCAAACACCACCTACACACAAACTTCACACCAAACTACATTATCCTGAACCCCTTCAAACACCACATACACACAAACTTCACACCAAGCTACATTACCCCGAACCCCTTCAAACCACCACCTACACACAAACTCCACACCAAACTATATTACCCCGAACCCCTTCAAACACCACCTACACACAAACTCCACACCAAACTATATTACCCCGAACCCCTTCAAACACCACCTACACACAAACTCCACACAAACTACATTACCCTGAACCCCTTCAAACACCACCTACACACAAACTCCACACCAAACTATATTACCCCCCGAACCCCCTTCAAACACCACCTACACACAAACTCCACACCAAGCTACATTACCCCGAACCTCTACAAACACCACCTACACACAAACTCCACACCAAGCATACATTACCCCCGAATCCCTTCAAACACCACCTACACACACACTCCACACCAAGCTACATTACCCCGAATCCCTTCAAACACCACCTCCATACACACTCCACACCAAAACTACATTACCCCGAACCTCTTCAAACACCACCCTACACACAAACTCCACACCAAGCTACATTACCCCGAATCCCTCCAAACACCACCTACACACAAACTCCACACCAACTACATTACCACCCCGAATCCCTTCAAAAACCACCTGAACCAACACACCACATAAAACAGCAGTACCCCTACCCCATCACACACACACACACATCACCACACACACACACACACACACACACACACACACACACCACACACCACACACACACACACACACACGCACACTCACCCCGCGCACCGCACGCCGCACCCACTACGCACCACACATCACACACACACACACACACACACACACACACACACACACACACACACACACACACACACACACACACACACACACACACACATCTCAATCCTTGATCGAATGAAGGCTTACTTCTCTCTCTCTCTCTCTCTCTCTCTCTCTCTCCCTCTCTCCTCTCTCTCTCTCTCCTCTCCATCTCTCTCTCTCTCTCTCTCTCTCTCTCACCTCGCCTCTCTCTCTCTCTCTCTCCTCCCCTCCCCTCTCCCTCTCCTCTCTTTTTTCTGTGTGTGTGTGTGTGTGTGTACACACACACACACACACTACACACACAACACACACACACACACACACCACACACACACACACACACACACACACACACACACACACAACGAAACCACCCCGACGCACATGATAGTCGAGGTTGCCACCACGGGGGCCTGAGCGAAGCCATCTTGTCGCCCTGTCCTCCAGTCGGTTCCACACGGTGTAGTTGCCCGCGCCCACCTGCACCACACCTGCAGCGTCCCGATCTGGCGCCGTCATGTGGTACCAGAACGTCATGCAGCGGCTCTGGCTGGGCTGGAAGTCTGGCTCACCAGGCCACACGGTCCCCGGACGTCACGGGGAGGACGTCTTCCATGTACACGTAGGTCCCTGTGAGATCACAGAAGAACGGTTTGGTTGTTGGTATGAAATAGCAAGTCTCTCTGTATATATATGTTATATACTCCCTGTGAGTCCGATCCAGCGATGAAAGGCCTATGAGCAGGCAGTACCAGTCGATCTGCACTCGGGAGGATTGCGATGGTTCCCTCATGCAGCTAGTGAAGGGTTTTCCATATTTATAACATATATTCTTAATTTTATGCTCCCATTTTCTTCACCTTCACCCCTCCCCCCCTTTTTTGTCTTCTTTTTTTCTTTTTAGTTCAAATCTTTGCCAAGTCATTACTATAATGACGGAAGAATTGTTAGCCTGCACTTGTGTTCCCCCACTACATATTGTTCGGCTGTATATACACACACATAAAACATATATATATATATTATATATATATATATATATATAAAATATATATAATATATATATATATTATATATATATATAAATATATATATATAAATAAAATCAGGGTTAAAAGCCACTCAGACGCAAAAGGTGCTCAACCATGTAGGGAGCGACTACCAGTATAAAATAGGATTTTAAAATGAAGAGGTTAAAACCTACAAGCTTGTTTCAAGCAAAAGCGCTCTCCTCAGGGTATACAATACAATTTGGGACGCACCGGTGTTATATACCGTGGTGTGTGGCGGGAGTTCTGTGCGTGTAGCACGTGCCTCCGGTTTTCTTTTTGGGCGCGTTAGGGGGACGGCCACGGAATGGTGCATTGACAAAGATTTCCATTTATGCCTGCAATTGTTTATCATTTCTACTTTAGAGTTCAGGGATGCTAGGTGGGGTTTACATAATATCAGCCACTTTTCTGTGGTACATAAGTTGCATTTTTTAGAAATGTTGTTGTATGGTGTTGCTCTTTTTATAATTTTCCATGATATGTTGTAATCTATTTTCCTATTTTTCAGCTTCCAAATATATTTACTTAATTCTGTTTGGTTTTTATATTTTTCATTTTGAAAGACTGTTTATGGTTTGCATATCTGGTTTTAAAGTGGTTAGCCGTGATTCCTATGTATGTTTTCTTTATCACTGTCTGTTGTTACCGTAGCTTGGTACACAATATTGTTGTAGAGACATTTATTATTCAAAGGGCACTGGTCTTTTTTAGTGCAATTACAAGATATCCTTTCATCACCCTCTTTGGTTGTGTTGTTTTTGGTTTTATTGGAAGAAATCAATTATATTTTTAAGGTTGGGCATACACGAGTATGATAGCTTGACGGTATTTTTGTTGAATATTTTAGATAGTACATGTTCTTTTGGGAATGATGTTTTAAGGATTCTGAGGAATTCTTTTCCTACGTTAGTTTTTGTTCTTCCATCAATTATATATATACAATTATATATATATATATATATATATATATATATATATATATATATATATATATATATATATATTATATATATATATATATATATAATTGTATGTATATATATATATATATATATATATATATATATATATATATATATATATATATATATATATATATATATATATATATATATATATATATATATATATATATATATATATACATATATATATATATATACACAATTGAAGTAAAAAGGCAAACAAGCAATGTAAACAAATATAATCCAATATTTCGAGCGGCTGCTCTTTTCAAGGACGACAGACTGTGTAGTCACGTCAAAAGTGGAGTGACATCATCAGGTCGATGCTAAAAGAAAACTTGGTCATGACGTAATGTCATCCCCAATGATGAAAAGTTTTAAACAACCACCCTGTTTGTTATTATTTTGCCCTCCCCCCCCCACCAAATACTAAACCCCCCCCCCCCCCCCCCCCCCCCCCCCCCCCTCCTTTTCTCTCTCTCTGTCTTCTCTGTCTCTCTCATTCTCTCTCTCTCTCCCCTCCCTCTTCCTCCCCCCCCTCTTTTTCCTCTCTCTCCCTCTCTCTCTCTCTCTCTCCCCTTCTCTTCTCTTCTC
>CM031616.1:60388502-60393502 GCA_018398815.1 Conus ventricosus
GGACCATTTTGATGGTGAGGTCAGACGGGAATCTAACCACATTGTAATTTCCATTGAATCTGTCCAAGAGTGGCTGTTACCTTGGGCTGTCCCATACGTGTGGTCATTGGACGGTCCAGTGGCTGAGGTGCCTGTTCCCCTGGCTTGTCGTGTCCAGTCAAACTTGTCAGCGCCGCTGCGGTCCTGCTGGTAGCCGCACAGCTGCGGGTCTTCAAAGTTGCACGTGCCCGCTTCCAGCCCGCTGGAATTACCTGCCAGGTGTAGGCCAAGGTTAGAAATATCCTTGATCGTGACAAAATGAAAGCAAAAAGGCATTGAAAGAAAACAAAATGGGTCCTTTGGAGGTTTATTTATCTCTAGGGATAAATGATCTGTAATGGTGCCAGGGATAAAGGCACCGTATTTTCTGAATTCTAATGTTTTATGGAGTACATTTAAGATGACATGCACTGTAATGTCTGTGTGATCAACATGAAGCTTAATGTATGACAGCGGTTTTTTTCTATGAAACACACCGTCAGCTGTTGATGCCATCATCATTGTGTTAGGGTTTGCTTTAGTTGCTTTTTTGTGAATAAAAAGTTCTTCAGGTTCAATTCAGAACGTGATTCGTTGAAAATGTCATAAATCCCCCACAAATCCGAACAGTAGTTAGCCGATATGATTTAGGCTACGTATGTTATTCACAATTATAAGTTTTCTAGCAAATGCTTACTAAACCTTCAAGCTGATGCCTGAATTCAGAATTTCCCAACATTACGTACGGACTCAGTAACCAAACAATTCGCTTTCAAAACAACTGGCAGGGACACAGTACTCATTTCCTGGGTCTGTATCCTTTCATCTTCACCCACGTCTCTTCCTGCTATATTCTCTCTCTCTCTCTCTCTCTCTCTCTCTCTCTCTCTCTCTCTCTCTCTCTCTCTCTCTCTCTCTCTCTCTCTCTCTCTCTCTCTCTCCATCTCTCTCTCTCTCTCTCTCTTTATATATATATATAAATATATGATTATAAACAAAGCTTGCTCTTATGTCTTAGATTGAAGAAACTGGGCACTTGTGTCTTAAGAAATTGAGCACTTGTGTGTCTTAGGAGGTTTTCTTTTTATATTTTCTACTTTTCACAAGAAAATGTAGCTTGTTTTGCTGTTTCATGATTTTCTTTTGCTTCTTAGGTGGGACCTTTGATTGTTTTTTTGAAAACTCAACAAACATACTATGGTATTGCACACCAGCCTTTTCTGGATAGCATTCTGCTTAAAACCGAAAAGGCAGCGGAGTCAAGTTACCAGTTTCCGTGGTCACTGAGCAGAAACAATCAGGTTTGGAAATATCGGTATCTGACCAGGAGTTATGATATGTTAGTGAGTTTCCTCTCCTTTGAAGACTGTCTTCCCCTTGGAGACTATAAGCTTGCAGAAGTCTCATTGTGAGAAGCATTTATTATTCACCCACTCAAGCACACACTGTTAGTTAGGCAGAATTATCTACCACTGCAGATATGAATGCTTATCTCTCCCTATTTCTTCAATCTAAGATATAAGAGCAAGCTTGTTTATAATTCAATATTTCTTGCAGTCATTGCAACACCAAGCTGCTCTGTTACTTAGATTTAGAATTATATATATTATATATAATTATATATTAATATATATTAATATAATATATATATTATATTATATATATAATATATATATATATATATATCTTGGCCAAGACTTTGCTGACTATTATCTTTAATACTGCTGAAGTATCATGTGTATGCTAGACTATTGCATCCATCATTGTTCTTACATTGAAACTATGATTGCTGTTGTCATCCTTCTGTCGCTACTATTCTCTCTTGGCAACCACGCAGCTGAAAGTTTGTGTTTAAAAGCATTTTAAAGGTTTGCATCGTTGATTAAGATAGACCTAAAGTTACAAAACTCAGTTCCAGCGCGGAGTAAAGGCGTTACTTGTTCTCTAAGATATAAGAGCAAGCATTGTTTATAATTCAATATTTCTTGCAGTCATTGCAACACAAGCTGCTCTGTTACTTACATTTAGAATTTATAGTTTATATATATTATATAATATATATATATATAATATAAATTATATATATATATATATTATATATATATATATATAATTAATAATATATATCTTAGCCAAGACTTTGCTGACTATTATCTTTAATACTGCTGAAGTCATCATGTGTATGCTAGACTATTGCATCCATCTTGTTCTTACTATTGAAACTATGATTGCTGTTGTCATTCCTTCTGTCGCTACTATTCTCTCCTGGCAACCACGCAGCTGAAAGTTTGCATCGTTGATTAAGATAGACCTAAAGTTACAAAACTCCAGTTCCAGCGCGGAGTAAAGGCGTTACTTGTTCTTGCACTTTTATCACTTTGTGTCCCCCCTGTTCTATTCAGGAAATTGTGCTCATGGGAAGTCATATCTAGGTACGTCTATGGCGAGGGGTGTGGGGATACGTTAAACGTTGGCACTTGACATCATTGCAAACAGACTTACAGTATCCATTCCGGATGGAGATGTCATCCACAGCGATGTCTCCTGTATGCCATTGCCTCGGATACCTTCCAGCACCACCTGTCACGTCACACCAATGTATTCAATAGCTGTGTCGTGTGCGTGTGTGTGTGTGTGTGTGTGTGGTGTGTGTGATGTTGTGTGGTTGTGGAGAGAGCACCACCACAGAGAGAGAGAGAGAGAGAGATGAGAGAGAGAGAGAAACGAGAGAGAGAGAGAGAGAGAGAGAGAGAGAGAGAGAGAGAGAGAGAGTGGGTGTGATGTGTGTGTGTGTGGTGTGTGTGTGTGTGTGTGTGTGGTGTGTGTGTGTGTGTGTGTGTTGCAATATGTATATTCTGCAATGTTGTTAATCCATCCTTTTTTCTGTCGTCCTTACACACACACAACACACACACACACACACACACACACACACACACACACACACACACACACACACACACACACACACACACACACACACACACACACACAATTCGAACATAGAAAAAGGCCGCGTGCGGATAAAAAGTACACATTGCTTTGCGGGTGTATCTCACACACACCACACACACGCGCACGCGCGCGCGCACACACACACACACAACACACACGCACACACACACACACACACACACACACACACACACACCACACACACACACACACCACACACGCACCACGCACACACACACACACACACACACACACACACACACACACCACACACACACACACACACACCACACACAAAACACACACACAACACACACACACACCTTCGAACACAGAAAAAGGCTGCGTATGGATAAAGTGAACACATTGCTTTGCTCTCTGTATCTGAAACAGCAAGTAACATGACACACGGAGAACAGAGTGAAGAAATACGTCAAGAACGACTCGTATAAATGAAAAATCTCCCTTCCCCCGTTTGTTTTCTTGTTCAGTGACCTTCCACTAAGGGAGGACATTGTTCTAACGCAGCCACCAATGGTTATGTAACATGGCTTTGTTGAAATAATCCTCCAAAGAACTGCTACGGGGGGGGGAGGGGGGGGGGGAGACGGAAAGAAAGACAGAAAAAAGGATGGGTTAACACCACTGCAGAATGAACAGGAGAAGCCATTGCCTTGGTAGACACGAGCCACAAACTGGAGGAACCGTTCTTCAGGGTGACGCCCCTGAGGTGAAGAACGTGAGAAAGAGTGGATTAACATTTATTTTATTTTTTCTTGAATGTATTTATTATGATTATTATAAAAATGTTATTTTCTAAATATATTTCTGTATCATGCTTCTATTACCTTTACCTTCACAGCAGTTGTTAGCAGTATCATCAGTAATACTATTGTTAGTGTTGATCTTACCACCATTAGCACTGACATTAGCACATGCTGTTCAAGAATCCTCTAACCCACTCTCCTTTCTCCCACAGTACAACTGCTATTGCCTTATTATCACCAAAAGGGGTAGTAGTCCTGTCTTGATTTATCATTTCAATATTTTCACCTTCATTGGTATTCCTATCAGTAATATAATTATCATCATTGCTACCTTGGCTCACGCACTGTCTCCCTTCTAACAGCCCCCTTTTCATTCAACGCCTACCTTGCGCTGAAGAGACCAGAGCTAAGTGACAAACTCGTTCATTTTCGTTGTCCTGTTTCTTTTGTGTCTTGCCTGTAGAAGAACTCAGAGGTCGAAACGCGTCGTGTTTTGTCTTGTGACTCGTTTGTCCGCGTTTCTCTTGGCGGGTTCGCTAACATTTCTTTAAGATTTGTTTGGATGAACAACATGGCAGAACGGACAGCGAAACCGTTGCCTCGTCATGTAACCGGACAGAACTGGAGGTACCAGTCGAACCGTTCTTCATGGCGGCGCCCCAGTGGTTCCCCACGGGGTTCACGGACATGAGAGAAAGAAGCCCCTCACCCCCCCCCCCCCCCCAAACTCACGTTGAACTGTTTGGGGTTGTTGCCGATGCTGATGTCCACCGTGGCCTTCCTCCAACGGTTCCCCTGGGTGCCGGACTTGGTCCACACCGCCGCGCCCAGGTTGGCGTCGCTGGTGACATAGACGTTCAGGGTCTTGACGTTGGCGCCGTACATGTGGTACCAGAAAGTGACACACTGCACGCCCGACCCGCTCTGGGAGGGGCTCAACAGGCGCGCTTTGTCGTTGGGGCGCCGAGGGAAGACGTCTCGATGTAAACGTAGTAGCCGTCTGGAACCAACGTTAAAACAAGGTTAACGACGCGTCTGTGCCTGTGAAAAGTCTATGCGGTGCTTAAGTTCGAAATAACAATCTGGCATCAGAGATCGAAGTCGATTTCCATGTTTGTATTTTTTCACAGTTTTCCATCTCAGCACTTTCTCCGCCTGTTGACAAAAAGTGATAACTCATTACCAGAAATAAGAATGTCAGGGAATGCTTTTTTTAGCTCTCTAGTGTTGACAGCCAGACTAATAAGAATCTTGATTACA
>CM031616.1:60396002-60408217 GCA_018398815.1 Conus ventricosus
AAGGAGAGTTACGTTGAGTATTGGCGCGCACAGCGTTGCAGGCAAATTTCAGAGCTGTATGGCCACTAGACTTACGCCTTTAGGGAGGACAGTAAAATTGATTATTATACGAACACTAATTGGGAGGGACGTAACTTCTCCTTCCTCCACAATAGGCTCGTAATAATTTCAATTAAACTGCAACCTCCTAGCGTAGGTCTAGTTTAATTTTCTAATTATCACTCGCCTATTGCTCCCGGAAGGGAAGCTACGTTGAGACTTTAGAGAAAGTAAGGATAGTGGCCAATATAAACATCACAGGCCAGACATGTAATGCCACACACATTTATTCACAATGATCCTTCATCATTTTCATTTGCTGTTCACATAGCCATCAAGTACCTTCTGGCTGAAACTGGCACTGTTCTGTCTCTTATAGTATTTACAGAATGTCTTTTCATTTGTCCAGCCCGCTGCTTTAAATTTGTTTTCAATGAAACTCCAGCCTGGGCGGCTGCACTGCAGCTTGCACCCTTTAGCGCGCTAGCACCTCTAGCACCTATTTCATCCATCACGCGAATGTCAGCTTACCCACAGGTGCGTGAGGTTTGGTGTGACTGATAAATAACTGCTGTTGGTGACTGCCTCAGATCCTTAGTTGTGTCAATATACTGCTTCAAGTGTTTCACTGGACACAGATTTTCATTCTTTGCAAATGCCCTAATCTCTGCTGGTTCTGTATGTTTCCCTGGCTTTGTTGTTTTCAATACACATGTAAATTGTAACACACGTTTACAATCAAACATCTTTACCTCACTTGTTTTCAAAGAGTATAAAGCATGACCTTTTTGTCCTGTAACTAAAGCTAACAACATGCAAGTTTTCAAAGTCAGTTCTTTCAAGTCAATGATTGATGGGAGATAAGCAATCTAAATAACTAAGTACAGTATTTAACATCCCAAGTGACCTTATATCTGGGTAAGGAAGGCCTATGTTCAAATGCTCCTTTCACAAGTTTGCCAATTACTGGATTCACTGATGGCAGATAGGCGGACAAAGCGCAGCGCGCAGAGTTTATAGCACTGTGGCTTGCTCCAGCACTAAAAAGTTCGGCAAGAAAGTTTGCTGCCTGCACAATGTCAGGCACATCATGTGGGAATACTATTCTTTGCTGCGTACTGCTTCCACTTGGCAATGTAGGTGTTGTACACTGCGCGTGTGTGGGGGCGCCAAGAACTGACGATTAGCGCTGCTGCCTGGTTGGAACAGCATTCCTTCTGGTAGGCCTACCGCTCCCTGATACTTTGCATACCATCAGTTAAAGGCGGGGGGAGAAGGGGGTGGGTTCTCCCTGCTGCGTGGGGAGGGAGAGGATGGTGTCTCGTGTTGGTAGCAGTACTGGGTCTTGTGTCAGCAGCTGTGTCAGCAGAGGCCACCAGAGCACCACCACTACCCCCATCGCTCGCTCTCTCTTCACCTTCCCCAACACTGCCGTGATCGTGCTAAAGGGGGAAAGGCATAAAATTGAAGGTTACTCCAAGGGAGAGAAAATGCATCTACTGCATAGGCGCTTGGGTCAGGTCTGTAAGAAACATAGCGCTGCATTTGGTTGTTCAACCTTGAGGCAAAGAGGTCAATGTCCGGATTCATATGCAATTGTATCAATGCTTTGTGAAGCTCTTCTCTGTTCAACTTCCATTCTGCATCCAGGTTATTTTCCTTGACTCCTCATCTGCTGCTGTGTTTTCCTTACCTGGAATATAAGCAGCACTCAACCGTACGTGATTGTCAATGCACCAGTTTCATATCTTCTGTGTCATCAAATTACATGAATCGGAATGACTTGTTCCCATATGATTGATAGATGCAACAGCAGTTGTGTTGTCTATCATGATACGGACATGTCGCCCATAAACCTGATTTAGGAAACATTTCAAAGCAAAAAATGCTTGCCTTAAGTTCCAGATAGTTGATGTGAAAATCTTTTTCTTCTGGCAGCCATTCTCCCCAGATTTTGACTGTTCACATGCACAACCCCATCCAGTTTTTGATGCATCCGAGGTCAGGGTGACATCAGGCTCTGTTTGGTGAATAACATTTAAGCAGTCTCAATGTTGTTGATCCACCAATTTAGTTCTCTTTTGGCAAGAAGGCGACAATGTCATGTGTCTGTCAAAATTCCCTGCATACAGCAACAGTGCTGTCTTTTTCCTCTTTCTCCAGCTGTCTATAATGAAGTGGCCCATACATCCCCGCTGGAAAGGAAGCCACTATCTTTCCAATCACTCTCACCATATCCCTGATACTCACTGTATCTTTCTTGACAGCTGACAGGCAAATTGAAACCATGTCTGCTACTCTCTCAGGTGTTAAAGTTACTGTCACTGACTCAGAGTCAATGATGACTCCCAGATACTGAATGCGACGAGTGGGTTCTAGTACTGATTTTGGGGGATGGATGATAAATCCCAGAGACCTCAGAAGTTTCACTGTGTTAAATACATTAGAGGCACATGACATTCTCGTCTCTGCAAACAAAAGTGAATCATCCAAAAATACTGAGGAAAGATGACGTTCCCCTCTCAAGGTCGCAAACACAGGTTTTAACAGCTTGGTGAATTTACGTGGTGCAAGTGCCAGCCCATTAGGCAGACAGTTAAACTACCAAAGCTGGTCATCCCACTCAAATCTGAGAAATCTTCTGCGTTCCTCTTTGACTGTTTACTGAGTAGTATGCATCCTTCAAGTCAATTGAAGCCATGAAGCAGTTTGGAGTCACTAGTTTTAGAGCAGTATGCAAGGTTTCCATTGTTGAAGTGATAATAAACGATATCTTCGTTTAGTTTCTTTAAGTTCAGAATCATTCTATGAGTTCCATCTTTCTTCGGAAGAACAAAACTGGTGACACAAACTGCTCTGCTTCAGCCTGACACTTTGAAATCACACACCTTTTTGGCAAAGTTTCTGTATTTCTTTGTCAATAACTTTCTTTTCTGATGCATTTAACTCGGGCTGGAAAGTGTAATCCTGTCTGATTTGGCCAATATCACAATCAAATTGAAGGCTCACGCCTTGTACTGTTTCTAAAATTTCAGGGTCTTTTTGTCAAATTTTTCCATCTATCAACATATTGTGTAAGCCTGCCACCTTGAAAAAGTAAAGCCTCCTGTCTCATTTCATCCAGCAGATGAGGAGGGATAGTGTGTTCACCTGGCCATCCAAGAGTGACACAGACTCTAGGCTTTCTTCTGGTAGAACTGTCTTGCGTTTCTGTTCCCCTGGAACTTCTTTTGATGGCCGTAGTGTTGCTGTCTCTGGCCTAAAAAAATGACGTTTTTCTTTGTTGTTGGCTTTCTGCCATGGTCTGTTACGTTGTCTGTTGTCATAACGACTTGGGCCTGCACCATGTGACAGTCTGTCCGCTCTTTGATCTCCTTGATGGAAGCAGTCAGATTGTCTCCAAAGAGCTGACCAGTAATGGGAACACTCTCACTGCACAATCCTGTCAGCGGGTCTGGGGAGATGAGGGCGCAGGACCTGTCTGCGTTTTACTGACAGCTCGTGACATGCATGACCCAACAAGGCCAGAGCATCAGCGTTCTGATCAGTGACAGAGGCTTTGATGTCTGCATCAGTCAACTTTTTTCTTGCTATATGCTTTGAGTATAGCCTGAGTGTTCTGTGCCAGTGCTGCTGTGGCTTTGACAATGGCTCTCTGCACTGAAGCCATCTTAACATCAGCCTGTTTGACAGTGGCTGGCAAATCCGTCCAGATTTCTGTATTCACTTTGGGCACCTGAAGCTTGGGGCAGTTGTCTGGGCGTTGGTATTTATCAAGCCTTTCTTTAAATTTTGTTTCAGAAAGCCCCTGTGCAAATCTTTTTATTAATGATCTCAGCCATTGAGTCAGCCCTTTGTCAGCTGTTTTCTCTTTATTGTCCAAGTCTTGTTCTATCTCCTTTAACAAGTCATCATCTTGACAATCAAGGGAAATAGTATCCACAGCACCATCATAGATTTCTCCATCTAACCCATGACTCAGAGTCCTCATTATTGCTCAGAGTGGCATTAGCAGTTTTCTTAACCGGCTGTTCACCTTTCGTGCGCCTGTACTCGCCACGGTGGGACCATGACCCAGTTTCTTCTCCCTCCTCCAGAGAGAGAATCGCGCCGTCTCTTAGTGCCTGAGACGTGATCCGGTCTTTGTCCGAAGTTTTGGCGGTCAACAGCTTGTGAATAGCCTCTTCCAGTCTAGAAAATCAGTCATCCATTTGACTGATGCGAGCATCAAGCCTCTCGACTTTATCTTCCTTATCTATAGGTGCGACCTTTGCTCCTGTGCCCCTGAATGACTGGCCATGCTTTGCTTGGGTTATATCTTGAGCATGTACCGCACACAGGCGGAATGGTACTGCCAAATCGCACACAGGCGAACAGGAGAGTTGTATATCGCACACAGGCGAACGGATAATTGTATGTCGCACACAGGCGAATTAAGGTACAGCCGCACACAGGCGAAAGTTATGAACTATACTCCAAACTGTATGGTCATATGATGCATGCAACACAGGCGTGCGCTTCTCTCAGAGAAGTTATTATTTCCCATTAATTCAATCCAATTATACACGTACACCACTTTTTACGCTGCCAAGATCTACTCGTGAATGAAAAAAGGGGTTGCCACTCACCTTCAAGTTCTTGTGTACTTTGCACACTGGTCTCATTCACTTGTACTTACGTTATCATTCATTCATGTAGACTACCTACACATGCTCACACATCCGTTGCCTGCAAACGCCAGCGTCCAATTGCCTGCAACGCTGTGCGCGCCAATACTCAACGTAGCTTCCCTTCCGGGAGCAATAGGCGAGTGATAATTCACAACCAGTCCTGAACAGAAGCCACCCCAACCCTAAATGGTTGCTATCCAAATCCTGAACAGTTGCCATCCAAATCCTGAACAGTTGCCATCCAAATCATCAATGGTTGCCATCCACATCCTGAACAGTTGCCATGTAAATCCTCAATGGTTGCTATCCAAATCCTGAAAAAGTTGCCATGTAAATCCTCAATGGTTGCTATCCAAATCCTGAACAGTTTTCCATGTAAATCCTCAATGGTTGCTATCCAAATCCTGAACAGTTGCCATCAAATCCTGAACAGTTGCCATGTAAATCCTCAATGGTTGCCATCCAAATCCTGAACAGTTGCCCTGTAAATCCTCAATGGTTGCCATCCAAATCCTGAACAGTTGCCATGTAAATCCTCAATGGTTGCCATCCAAATCCTGAACAGTTGCCATGTAAATCCTCAATGGTTGCCCTCCAAATCCTGAAAAGTTACCGTCTAAATCCTCAATAACTGTCATCTGAATCCTGAACAAAATGTCATCTAAATCATCAACAGCTGCCCTCCAAATCCTGGACAATTGCTATCCAAATCCTGAACGGTTGCATCCCAATTCTGAGAAGTTGCCATCCTAGTTCCCCAGCCTACCTTCAGGCCCAAGTCCGACCGGATGAACCGAAACATGCAGTAAGCAAGCAAGTCACAGAATGGGTCAAAACACCGAGCCAGTGACCATTCTTCTTCAGTTTGCTGGAAACACGGCCACTGAACCCAACTGTGTCATCTCAAACCCCTCACTGCTCACTCCTTTCACATCGCGTGTGTAGTGTACATGACGCCACTTTTTCAATTATTACAATATATCATCAATAAATTCATTTAGTTGGCTGTTCCTGTGCTTTACCAATGAACATTTTTGTCGTCAAATGCGTCCACAATTTGTCAGCAATTCCTGGTCAACTATCAATAAAACATGAACCAGTGAAAGTGTTAAGCTCTTAACTGATAATCCTCTGAAATGTTGTCTTTTTTTTTTCCCCGCTTTTCGTTGGTTCTCTTTTGCCCCGAAAAACATGTACTAAGTACACTGAAGGGTATGACTTGTTTGATGTCGCAAACTGTCTATTCTTGCTGAGCCTTCATTTTCAGAATGAATAAGCAGGTATCCTTTGAAATTTAACATAGATCAGTTTCTTGTCGGATTCTTCTTAACTAAGCGTGAAGTAAAAAAAAAAATAGATTCAACACCTTCCTCAATTATTAGCACATGCCTTCTTTTTTTTCCATTGATCAACTGGATACAGATATTTCTGATGTTACTGTGAAACGGTCAGATGGCCAACCTTAACCCCACAACGCTGGACCAAGCCTTCACGATCTTTAACACCGCACACACATTCCAACAACTCCGTTAAAGTCCACAGGGGAAGTCACGGTGAAACGCCCCTGTTTCCATTGCGTTGCCTTGGTTACCAGACCGCTCCAGTGGTGCCGCCGGGCAAGGAGCCGTTGGTGGCGGTGTAGACGTTGAGCGTTCCTAGGCTGGTGCCGTACATGTGGTACCAGAAGGACAGGCAGTGCACGGTGCTGCCCGTCTTGGACAGACTTTCGCTCAGCAGCCACGCTTTGTCCCCTCTGTGGCGGGGCTGGCTGATTCGATGAACACGTAGTAACCTGCGGCAACCCGAGACAGCCAGTGGATACACCAGTAAAAGAAAAGGAGAGGCCATAATGAACTCTCATTAAAGCAAACAGCAGCGCTGATCATAAACACGGCACCTCCAACCAACAAAACACGACGGTGATGATCATGCTGATTTCAAAGCGAGGTGACTGCAAGTAACCTCTCTCTCTCTCTCTCTTCTCTTCTCTTCTTTCTTTTCTTTCTCTCTCTCTCTCTCTTCTCTCTCTCTCCTCTCTCTCCCTCCCTCTCCCCCTCTCTCTCTCTCTCTCATCTCTCTCTCTCTCTCTCTCTCTCTCTCTCTCTCTCTCTCATGCTTTTAATATCTTAAAACTAGTGAAATTACGAAATTATTTTTAACCTGTTTAGTTAATCCTCCAGATAACAGGGACAAACAAATCACAAGACGAAACACGACGCGTTTCGACCTCTTATGCATTTTTCAGGCAAGACGAACAACATTCAGGACAATGAAAACGAAGAACGAGCAATTAATTATCTTCTCGAACTCGGGGCAAGATGGCGTCGATTATGCTGATGATAATGACGATAATGGTTATCACCGTAACCCATATTTTCCGGTTACGATAATAATCTGCTTCGTTTGTTTAGTTTTCACTGAAAAACACGATCTACAACACCCTTATCCTGCTTTTTTTCTGAACACCTCTCAGTATGTGGAAAACAGTCGCACAACATAATTACGGGATATAAACACCACAATCAAATTAACAACGCTCAGCAGCTTAGCCATGCATAACATTTGCAGGAAAGGGGCCACAATATACTCCTGAGTGACACGTACCCTCTACAACAGATGGACCAATGTTACATTTTACTGACACTGTTAGAATGATAGATACCTGGCCAGCGCACTCGGCAAGGCCTGGAAAGCGAGCAAATCCGCAGTCGTGATTCGAGCTTCGCACACGGCAGATGTTTTCTTCTCCTGTGCACTCAGCCATAAGTGATGGACCGAGTGACCAGACTTTGCATTTGGATGAAACGAGGACCCTTGTGCATCACATGTTTAGTTTTTACACACAGAAAGGGGGGGGGGGGGGGAGGGGTGTACTATTATGATACACAAAAAGAAAGACAAAGAGAAAGCGGAGCGAACCATGTGGGAGCGCGTACACCCTGGAAAAGGTTAAAACGGGTTAAGGGTTCAAATCACAGGTTAATGACCTCAAGGACAGTAAAGTGCTACAATTCATCATGTGTCTGTGGTACGGCATGGTTAATTCGGAGCCTATCCCTCTTCTTCCGCCATTATTAAACTTTCCGTCCCTCTTCTTCCGCCACTGTCAAACTTTCCATCCCCTTCTCTTCCGCCACTACAAACTTTCCATCCCCCTCTTCTTCCTCTACTATAAAACTTTCCATCCCTCTTCTTCCGCCATTTTAAAACTTTCCACCCCTCTTCTTCCCCATTATTAAACTTTCCCCTCCCTCTTCTTCCACCATTATTAAACTTTCCATCCCCCTTTTTCCACCATTTTTAATCTTCACATCCCTCTTCTTCCGCCACTATCAAACTTTCGTCCCTCTTCTTCCGCCATTATCAAACTTTCCATCCCTCTTCTTCCGCCACCGTCAAACTTTTCCCTCCCTCTTCTTCCCTCTATCAAACTTTCCATCCCTCTTCTTCCGCCATAAAAACTTTCCTCCCTCTTCTTCCGCCACTATCAGACTTTCCATCCCTCTTCTTCCGCCATTATTTAACTTTCCATCCCTCTTCTTCCGCGACTATCAAACTTTCCGTCCCTCTTCTTCCGCCACTATTAAACTTTCCATCCTCTTCTTCGCACTGTCAAACTTTCCATCCCTCTTCTTCGCCACTGTCAAACTTTCCATCCCTCTTCTTCGCCACTATCAAAACTTTCCATCCCTCTTCTTCCGCATGTCAAACTTTCCGAACTGACAAAGATAACCATTTACTGTCGGAGCGGACGAAGATGGTCTCCAAAACCGGGAAAATCCGACCTTACGTACGATGGCTTCGCACTCACGACTGTCAGCTCCGGTGGCGAAACACTTACCCATGGACTACGGGGCCCTTCCTGTACTCTGGGCAAGTTAACTCCGATACCACTGTATACATCGTAACGTAATCGTTACTCAACGCCGGACCCAACACGATTTACCGCGTGGTGAGGCTCACCGTTGAGAGGAAGGTGAGTGGTCGTGGAGGGCCCGGTGCCGCCAAGGGCGTGCCCCGCCTCTGCAGCGTCCAGTCAAAGGCGCTCGCCCGAGCCCTGAACGTTGGTGTAGGCAATAGGGTGGCGCTGTAAAGTCACACTCCCCTGAAAACCACACGTGTCATGCTTGACTTCAACATTCAGAGACGAGGCACTGTTGTAAAAATAAAACAAGCCGTCGAAAAGACTGAAGGCATTTTTATGTAGGAAGTACATACATTACTGAGTGAATAGTTTCAAACTATCCACATGTTAATATAGCTGTTTTCGCGCCCTTTTTAGTGTTCACGACTAAAGCACTGATCATATACTTTTTTGAGCTATTCATCTGTTCACATAAGCGCACACAATTTCAGCTGATTTAAACTTAAAATAAAAAATACCGCAAAGCAACGCGCTAATTCTACTCTTTTTAGGAACCAGAGGGACATGTCCATCGATATTCTCAAAAAAACCAACAACAACTTTTACTTAACAATTTACAATTATAACAATAGAAAGGGGCTAGCCCATACCACTAAGTCACTCTTGCAGACGTAACAGTCATTTCCCTCTCAGTTTTGGACTCGGCATTTAGTCCACTTTGACTCAAAGACACTTCATACAAGAATTCATTCATTTCATTTCATTGAGAAATAGTGAGTTTACAACCAACCTTTCAAATGAACATCTGCTTCACTAAGTTATAACATTGGAAGTCACGCAATCAGCGTGGTCAAGCACAAGAAACACTTTTATTCATGTTGGGGGGGGGGGGGGGGGAAAGGGGGGGGGAGGAAAAAGGGGGGAAAAAAAGAAGGGCTCAGTTCAGTGTGAACGTATGTTTAAGACATAAGCAAAACATAGCACAAACGTTGCTAAAAGATATCACAACATTGTCGGTCTATCACGTAAAAAAACTATGTGCACATACTCAATCGCAGTAGTACACATATGCCCACACTCAATTATCAGTTTATCGGCAATTGTTCGGGTGTGTAGGCATGGCCCTGTTGAAGACATAGAGGCTAACGCCATATGCTGTGGCTTATCATGTGACTTCCCTTTCACTTCTCCGTGCCAACCACAACGCGTTCTTTGCGTTCAGGCCGTCAGTACAAAAAGGACAAAACGCTGGTTCGCTGTCAAAATCACCGGTGAGGCACACGGCCGTCGTTACGTTGACGTCATCAATGGCGATGTCCGAACGGAAAGCCGTTCTCAGAACGCCTTCGAATTCAGCTGTGTCAAGCAAAATGGTGCCAGGAGGGTATTGACCGCAACGTCTTATCTGTTGTGTTTGTGTGTGTGTGGTGTGTGTGTGTGTGTGTGTGGTGTGTGTGTGTGTGTGTGTGTGTGTGTGTGTGTGTGTGTGTGTGTGTGTGTGTGTGTGTGTGTGTGTGTGTGAAAACGAGTGAAAAATACACTGTATGGTTAGAGCAGATGGGCGGGTAATATCAAGTGTTCTCTCTCTCTCTCTCTCTCTCTCTCTCTCTCTCTCTCTCTCTCCTCTCTCTCTCTCTCTCTCTCTCTCTCTCTCTCTCTCTCCTCTCTCTCTCTCTCTCTCTCGCTCTCGCTCTCTTTTCTCGCACACACGCATGAACACACACACACGCACACACACACACAAACACACACACGCACGCGCCCCACACACACAACACACAACACACACACACACACACACACACACACACACACCACCCCACACACACACACACACACACACACACAAACCACACACACAACACACACACACACCACACACACACACACACAACACACACAACACACACACACACACCCCACACACACACACACAACACCCCACGGCATACACATACACAAAAAGTCATCCACAGCAATCAAGAGTTCCTCACATTCCAGCTCGACGTGGGGTTCAGCGTGACCTGCTCCACGCGCCCGGTTGCCCTGGTTGGAAGACTTGGTCCACACGGGCGTGCCTCGGTTCTGCCGATGGGGTGTAGATGTGAGGCGACTATGTTGGACCGTACATGTGGTACCAGAACGTCAGGCAGTGGGGCCCCGGTGGCCTGCGGGGAGATCAGCCCGCCTTCTGTCCCCGGCGACGAGGCGAGGAGGCCTCCGTGTACATGTAGTGCCCTGCGCACACTGTCACTTTCAGTTTCACCGAGTGGGGTCCATTTGTCCATACACGCTCCACACCCTGCTAAGTTTCGAGAACCACACTGCGCAGGATTCGCTGCTGATGGATGGGTGAATTAATAACTGAGCTGAAGGATTTATGATAAGGATTTCCCTTGGCAGATGTGCATTAGCCCACGCGCTGGTCGGACCTTGCGTAGGTAATCTAACATTGTCAGCGCCAGTGTTATCATTGTATGTGTGCGAGCAATAGAGGAATGACAAGCGCCCATCCAGCCGAAGTTTCGTATCTCGCTGAGGCGTTTCGATACAAGGGGATTTTTTCCCTCGAGTTGACACTGGTTCTGACTCCACTTCCCAAAAGTTCTTTTCGAATGAGACTAAAAAACAGAATCCGTATCGAAACAAAACACCATCACAAATAGAACCCACACAACTTCGGAAAGCAAACCCCGGCGGGTTTTCACACACACAAGCCCATGCGAAAAGAAAAGAAAAAAGTCCTGGACCGCGGAACGACGATTTGCGTCACAGCACTCTCGCTCTACCCAGGTAGGCTACCTTGTTGGACTGTGTAAGCGCTTATCTTGGTCTCAAACCAACATGCAAATTTACTACTCTAATTAACATGAAATAGTTTAAAACCTAATAACGGGAGCGTACTAGTATGGAAGTCAGCAGCATATTATTAATGTATAAAACCGATAAAATAAACATTTAAAGCGCTACACACGTTGCCCACGTTGGCGCGAGGGCCAGAAGAACAACGCGGCCCTGGAAGTGCCAGGCCCCACGAAAACAGTTCGACCTCTTTGTTTTTTGGGGAAACGGTGTAAACGACAGGGTCACGCTGTCGACTGCGGGGAACACAACATCAGCGCCTTCCCTACAACATCCCCTGCACAACCAAACAGTCCCCAGAACCCCCCTCCCCCCCCCCCCCCCCCCCCCCAACCCCCCCCCCCCCCCACCCCCACCCCACCCACCACCCCCCCCCCCCCCCCCACCCAACCCCCCCCCCCCCCCCGCCCCCCCCCCCCCCCCCCCCCGCCCCCTCCCCACCCCCCCCCCAGTCCAGAAACGGCTTTTATATTCGCTTGAAAACAAGCGCGGGGGTTTCTGTACTGGTTTGGGCACCCTTTATACCGTACTTTCCTAAGAAATAAAAAATGACGAAAACCACCGGGGCAGTCTTTAACACGAAACTCTGCCCCAAACTACCGATGGGCCACAAGAAACAAGAACACAAAAAAACAAAACGCCCCCGGGCAAATACGGGGCAAAAACCGAGCCTTGCTGCAAAAAACACCCCAAAGGGAGAGAAATGTCCTCACCGACAAAACCGCCCATATCCGGGGGGGGGGGGGGGGGTGGGGGGGGGTTTTCCTTTCCTCCAACCC
>CM031616.1:60409217-60419359 GCA_018398815.1 Conus ventricosus
GCACCCCTTTTTAAAACACCAGCTCACCCCAGGCGGCAGGGTAGCCGAGACTTTTGCCATGGTTACCTGCACAGGGGTCATTAGGGAACGTTGGGAAGTTTGTGTGGTTTGTGGGGGAGTGGGGGTGGGGTGGGGATGTACAGGGGTTCGGTAGATGTTTGTGACTGTGTAGTAAAATGAGTGTGGTGTGTGTGGTGTGTGTTGTGTGTGTTGTGGTGTGTGTGTGTGTGTGTGTGTGTGTGTTTTGTGTGTGTTTTTGTGGTGTGGGGTGTGTGTGTGTGTGTGTGTGTGTGTGTGTGATGTAGTTTTGTGTGTGTGTGTGTGTTTTGTGTCATTGTGTGTGTGTGTGTGGGGTGTGTGTGTGTGTGTGTGTGTGTGTTGTGTGTGTGTGGTGTGCGCGCGCGCGGCGCGTGTGTGTGTGTGTGGTGTGTGTGGGGGTGTGTGTTGGTGTGTGTGGTGTGTGTGTGTGGTGTGTGTGTGTGTGTGTGTTGTGTTTTGGGTTACGCGCCGCGCGCGTTTTTAATCAAATCAATTCGAAAAATAGGAAATGAGAGAGAGAAGAGAGAGAGGGGGAGAGAGAAGAGGGGGAGAGAGAGAGAGGAGAGAGAGAGAGAGAGAGAAGGGAGGAGGGGAAGAGGAGAGAGGAGGAGAGGGAGGGGGGGGGGAGGGGAAGATTCAACGTACTTTTTTTTTAATTTCTCTTTTCCTTTCGTCGAAATTTCCAATTTGACAACGATCTCCTATTTTTTTAGCCTTTAACTGTCTCAGCAGTCACCTGTGTGTTTACACGATTTATTTTACTGTCAGTTTTTTTTTTTTAATGATGATAAGATAACCGTCATTCTTCAGTCATAAATCTCATTTTAAAAAAATCTTTTAAAGTCTGTACTTCCTCTTGGTTCTGAAGGGTTTCGTTCATTCGTTAATTTGTTCAAAGAGAAAGCTTCAAGATTCGAACCAAAAAAACTTCTTTCAGTAAAACAATGTGACAGAAATGGCACATAGTTTAGAAATTGAAAAGCCTGAGAAATAAAAGTTAGCAAAGAAAAAAGAAAAAAGAAGAAGAGAAGAAGAAGAAAAGAAAAAGAAGAACAGAAGAAAAGAAGAGAAGAAAAAAAACAACAAAAACAACAACAACAACACAACAAAACAAAAAACAAAAAAAAAAACAAAAGAAGAAAAAGAAAAAGGGGAAAGAAGAACAAGAAGAACGAGAAGAACAAGACAAGAAAACGAAAAAAAAAAAACAAAAACCCCAAGACGAAAATACAATCACAGCGGCCTTCCCGACTTCACCCCCCCCCCACATACTCCCCTCCCAAACAGCCAGTCAATCAGCCCACCCCCTAAAACCCTGTTTGGAGAAGGCGGGGGGGGGCCCCAAAGGGGCTCCCCTTGCTCGAGGTACAGTCAGCATGGCCCACCGTGACGCCGTACATGTGGTTACCAGAACTCCAGGCCTGGTTCGCCCGTGGCCTGGTAGGGGCCGGCGAACGAGGCGCGCCTTGTCTCCGCTCTTACGGGGCGAGGAGGTTTCGATGTACGCGTAGTGACCTGCCGTTCATCCCCCACACAGACCGGTTTAGCTGGGTGTGCCCGTTTGAGCTCTTCTGCGCTCACACTGTTTTTTTTTTGTTTTTTTAATCGGTACCGTGTTTGGATAAACTGTTCTGGCTTCTTCTTTTCCCTTTCTTCTTCTTGTCCATGGACTAGCCAGTCATGAAAGCTAACTGGAATCCTAGCGAAAAGCACCTATGTTGTCACTGAAATAAGCGTACTAAGACTCTCTCTCTCTCTCTCTCCCTCTCTTCTCTCTCTCTCTCTCTCTCTCCTCTCTCTCTCTCCTCTCTCTCTCTCTCCTCCCCTTCTCTTTTCTCTCTCTCTCTCCTCTCTGTGTTGTGTGTGTGGGGGTTGTGTGTGTGTGTGTGTGTGTGTTGTGTGTTGTGTGTGTGTGTGTGGGGTGGTGTGTGTGTGTGTGTGTGTGTGGTGTGTGTGTGTGTGTGGTTAAGCAACAGAAAATATGCAGAATCCTGTAAATTCATGCCAGTGACCAGTGACCATATCAACACAAAAATATCGACAACGCACAATTGAGAAAAGAATTATCACTACATCAATCGGGTCTTGTGTTCAGAAAAAACGTCCAATCCGGGATGTTCTGTAGAACAAAGTTTCTGGAGGACAAATACAACCAGATAATGTTTCCCTAAAACAGAGAGTGATATCAGGAAAGAATCCAGTCAACGCCTTGTCTACCTAAAACAAAACATGTATCAGAATAAGATCCAGTCAACTAAATGTATCTCTAAAACAAAAAAAGTATCAGAGAGAAAATCCATGTTGAACAAAGGTCTCCTTTAAAACAAGAAATTTTTGAACGAAGAGTGCATTTCAATGAATTTCTAGCTAAGAAAAAGTCAAGTGTATCGGGAAAAGAAGAGGCCAGTTAAATAAATGTCTCCCTGAAACTGACACTGTATTATAATGAACATTGCCAAAATAGTACCTAGAAACAACATTCCAGCGAACAACTTTCCCAGCGAAAAAAATGTCTCCCCCCAAACTGACGTTGTATCATAACGAACATTGCCAAAATAGTAAACTTGCTAGTCCCAAAGTACAACATTCCGTGAAATAAATGTCTCCCTCAAACGGGCAACTGTTTTATAACGAACAGTGCCAAAATAGTCCCAAGAACAACATTCCAGCGAATCAATGTCTCCCTAAATCAGAAAAAGTTATGTTTAAAGATATAGCAAAAATCCAGTGGTCGTTCTGGTCATGCTATTGAACCACAGCCATCGCATCACGGATATAAAGTCTGATGGCGTGAAATAAAATATCTGGGTACATTTCATTCGGTGGCACTCTTCTTTACTGTGGGTGATGCAATTCTGTTGGTTTTACTGGAAACACATCAAAAAACTTTCTATTGCAAGTTATCTAGGAAGAATTTCTGAAAACTACACACACTGTATATTCGAAATGGGTTTTTAGATAGGGTATCTTCATGAAAAAAATCGTACTTCTCGTAAAGTTTGCCTGATTTCAAAGAGTTTACATTGTCACAAAGGGGGTTAAAAACTGCTTCAAAAGGGTTGTTTAACCCGCTTTTCAAAAATACCCGGAAGACCAGAGCCTCGTTTAATGACGAACGACCACATTTTATGATTACTTTTTTTTTTCAAAGCTTACCCAAACTGTCGTGAATCCAATTGTCACCTTCATATCGTATAAGGAAGCAGAACAGGGGTTTAGAGGGACGAGGAGAAATAGCATTGAAAGGAGGGGACTGGCGGGGGGGTAACGGGCCCGGAGGAGGGGAAAGGGTAAAGATCGGCCAGAAGAAGGAAGATGGGGTGCACCACAAGCACACTGACCTCGACCAGTGCCGTACGTGTGGTCGTTGGGGGGGCCAGAGTTGGCCGTGTGGTGGTGCCAGCTTTCCCGGGTCCAGTCAAAGTTGTCGGTGGTGTCTGCTGGTAGCCGCACATCTGGCTGCTTCAAAGTCAAGGACAGCGAATCCGACGTTTCTGGAATGACCACAATACACACACACCTTGGGTTCAGATGACCAACATTTTCTCCTAGTTCATCCGGACAGACTTTGGGGCCTAGAATGTAGGATCTTTTGGGCCTGGGTGGGAAACTCGAATAAAAGGCATTAGGTAAAACAGTTGTGAAACAAAATACGCTATATTGTTAATGCAAAGGGTGTTATTTCTTTTTTTTACTTTACCACTTTAACTCCGTTAGCTGTAAGATTTAAACAAGTTCCTAAATGTTACATAATGTTGTTTTTAAATTGCTGACTGCTCAAGTATGTCTGCTATGCTGTAAACACCATGTCCTGACTTTAACAACTTTTTATAGCTTTTTTCTTTTGTGTAAAACATCTGTCTGAACCATTATATTTTGGCTGAATCATTTGATTCCTCCATGTGGAGGAAATAATTGAATTAAAGCAATATCAAAAGCCGTCTCAGCCATTTTCCTTTCACTTAGCCTTTAAATTCCTTCACCCTGAAAACTTGACCACTTCAATCTAAAATTCCATGAATGTCTATCTGAACCATTTTCGTTCTTCTTAACCTATGAATTCCTTCCTCTTGACCACTTCATCAACTTAATAGGAAACTTAATGAAACAGCTTCTGAATCTTTTCCTTTAACGTAACCTTTTAATTTCATCCTTGCAATACCGATTCTCCACTGAGCTTTATTAAATTTTTCTTTTGTTTTATAACTAAGCTCTTGATCTGGAAAACTTCAATATAAATTCAGTACATAACGTTGCAAACCAACTGTCTCAGCCGCTTTCTCTCCACATAACCTTTACAGTCATTCATGTGGAAGACTTGATCAATTGTATTTAAAACTTCATCAAGCAGCTGTAAAAGCTATTTCTTTCTGAGTAAACCGTTCAATTTCTTAAAATGGATAACTTACCTAGCTCTTAAAAATAAAACTTCATTCAAAATCTGTCAGAACTGTTTTACTTTCATTTTTGTTTCACTTCATCACTTGATTCCTTCGTCTGGATGATTCAATCAACTCAGCATAAACCTTGACCTGAAATCTGTCAGAAGTGCCTTACTGGGCGTGCAGGACCCCTCCACCATGGACACGTCATCGATGGCGATGTCTCCACGGTAACTGGCGCCAACGGTGGCTTCAATCACCACCTGCAACCAAAGATCGAGGAGTGTTCTACCTGTCAGTTCGCCAATGCTGACCTGTCTGGTGAGCACCACTGCCAGGATTAGCATCATCATAACATGAAATGATGAAAATGCCCAGTGATGGTATTTTTCTATGTTCAGTTCAGTACAGTTCAGTGGTTATTTTAACGTCTGTTCATCGTCGATTATATTAGACGATATAAAAAGGCAACAGAGATCACTGAGAATGTCAAACATTCTGTCTCTGGCCATTTTACCTCACCTCTCTCCTTCACATGAGAGATTCTAGACACTCCACTAAGAATACGTCTGAAAATACTTTTTTTAAAAACACAAACAAACAAACAAGCACAGAGAAACTCACAACAGTCTACCCAACTCTGACTGGGCAATAACGTGTGCAATGTCCGTAATACATGAGTCATATAAAATAGGGTCAGTGCTTTCAAAACATGCAGTATTTATATCTTTTCATTTGTATCGCCGTGTTAAATTGGCAGTCTTGTAGTATATGATAGACACAAAACTTTCCTTGACATATACAGGAGAGAATTTTGTGTTCCATGTGTTTAACCTGAGTTTCTTCATATTCTGTGCTATACATTTTGGGCAGGAAGGCAATTCATGTATTTGTCTAAGCTGCACGTGAAACACTGACTGATAATTGGACTGAATAAAGCCCAAACCTTGTTTCATAAATAGGTCCAGAGCAACTTTCTTATGTTATATTACAGTCATTATCATCTATGTGACTATTATCATAATTACCGTCATCTAGCATGGAGATGCACTGTGCAATATCTTTGTTGTTATCATAATGATAAGTCATAACCCCGCATTATGATGACAGTCATCTTTTCGTCATAACCATCATAACAATCGTTGTTCTTACCTGCAATGACAATAGTCAATACAGTTTGTCTGAACAGAGGAATTTTCTATAAGCGGACAAAGTTGTCCTTCTAAAAGAAGAAAGTACGGTGAATCTTGTCTTTGTCGACCATACAGTCAACGCATGAATGCACTAACACATGTGCAGATAGAATGTGTGTGTGTGTGTGTGTTGTGTGTGTGTGATGTGTGTGTGTGTGTGTGTGTGTGTGTGTGGTGTGTGTGTGTGTGTGTGTGTGTGTGTGTGTGTGTGTGTGTGTGTGTGTGTGTGTGGTGTGTGTGTGTGTGTGTGTGTGTGTGTGTGTGTGTTGCATGTGCGTGTGTGTGTGTGTGTGTGTGTGCGTGTGCATGCGCGTGTGTGCGTGTATGTACATATGTGTGCGTGTGTGTATGTGTGTGTGAGAGAGGGAGAGAGAGTCAGACAGACAGACAGAGAACAGAGAGACAGACAAAGACAGACAGAGACAGACAGACAGACAAAGACAGAGAGACAGACAAAGACAGAGAGACAGACAAAGACAGAGAGACAGACAAAGTCAGACAGACAGACAGAGAGACAGACAAAGACAGACAGACAGACAAAGACAGAGACAGAGAGACAGACAAAGACAGAGATAGACAGAGGGACAAACAGAGACAGGGAGAGAGAACGGGGAGGGAGGAAGGGGAGAGAGAGAGAGAGACAAACAGACAGACAGACAGTCAGTCAGACAGACAGACAAAGACAAAGAGGGCACGATATTTCAAAGAAACAGAACCTGCCAGGGACCAATCCTCCTCACCTGGAAGGGGACGTTACTGCCCACATCCACATTGGCCTTCAACCAGGACCGGCTCTGGGTCTTGGACCGGGTGAAAACCGGACGCCCCAGGCCGGCCCCGTGCGGGTGTACACGTTGAGGTCCGCCACGTGGTCGCCGTACATCAGGTACCAGAATGTCAGACACTTGGTCGTGCCCGAGACCTGGGGACTGATGAGGCGTGGCCTTGTCCCCGCTGTGTCGAGGGTTGGATGCCTCGATGAAGGCGTAGTAGCCATCTGGGTGGATGGACCACATCAGGCAGGTTAGGCATTGTCTGATGATCTAGTGTAGGTTAGACATAGAGGCGGGGACTAGAAGACATTTTGCCTGAGAAATCGCGGGTGAAAATCATAGCCGTGTAGGCTCCGTTTCGGCTCAGACAACGTGTTGTCCGCGTTCGTACATCAGAAACAACACCATTAACTTTTAGTCTCAGACTTTTGATGTAGACCCAGTCCACGGCCATTGTCGCTGTTCATGAATTGCAACCGTGGACTTTACATGCTTTTTTTTATGGTTTAAATGCCTTGAGGAACATGACGCCGGAGCAACGTCTTCTTCCAGCAGACTTGATTCTGGGCAGACATACTTAGCTTGTCCCTTTGTCATTCCGGCAGCATTCATTCAGAACCTGTGCACCTACGCCGATGTCTTACTCAGATCGAATTATTTTCACATGCCCCCTCCCCACCTTCTGCTGAATGCCTGTCTTGTAACGCTCATAGCAGGTTTTCAGTGTTTAACAAACCCAGCCCCATTTTTACTCATCTTTCTCTCAATATTAATACGATTTTGTCGGGTTTCTCTCTCTCCCAGAGTTTTGTTGGAGATGACTTCTGTATATCTGATGTTGACGATGTACCTGAGGCACTTGATAAAATTGTGAATGTTGTGGGTACTGGACTTTGCTGTTCTCCGTGCCTGTGAACCATAACAATACAAATTGCACCAAATATTTTGAAATTTCTGTCTGGTTTCGGACCGGGAGGGGTGTGAAAGTCCATATAGATCGAACCAAGTTCAAGGTGTACCTACCCTTGTTGATGACGCAGCTTCTCAAGACATCTGGATAAAAACATAATGGTCATCTGAGGGAGAGAGACCACCTCAAGCAGCCTAGGTAGTACCATGAGTTGAACGTCTCGATGAACGCATTTTAACTGCTCTCTGAGGAAAATGAATCACCTGAAGTTTGTTTGGACTGTATCTATATATAATAATTCTTTAACTCATGTCAATCGTTCCATTATCTTTTTTTTTACACAGTCCTTTCCTCCGTATTAAAAGTTTTCTCCTGAATACATGAAACTGAAGACAAGCAATAAACCATCAACATCATGTCAAGTAGCTCTGCCGGTTAACATGGACAAACAAATTACATGACAAAGCACTATACTTTAAACTCCTTTCAACATTTCCTTAAAACGCTCATCTTGCGCCAAATTTGAACAGATAAGTGACTGCTCGTTCTTCGTTTTCACTGTCCTGAATGTTGTCTATCTTGCCTGAAGAAGACCTAAGAGGTCGAAACGCGTCGTGTTTTGTCTTGTCATTTGTTTAGCCGGCAGAGTCACTTTAAAGTTCTTTTTAAAATGGGTTTCAATTTCTGCCTGCAATCATCTCACTCTGACACTCCTCTGAGGTGATGTTAAAAAAAAAAAAAAAACAAAAAAAAAAAACCCGGACTTACTGCCCGAGGTGTGGTCGGCCGTGGGTCCGGTGCCTATGGTGGGGGTGGACCCCTTGCCTCGCTGCCAGTCAAACGTGTCGGTCTTGTCCTGACTCCACGAGCAGAAGTCGGCGTCGAAGTTGCAGCTGGCGTTGCCTTGCACTGCACGAATACCAGGTGCGTTTTGAGAGCAGAAGGACGAAGTCTCCTGAGCTGAATGCATTTGTGGGGAATACTAACCTCGTGAAAGATCTCAAAAAGCAAAACGTTTGTAAGTTAGAACCCCCCCCCCCCCTTTACCCCTTTACAGGCTCCTTTTCTGGAACAATACAAGAAATTCTCTGATTTGGATAAATGTACCTAACGGTGACGTAATCAAGCGTATCGATGAATCCCATTGGAATTTAGGCTACCTCAGTTTAGTGGCCCGTTTTCTTGAGACGTGACTAGAAGTTTTCTGACTTGGCTGAATGAATATAATGGAAATAAATACGCAGCTGAACGTCGCAATGAAGACCTTCGGAGTCTTCCCTCCCTCTAGAGGTTTATTTTATCTGGAAGCTTATACGAAGTTTTCTGATTTGGCTGAATGCACTTCGGAATATGCGTAAAACCATTGGAATTTTGATTCCCTTTCTTTAGAGAGGCCTTTTTAAAATAAAATAAAAACAAGCAGAAGTTTTCTAACTCACCTGAATGCATGTTATGGAAAATAATACGCGGATAAACGTCTCAAAAAAGACCTTTCCGTTTTCCTCCATTAGAGACTATCGCAAGCAAAACTGTATGTGCTCAGCCTAAAGCATTTAAAAAAAATAAACAAAAAAGCTGATGGAGGACAATTCGATAGAGACCTTGGGAATTTCAATTCCCTCTCCTTAGAAGCTTTTCTTCCTGGACCAGAGCGACTCCCAGGTGCGTTGTGTCGCATTTCCAGCGGCAGCGCACAGGAGTTGTTAAAATATCCAGTCGCCATGGGATACCCATCCGACATGACACTGCACTGCTCCGTGCTATGCGGTGGTACCTGCTGTGTTCCAACATGCGCAGGATCTCCCTACCAACAAAACCTCCTACTGACGACAATAATTGCTCAGCTGCAGAGCAAAACGTCAACAGATCCCTCACACCCTCTCAACCCCCACCCCCCACCCCCACCTTCCTCCACCACCCCCGCACTCTTCCAACCATCCTGTGAGTTTGCCGACGCTGGAATTCAATCACTACCGGCGTTGGGGACGCACTGAGGGGGAAATCAACGAGAGATCAGCAGGTGAGCGAAGCACCGAGTTCCCACACTGGGTTTCTGTCGTCCACTCACCGTGCTGGCCGTGGGGGGTGTGGTGAAGGTCGGTGGTGTTCCCGTGATGGGCTGGCCTCCCTGGGCTGAAACACCGCACGACAACCGTCACTGGTGCACCATGATTAACAACACAAGTCATGATCGTTTTCTTTAAAATCCGTTACTGTTGTAGCGACAAGCATGCGTTTACATTGCGCATCTTTCCAGACTTACAAATCAACGCATGTGCACGTTTGCATGCATGAACATATAAGTATATGCACACACACACACACACACACACCCCACACACACACACACCACACACACACACACACACACCCACACACACACACACACAACACACACACACCACACACACACATGTCTGAATGCCTCGACTCATTTATCCCGTGCTTATCAAATCTCACTCCTTTTACACGTGTCTGTGTATTCACAGGCTAATCTAACACATGCATCTATGCGCGCATGTGAGTACGAGTGCGCGCTCCCTCTCTCTCTCTCTCTCTCTTTTCTCCTCTCCTCTCTCTCTCTCTCCTCTCCTCTCTCTCTCTCTCCCCTCTCTCTCTCCTCTCTCCCCTCTCTCTCTCTCTCTCTCTCTCTCTCTCTCTCTCTCTGTGTAAAGGCAGAGGAGGGCAAAGAGATCCGGAACACATTTACCCTCGCACGCGGACATTCCTCTCTCTCTCCCCTCTCTTCATCTCTCTTTCCTCTCTCCCCCTCTCTCTCTCTCACCCTCTCCCCTCTTCTCTCCTCCCCCCTTCTCCTCCTCTCTCTCCCCCTCCTCTCTCCCCT
>CM031616.1:60420359-60422859 GCA_018398815.1 Conus ventricosus
TGCAAAACCGTATTTCGTATGTTCAGAGTAATTTTCCACTCACCTGGATGTCCCCTTTTCACCTGTCACGATCAGTCACACTAGAGTTGAAGGAGATTCGACTGAAGGAAGATGTAAAGTGAGAGAGTTGAAAATCAGTGCAAAAATGGGCACTCATTTCTACGTATTATGTCATTTAACCTACTTTTGACGGCACTGCCAGGTTAGTTTCAAAACGAGGTGACTGAGGGTTGAAAATGAAGCAACTACTTCATGTGTGTGTGTGTGGTGTGTGTGTGTGTGTGTGTGTGTGTGTGTGTGAGAGAAAGAGAGAGAGAGAGAGAGAGAGAGAGAGAGAGAGAGAGAGAGGAGTGAGTGTGTGTGTGTGTGTGTGTGTGTGTGTGTGTGTGTGTGTGTGTGTGTGTGAAAGAGAGAGAATGTGTGTGCGTGTGCGAGAGAAGGAGAGACAGAGACAGAGAGAGAGAGAGAGAGAGAGGAGAGGAGAGAGAGAGAGAGAGAGAGAGAGACAGAGAGAGAGCGGGGGTGTGTTAGCGCTAAGGAAGCTGAAAAGGTTGCCTGGCAGTTCTTCCTTTATGGGAAACACGTTTATTGAGAACGGGTCGAGGAAAAGCGTGTATGAATGCTACAAAAATGATACATATGAAACAAAGAGGTAGAGATCATCCGCTTACTTGTAATCAAGATTCTTATTAGTCCGGCTGTCAACCACTAGAGAGCTAAAAACCATTCCCTGACAGTTCTTATTTTGGTAAATGAGTTATCAATTTTTGTCAACAGGCGGGCAAAGTGCTGAGAATAAAAAACTGTGAAAATAATACAAACATGGAAATCGACTTCGATCTCTGATGCCAGATTGTTATTTCGAACTTAAGCACCACAAGACTTTTCACAGCACAGACGCGTCGTTAACCTTGTTTTAACGTTGGTTCCAGACGGCTACTACGTTTACATCGAGACGTCTTCCCCTCGGCGCCCCAACGACAAAGCGCGCCTGTTGAGCCCCTCCCAGAGCGGGTCGGGCGTGCAGTGTGTCACCTTCTGGTACCACATGTACGGCGCCAACGTCAAGACCCTGAACGTCTATGTCACCAGCGACGCTAACCTGGGCACGGCGGTGTGGACCAAGTCCGGCACCCAGGGGAACCGTTGGAGGAAGGCCACGGTGGACATCAGCATCGGCAACAACCCCAAACAGTTCAACGTGAGTTGGGGGGGGGGGGGGGAGGGGCTTCTTTCTCTCATGTCCGTGAACCCCGTGGGGAACCACTGGGGCGCCACAATGAAGAACGGTTCCACTGGTACTCTCAGTTCTATCGGTTACATGACGAGGTAATGGTTTCGCTGTCCATTCTGCCATGTTGTTCATCCAAACAAATCTTAAAGAAATGTTAGCGAACCCGCCAAGAGAAACGTGGACAAACGAGTCACAAGACAGAACACGACGCGTAACGACCTCTTAGGTCTTCTTCAGGCAAGACACAAAACAAACAGGACAAAGAAAATGAACAAGTTTGTTACTTCGCTTGGATCTCTTCAGCGCAAGGTAGGCGTTGAATGAAAAGGAGGCTGTTAGAAGGGAGACCAATGAGTGAGCCAAGGTAGCAATGATGATAATTATATTACTGATAGGAATACTAATGAAGGTGAAAATATTGAAATGATAAATTAAGACAGGACTACTACCACTTTTGGTGATAATAAGGCAATAGCAGTTGTAGTATGGAGAAAGGAGAGTGGGTTAGAGGATTCTTGAACAGCATGGTTGCCGTGGCAACCGTCTTAGTGGCGATGGGGATGTCAGTGCTAATGGTGGTAAGATCAACACTAACAATAGTATTACTGATGATACCGCTAACAACTGTTGTGAAGGTAAAGGTAATAGAAGCATGATACAGAAATATATTTAGAAAATAACATTTTTATAATAATCATCATAAATAAATTCAAGAAAAATAAAATAAAAGCTAATCCATTCTTTCTCACGTTCTTCACCTCAGGGGCGTCACCCTGAAGAACGGTTTATACCTGGGTCCTTCAGCTCTGTGGCTTGTGTGTACCAAGGCAATGGCTTCTCCTGTTCATTCTGCAGTGTTGTTTACCACCTTTTTTTCTGTCTTTCTTTCCGTTCCCCCCCCCCCCCTCCCCTCCCCCCTTAGCAGTTCTTTGGAGGATTATTTCAACAAAGCCATCGGATCTTGTTACGTAACCATTGGTGGCTACGTTAGAACAATGTCCTCCCTTAATGGAAGGTCATTGAAAAGGAAAACAAACGGGGGAAGGGAGATTTTTCATTTATACGAGTCGTTCTTGACGTATTTCTTCACTCTGTTCTCCATGTGTCATGTTACTTGCTGTTTCAGATACAGAGAACAAAGCAGTGTGTACACTTTATCCATACGCAGCTTTTCTGTGTTCGAAGTGTGTGTGGTGTGTGTGTGTGTGTGTGTGTGTGTGTGTGTGTGTTGTGTGTGTGTGTGTGTGTGTGTGTGTGTGTGTGTGT
>CM031616.1:60425359-60430359 GCA_018398815.1 Conus ventricosus
TTACTGAGTCCGTACGTAATGTTGGGAAATTCTGAATTCAGGCATCAGCTTGAAGGTTTAGTAAGCATTTGCTAGAAAACTTATAATTGTGAATAACATACGTAGCCTAAATCATATCGGCTAACTACTGTTCGGATTTGTGGGGGATTTATGACATTTTCAACGAATCACGTTCTGAATTGAACCTGAAGAACTTTTTATTCACAAAAAAGCAACTAAAGCAAACCCTAACACAATGATGATGGCATCAACAGCTGACGGTGTGTTTCATAGAAAAAAAACCGCTGTCATACATTAAGCTTCATGTTGATCACACAGACATTACAGTGCATGTCATCTTAAATGTACTCCATAAAACATTAGAATTCAGAAAATACGGTGCCTTTATCCCTGGCACCATTACAGATCATTTATCCCTAGAGATAAATAAACCTCCAAAGGACCCATTTTGTTTTCTTTCAATGCCTTTTTGCTTTCATTTTGTCACGATCAAGGATATTTCTAACCTTGGCCTACACCTGGCAGGTAATTCCAGCGGGCTGGAAGCGGGCACGTGCAACTTTGAAGACCCGCAGCTGTGCGGCTACCAGCAGGACCGCAGCGGCGCTGACAAGTTTGACTGGACACGACAAGCCAGGGGAACAGGCACCTCAGCCACTGGACCGTCCAATGACCACACGTATGGGACAGCCCAAGGTAACAGCCACTCTTGGACAGATTCAATGGAAATTACAATGTGGTTAGATTCCCGTCTGACCTCACCATCAAAATGGTCCATTTTCGTTCCAGAGCATTCTTGTTTAATGCTTGGTTATGAATTGTTATATAAACAGATATTATACAGGAGTATAGATTAATTCCGCTTGTTTTATCAATAATCTATCTAGCGTTATGATCGCTGGAGTAATACTTGATACTACACAATGTGGCAGTATTGCTGCTATGATGTGCAGATACAGTAAATGAACTTTGAGATGCCTTAGTGATGCCCATTTTAAGTTTGTTAGTGTCTCTTTCTTCTACATTGTATAGAATTTGTTTCGATTACTGAATTAATAATACGACTGAAATGCATTGCATATTTGATATATAGCAAGAAACCAGTAAAAGTCTGGAATTGAGAAGCTGACTTCTTTAGACATTATCTCGCCCTCAAATTAGTCTTTTTTGCGGAAAATTAAAATGCTTTTACAAAGAAAATATATTTAGATTGCTTTGAACTTGAAAGAAAAACCGTTGGCAGATGTCAATTAATTGGAACTTAATAACTGATTGAAAGAAGCTCTCTTTCATAGGCACTAACTTGGTGGGCTTGGAACAAGGGACAATTGCCATGGTATTGTAGTTGACAGTGTCGCATAGAAGCTGACGATGACTGTGTGGTCCCCAGGGCACTACATGTTCATCGAGACCTCTTCCCCTCGCGTGCGAGGAGACAACGCCCAGCTGCTCTCTCCCCAGCACCCGGCCGGCTCCGGGGACGTGTGTGTCTCCTTCTACTTCCACATGTACGGCTCCTCCATCGGCACCCTCAACCTCAAGGTACCTGTCTCGGAGCTGGAGTAGTGTCCTAGTCCGTTGATGCCGCCTTATTCTGAGGCATTAGGCCACTGATTCCAGCAACCCCGAACACCCAGCAGATTTCTGTTGCAGCTCTAGCACCGGTAGTCTACAGGGGAGCAGCCAGTCAGATTTTCCAGCAAGCAACCCGCCAGAGTAGACACAGCTGTGTTGTAGTAGGGTCACCGCGGTAGTATTCAGTGGTGCCTGTTCTGATATAGTATAGGCAGTAGACTGCGGTGTTCTTCTCTGACGTCTGAAGATTTGGCGTGAATGGGTAAAACTGCGATTTGTAGCTCTGTTGGGAGAACTGCGTGTTCTGGCTGCTCCGGGTAATGATGAACACCGACCTTTCTTGTTCTGCCTTCGGACTCGATGTTTTAGACATTTCATCAATATTCATGAAGTTACGTCACTATTGCTCAGTACTTGGTTCAAGGAAAAGGGTTCTTGTCAGTTGGCGTCGCCAGTTTGTGAACATGTCGATACGGTCTGCTCTCAAGGTCAAAGCGCACGAATGATGCACGTAAATGTATACCGCTCTGTTTTCTTCTTTTTGTTTCTCGCAACCGTTGTATTTGTTCTGTTCTGCCATTGTTTTGTTGTTTTTGTACTTTGTCTTAACGTTAGGGTTTTTTTTGCGTCGGTCTCCATTTCTTTGTCCGTCCACCCTGTCCATCCATCCATCTCTCTTTCACTCCTTCTCCTCCTCTCTCCAAAGTTTCTCTTTTTTTTTACTCTGAAATTCTTTGGTATTGTTCCAGCTGAAGACCGGCCAAACCCTGGGAAACCCAGAATGGTCAATATCTGGTAACCAAGGAAACGTGTGGCAGAAGGCTCAGGTCAACCTCCCGGCCAGCAAAGTGACCAGCCCCTTCCAGGTGGGTGGACCACGAACAGAGACACGTCACGCGCAGTGTTTGCCCATCCCTGGTCGATGCTGCATCAGGAATGACACAACTGAAGCGGTGTTGATAACGAACAAGTAGGGTAGCCCTTGACTCCCACGATGAAGTAAATACTCGCCCACAACTCCAAACGAATGCTGCTTACGACTCCGAATCGGTCCAGATGGAAGCGTTTGTCAGAGTTCTTTAAAAAGGGATGAAATCATGTTCAGGGAACAGGGGAAAAAATGAATTTCAAAAATTAGCGACAGACTTATTTTCTAGTGTTCTTACTATGAACATGAGCGGCCAACGTGCGCACGTCTGCTCAACACGCACAGGATAGTCCGATGAGACGTTCACACAATAGGAACATTGACAGAAGCGTGGAACAGACCCACATTCATGCAGAGATAGGAGACTAGAGCAACGGCTAAATGTTGTCTAGCTGTGAACAGTCACACTAGCTGGTTATGTGCTTTTTGCAGATTGTGTTCGAAGGCATCCGTGGAGCCAGTTTCCATGGAGACATCGCCTTTGACGATGTGAACGTCACCACTGGGGGATGCCCATCATGTGAGTCTGTTGTTATATGTTCTTTTTGTCCCCCTCCTCTCCCCCCCCCTCCCCCCTTATTTTTTCTTTCTTTCTTTCTTGTGTGTACTAGAAGTTATTTTTATATGATGTATATTAAAACACTGTACATTTATGCACTTTGCGTGCGCGCGCACATGTACACACGCACGCACGCTCGCGCGCACACACACACACGCACGCACACACACGCACGCGCGCGCGTACGCACACCCACCCACCCACCCACCCACCCACACACTCGTGCACGCACACACGCACGCACGCACGCGCGCGTGCATACACACACACACACACACACACACACACACACACACACACACACACACACACACACACACACACACACACACACACACACACACACACACACCCCGTCACACACACGCGCGCGCGCGCGCGCACGCGTGCACGCATTCATATAAGCACCAGACTGAGAAACGCCAAATAGTGGAGATGCATAAATTTAAGACGAGTGTAAGCGTGTATTATTTACTAGGTAGGTCTAATCAGAATACGAGTTGACATCTTCTAGCATAATGATCTTTGTCATTGCGTAGAACCAAACTGATAATCTTGATATTAATGTAGAGCCAAACTGGCTACGGTATTGATGATTTGGGATGTTTATCCAAGCGCATCTCTCTTCTCTCTCCTCTCTCTCTCTCTCTCTCTCTCCTCTCTCTCTCTCTCTCCTCTCCTCTCCTCTCTTCTCTTCTCTCTCTCTCTCTTCTTCTCTCTCTCTTCTTCTCTCTCTCTCTCTCTCTCTCCTCTCTCTCTCTCTCTCTCTCTCTCTCCTCTCTTCTTCTCTCTCTCTCTCTTTCTGTCTGTCGTTTCTGTGTGTTTGTTCTCTTTCTCTTCTCTTCTGTCTATTCTGTCTTGTCTATCTACTTCATTAACTTCATTTTCATCGTCTCTATCCATCACTATCTTCTTCTTCTTCTCTCTCTCTCCATTCTACTCTCTATCTTCTCTCTCATCATCTATCTATCTACTTTCTCTCTCTGTTGTTATTTGTTATCTATCTATCTAATTATCTATCTATCTTCTGTCTACTCTATATCTATCTTATTACTACTTCTACTCTATCTATCTACTATAACAGTCTATCCATCTATCTATTCCTGTCTAGTTGTCTGTCTTCTGATCATCTATCTATCCTCATTATATCTTCTATCTATATATTATGTATCATCCATCTATCTATGTATCTATATCTAGCTATCTATCGTCTGATCTGTCTAACCTATCTATCATCTTTTATCTATCTATCTACTCTACCTGTCTGCTCTATCTGTACCTACGTGCTAGTTGCTGTCACCTTCTGCGTTGTGTTTGTCTATGTTGTTTGTCGTTTTATTCGTGTGTACGTTTGTGTGTCTGTTGATTGATGTGTGTGTATATCCCCTATATCTGTCTACATCACAACCCATCTTAACTGTTAAACCCACAGGCCACAGACTTTTACCATCCCTGTTGCCAGCACAGGCTGCAACTTGGACGCTGTCACCTGGCGAGTTCGGAGGACGACTTTGATGGAGCTGAGCAGGGGCGGATTCTCTAGGGATACACAACGCAGGACCAAGCCCAGTGCCAGTTCACGACAGGCAGGACCAGAGGTCAGACTGCCGAGCAGGACAGGATGCCTCAGTTTGCCGTGACAAGACTGGAGCTGCAGAGTTTTGCGCTATAACGTTTAGCCGGAATGGGGGCTTTGGGATAGCGTAGGTGGTGGAAGTCGCTGAGTCGTGGTCTTGGTGATTTTTCAGGTCTCGGGTGTGGATCTTCCCAGGGACTTTTTTTGGCTAGGGGGCAGACGTTAGGGGCTTGGGAGGAGGCAAGGTGTGGGACGTGGGGGAGAAGGTGGGGGGGGGGGGGGGGAGGAGGGGGAGGGCGATGCCGCGAAGTTTATTTTGGATCTGACTCCATTTCCCGAAAAGTGATTCGAATAAGACAGAC
>CM031616.1:60435359-60451534 GCA_018398815.1 Conus ventricosus
CATTCAGGTTGAGTTAGAAAACTTCTGCTTGTTTTTATTTTATTTTAAAAAGGCCTCTCTAAAGAAAGGGAATCAAAATTCCAATGGTTTTACGCATATTCCCGAAGTGCATTCAGCCAAATCAGAAAACTTCGTATAAGCTTCCAGATAAAATAAACCTCTAGAGGGAGGGAAGACTCCGAAGTCTTCATTGCGACGTTCAGCTGCGTATTTATTTCCATTATATTCATTCAGCCAAGTCAGAAAACTTCTAGTCACGTCTCAAGAAAACGGGCCACTAAACTGAGGTAGCCTAAATTCCAATGGGATTCATCGATACGCTTGATTACGTCACCGTTAGGTACATTTATCCAAATCAGAGAATTTCTTGTATTGTTCCAGAAAAGGAGCCTGTAAAGGGGTAAAGGGGGGGGGGAGTTCTAACTTACAAAACGTTTTGCTTTTTGAGATCTTTCACGAGGTTAGTATTCCCCACAAATGCATTCAGCTCAGGAGACTTCGTCCTTCTGCTCTCAAAACGCACCTGGTATTCGTGCAGTGCAAGGCAACGCCAGCTGCAACTTCGACGCCGACTTCTGCTCGTGGAGTCAGGACAAGACGACACGTTTGACTGGCAGCGAGGCAAGGGGTCCACCCCCACCATAGGCACCGGACCCACGGCCGACCACACCTCGGGCAGTAAGTCCGGGTTTTTTTTTTGTTTTTTTTTTAACATCCCCTCAGAGGAGTGTCAGAGTGAGATGATTGCAGGCAGAAATTGAAACCCATTTTAAAAAGAACTTTAAAGTGACTCTGCCGGCTAAACAAATGACAAGACAAAACACGACGCGTTTCGACCTCTTAGGTCTTCTTCAGGCAAGATAGACAACATTCAGGACAGTGAAAACGAAGAACGAGCAGTCACTTATCTGTTCAAATTTGGCGCAAGATGAGCGTTTTAAGGAAATGTTGAAAGGAGTTTAAAGTATAGTGCTTTGTCATGTAATTTGTTTGTCCATGTTAACCGGCAGAGCTACTTGACATGATGTTGATGGTTTATTGCTTGTCTTCAGTTTCATGTATTCAGGAGAAAACTTTTAATACGGAGGAAAGGACTGTGTAAAAAAAAAAGATAATGGAACGATTGACATGAGTTAAAGAGTTATTATATATAGATACAGTCCAAACAAACTTCAGGTGATTCATTTTCCTCAGAGAGCCAGTTAAAATGCGTTCATCGAGACGTTCAACTCATGGTACTACCTAGGCTGCTTGAGGTGGTCTCTCTCCCTCAGATGACCATGTATGTTTTTATCCAGATGTCTTGAGAAGCTGCGTCATCAACAAGGGTAGGTACACCTTGAACTTGGTTCGATCTATATGGACTTTCCACACCCTCCCGGTCCGAAACCAGACAGAAATTTCAAAATATTTGGTGCAATTTGTATTGTTATGGTTCACAGGCACGGAGAACAGCAAAGTCCAGTACCCACAACATTCACAATTTTATCAAGTGCTCAGGTACATCGTCAACATCAGATATACAGAAGTCCTCTCCAACAAAACTCTGGGAGAGAGAAACCCGACAAATCGTATTAATATTGAGATAAAGATGAGTAAAAATGGGGCTGGGTTTGTTAAACACTGAAAACCTGCTATGAGCGTTACAAGACAGGCATTCAGCAGAAGGTGGGGAGGGGGCATGTGAAAATAATTCGATCTGAGTAAGACATCGGCGTAGGTGCACAGGTTCTGAATGAATGCTGCCGGAATGACAAAGGGACAAGCTAGTATGTCTGCCCAGAATCAAGTCTGCTGGAAGAAGACGTTTGCTCCGGCGTCATGTTCCTCAAGGCATTTAAACCATAAGAAAAGCATGTAAAGTCCACGGTTGCAATTCATGAACAGCGACAATGGCCGTGGACTGGGTCTACATCAAAAGTCTGAGACTAAAAGTTAATGGTGGTGTTTCTGATGTACGAACGCGGACAACACGTTGTCTGAGCCGAAAACGGAGCCTACACGGCTATGATTTTCACCCGCGATTTCTCAGGCAAAATGTCTTCTAGTCCCCGCCTCTATGTCTAACCTACACTAGATCATCAGACAATGCCTAACCTGCCTGATGTGGTCCATCCACCCCAGATGGCTACTACGCCTTCATCGAGGCATCCAACCTCGACACAGCGGGGACAAGGCACGCCTCATCAGTCCCCAGGTCTCGGGCACGACCAAGTGTCTGACATTCTGGTACCTGATGTACGGCGACCACGTGGCGGACCTCAACGTGTACACCCGCACGGGGCCGGCCCTGGGGCGTCCGGTTTTTCACCCGGTCCAAGACCCAGAGCCGGTCCTGGTTGAAGGCCAATGTGGATGTGGGCAGTAACGTCCCCTTCCAGGTGAGGAGGATTGGTCCCTGGCAGGTTCTGTTTCTTTGAAATATCGTGCCCTCTTTGTCTTTGTCTGTCTGTCTGACTGACTGTCTGTCTGTCTGTTGTCTCTCTCTCTCTCCCCTTCCTCCCTCCCCCGTTCTCTCTCCCTGTCTCTGTTTGTCCCTCTGTCTATCTCTGTCTTTGTCTGTCTCTCTGTCTCTGTCTTTGTCTGTCTGTCTGTCTTTGTCTGTCTCTCTGTCTGTCTGTCTGACTTTGTCTGTCTCTCTGTCTTTGTCTGTCTGTCTGTCTTTGTCTGTCTCTCTGTCTTTGTCTGTCTGTCTGTCTTTGTCTGTCTCTCTGTCTCTGTCTGTCTGTCTGACTCTCTCTCCCTCTCTCACACACACATACACACACGCAACACATGTACATACACGCACACACGCGCATGCACACGCACACACACACACACACACACACGCACATGCACACACACACACACACACACACACACAACACACACACACAACACACACACACACACACACACACACACACACACACACACACACACACACACACACACACACCACACACACACATTCTATCTGCACATGTGTTAGTGCATTCATGCGTTGACTGTATGGTCGACAAAGACAAGATTCACCGTACTTTCTTCTTTAGAAGGACAACTTTGTCCAGCTTATAGAAAATTCCTCTGTTCAGACAAACTGTATTGAACTATTGTCATTGCAGGTAAGAACAACGATTGTTATGATGGTTATGACGAAAGATGACTGTCATCATTAATGCGGGGGTTATGACTTATCATTATGATAACAACAAAGATATTGCACAGTGCATCTCCATGCTAGATGACGGTAATTATGATAATAGTCACATAGATGATAATGACTGTAATATAACATAAGAGAAGTTGCTCTGGACCTATTTATGAAACAAGGTTTGGGCTTTATTCAGTCCAATTATCAGTCAGTGTTTCACGTGCAGCTTAGACAAATACATGAATTGCCTTCCTGCCCAAAATGTATAGCACAGAATATGAAGAAACTCAGGTTAAACACATGGAACACAAAATTCTCTCCTGTATATGTCAAGGAAAGTTTTGTGTCTATCATATACTACAAGACTGCCAATTTTAACACGGCGATACAAATGAAAAGATATAAATACTGCATGTTTTGAAAGCACTGACCCTATTTTATATGACTCATGTATTACGGACATTGCACACGTTATTGCCCAGTCAGAGTTGGGTAGACTGTTGTGAGTTTCTCTGTGCTTGTTGTTTGTTTGTGTTTTTAAAAAAAGTATTTTCAGACGTATTCTTAGTGGAGTGTCTAGAATCTATCATGTGAAGGAGAGAGGTGAGGTAAAATGGCCAGAGACAGAATGTTTGACATTCTCAGTGATCTCTGTTGCCTTTTATTATCGTCTAATATAATCGACGATGAACAGACGTTAAAATAACCACTGAACTGTACTGAACTGAACATAGAAAAATACCATCACTGGGCATTTTCATCATTTCATGTTATGATGATGCTAATCCTGGCAGTGGTGCTCTCCAGACAGGTCAGCATTGGGCGAACTGACAGGTAGAACACTCCTCGATCTTTGGTTGCAGGTGGTGATTGAAGCCACCGTTGGCGCCAGTTACCGTGGAGACATCGCCATCGATGACGTGTCCATGGTGGAGGGGTCCTGCACGCCAGTAAGGCACTTCTGACAGATTTCAGGTCAAGGTTTATGCTGAGTTGATTGAATCATCCAGACGAAGGAATCAAGTGATGAAGTGAAACAAAAATGAAAGTAAAACAGTTCTGACAGATTTTGAATGAAGTTTTATTTTAAGAGCTAGGTAAGTTATCCATTTTAAGAAATTGAACGGTTTACTCAGAAAGAAATAGCTTTTACAGCTGCTTGATGAAGTTTTAAATACAATTGATCAAGTCTTCCACATGAATGACTGTAAAGGTTATGTGGAGAGAAAGCGGCTGAGACAGTTGGTTTGCAACGTTATGTACTGAATTTATATTGAAGTTTTCCAGATCAAGAGCTTAGTTATAAAACAAAAGAAAAAATTAATAAAGCTCAGTGGAGAATCGGTTATTGCAAGGGATGAAATTAAAAGGTTACGTTTAAAGGAAAAAGATTCAGAAGCTGTTTCATTAAGTTTCCTATTAAGTTGATGAAGTGGTCAAGAGGAAGGAATTCATAGGTTAAGAAGAACGAAAATGGTTCAGATAGACATTCATGGAATTTTAGATTGAAGTGGTCAAGTTTTCAGGGTGAAGGAATTTAAAGGCTAAGTGAAAGGAAAATGGCTGAGACGGGCTTTTGATATTGCTTTAATTCAATTATTTCCTCCACATGGAGGAATCAAATGATTCAGCCAAAATATAATGGTTCAGACAGATGTTTTACACAAAGAAAATGCTATAAAAAGTTGTTAAAGTCAGGACATGGTGTTTACAGCATAGCAGACATACTTGAGCAGTCCAGCAAGTTAAAAACAACATTATGTAACATTTAGGAACTTGTTTAAATCTTACAGCTAACGGAGTTAAAGTGGTAAAGTAAATAAAAATAAATAACACCCATTGCATTAACAATATAGCGTATTTTGTTTCACAACTGTTTTACCTAATGCCTTTTATTCGAGATTCCACCCAGGACCAAAGATCCTACATTCTAGGCCCCAAAGTCTGTCCGGATGAACTAGGAGAAAATGTTGGTCAGTCTGAACCCAAGGTGTGTGTGTATTGTGGTCATTCCAGAAACGTCGGATTCGCTGTCCTGTGACTTTGAAGACAGCCAGATGTGCGGCTACCAGCAGGACACCACCGACAACTTTGACTGGACCCGGAAAGCTGGCACCACCAGCACGGCCAACTCTGGACCCCCCAACGACCACACGTACGGCACTGGTCGAGGTCAGTGTGCTTGTGGTGCATCCCATCTTCCTTCTTCTGGCGCTGATCTTTAGCCCTCCCCTCCTCCGGGCCCGCTTACCTCCCCTGCCAGTCCCCTCCTTTCAATGCTATTTCTCTCGTCCCTCTAACGCCTGTTCTGCTTCCTTATACGATATGAAGGGTGACAATTGGATTCACGACAGTTTGGGTAAGCTTTGAAAAAAAAAGTAATCATAAAAATGTGGTCGTTCGTCATTTAAACGAGGCTCTGGTCTTCGTATTTTTGAAAAGCTGTTGACTGTCACGGTCAAAATTCAAACACAACCGAAGTGTGGTCAGTCGTCGGCCACTCCAACTGGACATAAGTCCAAACTCAAACATTCTAGGCGTCAGAAAGACGGGCCCACAGTCGGGTCCGGCCAATTAAAGCATAGGGGAGAGGCTCCACAGAGACGTTCTGTCCCGCCAGACGACTAAGCGGCTTTGACCGACGCCTCGATGTCTGCCCAGACGAGTCTCAGTGCCTGGGCCAGCCTTATCCGGCCAATTTGTGGAAACCAACGTCATTGTTAGTCGGACGTCGCAGGTTAAAGCAGGAAAGGGAGAGGGAGAAGGTAGTGTGTGGTGGGGGTGAAATCTAGCTAATCAATTAAATGACCAATTGACCACCACAGAGAGTAAGGCGTGTAGACGGGACTGTCATGATTTGAACATCCAATGGAATTAGAGGGGGATAACTTCGGGTGTCAGGGCGGTAAAAATACTGACCAATGGTACTGGCCCTTGGACACGGGGTTAGAGCATAAAGGAATGTGTAAGGGAGAGAAAGGGGGAGGGAGGAGGAAAAAACGAACAGACAGAGAGAGAGAGAGGGGAAGTTCGGGAGAGTAGGCTCTCGCCTATAGGAAGGCAGGGAGATGAGAACGAACAGAGACAGAGAGATGAGGAGGTTTTAGGTGTAGTCTCTGCACGAGGGAAAAGGCAGAGAGATGAAGAGAGGAGAGAACGAGGGGAAGAACGAACAGAGAGAGAGGGGGAGGAGAGTTCTGGTGGAGCTCTGCAGGAGAGAAGGGCAGAGAGAGAGAAAGATGAGGAGAGAAGAGAACCAAGTTGAGAGATTAGCATGAGATAGTCTGCAGAGGAAGGACTGAGGAGAGATGTGGAGAGAGAGAGAGAGTTGCTAATTTATGAAGAAGAAAAGAAAGAAAAGAAAAAAAGAAAAGAAAAGCAACCATGTCCATTTGATAAGAGCAGACTAGAAGAGAGAGAGAGAGAGAGAGTGCAATGCGTTAATGCAGGAAGAAAAGAAAGGAGAACAGATCGATGTTGATAGTCACTGTTCTACCCTAACCGGGGGTTCGACCTCATACCTGGCAGCGTCACTTCGCCAAGCAGAACCACAGACCAACGCCAACAGTCTCACCCGACCAGGCGCCATCAGACCAACACCAGTGCCGGCAGTTGTGTCGTTTTGTGAAAGTGACAGTGAAAAGAAAAGAAAAGAAAAGAAAAGACAGTGATTCGTGAATAGTTAAGATCACCTGGCCAGGTAAAGTAGAAATCTGTTTATACCCGGGTTAGTTAATGATGTTTTAGATAAATGATTTTGTGAAGTTAAGGAAAGAGAGAATGTTTTATTTTGTTTGATTCTATATGCATTGATGTTCTTTCTATGATCATGTATAGTAAAGTTATAGACTTTACTAGTGGTTTGATGTGACGAATGCATGATATATGAATGAGATCGTAAGCAAGCTGTGAGTGTGTTTGGGCTGTGCGCTAGTCCTTCCTCCACTGACATCACCCGAGGTTGACAATTTATTGGCGAGCTTGCCAGGATATTCTGGCCCATTTATTATAATTGTTCAACTTCTCAGAGAGGAAGCTGGGTGGGATTCAAGTATTGTAATCCTAAGACAAGGGGTTGTCTTACTGTATGTTCCAAGATAGTTAAATACTAGGCTTGGCATTGCTTCCAAGATAGTTAATACTAGGCTTGGCATTTCAGCCCCAGAGTACTCATTTCGCACAGATTGCCTATAATTCGCTCTCATAGTTGGGTCAGGCGCGGGGCGTCTTATAAAAACTAATTACGTTGTCCCAAGCTAAAATTATCTTCATAGGATTGTGCTATTACGTCACTCGTGTCGGAAACCACCAGTTTGGCTGTCGTAATAAGATCTTGTTCAAAAAAAAAAAAGAGAGATACAATGGCGGAAGAAAAGAACACCCCTATTGAACAACTTGTGAGCGTCGCTCGTGATCTAGGTTACTCAGGAGATGAGTTGCGCGCATTCGTTGAAAACCAACAAAAGATGGAAAGAGATGAACGTGCAGAAAGGACGCCGTGTTGCCGTAGAGATAGCATTAGCAGAGCAGGAAAGGAAAAAGCTAGCGCAACGCAGGAAACAGAGAGAATAAGGCAGGAAACAGAAAGAATGAAGCAGGAAACAGAAAATTAAGGATTCAGGCTAATGATAATCAGGCTAGGGAAAACGCAGGAAACAGAAAGATTAAAGGTTCAATTGGAGTTAGAGAAAGTGAGAATGCAGAGGGAGGCCACCGATGATGGTAGTTCACTTTCCAGTGACTCTGTGCGCAGCTATGCCCCCCGACCCAAGTTGCCAAAATTCTCGGAAGGGACCGATTCGATTGGATGCATACATCAGTCGTTTCGAAACGTTTGCAACCAGTCAGGGTTGGCCTCCAGAAGAGTGGGCAGTCATTTTGTCGGCGTTATTGACGGGTAAGGCATTGCAGATTTTCACTGCGTTACCAGCAGAACAACAGTCTGATTTTGGTGCTGTGAAGGAGTCTTTAATGAAGGGATTTGACCTCACAGAGGAGGGGTTCAGGAAGAAATTTCGTTCAGCTAAATTACAAACAGGTGAGACGTACACTCAGTTTGGTGCACGTTTAGATCACTATTTTGAAAAGTGGTTAGAGTTGAGCGGTACGAAGAAGGAGTTCGCTGAATTGAAAGAGCTAGTTATGAAAGAAACAGATTTTGTCAGGTTGCGGCCCTGAGTTAACCATACATTTGAAAGAGAGACAGCCAGAGACAGCAGGGGGGTTGTTGAAGTTCGCAGAGGGTGTATAGAGAGGCACGTTTGGGCACTAAGGTGCAGGAGAAACAGGTGCTAGGCACAGGTGAGAAGAGTGCAAGGAGACCAGGGGAGTTTTCTGCAAAGTCTGGGAAACCCAGTGGTGGGGCAGAAGGAAGGGCAAAGGGACATTAGGTGTTTCATTTGTCACAAGAAGGGACATGTGGCGAGGGATTGTCGCATGAGGTTCCAGAAGGCAGCAGCCTTGCAAGAGGTGGATAAGGGTCGTCAAGGGAAAACGACCCGCAGTGGAACCAAAGGGGATTCAGTCTGAGAAGGGTGAAGTGCAGCCTATGGCTAGCACTGGACAGCAGTCAGTGTCAGGGATAGAGGGCACTAGGCTGAGTGGTTCGTTACCAGTGGAAGAAGGGTGGATTGGCCAGCAGAGGGTGAAAGTGTTACGAGACACTGGTTGTTCATGCGGGGTAGTACGAACAACGCTGGTCGATAAAGGGGATTTGACAGGGCAAATCCAGACCTGTACTCTAATCGATGGCACTGTGAGGGAGTTCCCAGTTGCCCAAGATAGAAGTACGTACCCTTACTTCTCAGGCGAGTTGTCTGCGTTGGTGATGGAGAGAAACCCCTTCACGATTTGATCATTGGAAATATTCCAGGGGCAAGGGATCCAGGGGATCCTGAGTTGTTGACTGCTACAGGGGCAGCAGTTCAAACACGGAGCAAGAAGGAGGGAAAGGTTGATAAACCGTTAGTCGTTCCGGCAAGGAAGTCAGGCATAGATGTGTCGCCTGATGAGTTTAGGGCAGCGCAGGAACAAGACCCTTCGCTCGTGAAGTCTTGGGAGTTGCAAGAGGTGGAGAGAAACAGGAGGTTAGAGGAGGTGAGACTCAGCACGTAGGCGCAGCAGCAATCATGATGAGGTGAAAGAGACCCAGCAGAAGAAGGGGAGATTTTGTTGCCTAAGTTTCCAGAAGAGTCATACAGGGATGTGTCACTGTATGAAGGGCTAGACAGTAGGTGTTCCTAGGTTTTGTTGTCGGAGGCGACACAAAGCAGCCAGAAAGGGGAAAGGTGGAGAAGATGATGAATTCAGAGAGACCAAAGACCAAAACAGAAGTCAGGAGTCTGCTAGGTTTTATTGGGTTCTATAGGGAGTTTGTTCCAAATTTCGCAGCAATCACGAGTCCTCTCAGTGATTTGATCAAAGCAGGGAAACCGGCAGTGGTCGAATGGTCAGACGCTGCAGAGCAAGCACTGCAGACAGTGTTGGAAAGACTAGGTTCCCGTCCCATCTTGAAGCTACCAGATATGTCCAAACCATTTCTGTTGCGGACAGATGCATCAGGTGGTGGGATAGGTGCAGTATTGTTACAGGAGCATGAAGGGGTCGAGTTTCCTGTGAGATATGCTAGCAGGAAGTTGACAAAGTGTGAAGAAGGGTACGCAACGGTGGAGAAAGAGTGTTTAGCTGTTGTGTGGGCCGTGCAGAAGTTCCACAAATACTTGTATGGGAAAGAGTTCGTGATAGAGACGATCACCAACCACTCAAATTCCTGCAGGAGGCACAGCTGAAAAACAGCAGGGTTCTGCGTTGGGCAATGGCATTGCAGCCCTACAGGTACCGAGTGCAGTACATTCCCGGTCGACAGAATGTCGGAGCTGACTATTTAAGTCGTGTAGTCTAGCAAGCTGCAACTCAGAGGAAGTCAGTCATATCCGGGGTGCTTTGTTGATAATATGTGTTGATTACAGTTATGTTGATTGGATATGGGTTCATTCCCAGTTGGCTATGGTTCATATTTTTTTGTATGAGACTTGTTCATATTTTCTTTGTGAGACTTGTTCATGTGGATGTAGTTATGCTTGGAGCATACAGTCGCTTGTGTAGTGATGCATTATTTGCAATAAGTGAGGATGGAGATTCCTCAGTGAAGTGTCATGGATCGTGATCATATTATATTGTGCTTTTCATAAGAATTGTGAAGAGAAGATATGGCAAATCCGCAGGTGGGGGAATTGCATAAGTGCGCACAGAGGTCGTTATAAAATGAGACGAAATAACGCAAGAGCGCACGTCAATGATAACTCATTGGAGTGGTATCCACTAATGGTATATTTTATAATTTATAAACCGTTGTTGTAAAGTATTTTTTTTTAAACTTTGCGCGTGTAGCTGTGTGTCAGCAAATTCGGTTGTTGTCTTTTTTGTACCGTTGTTTTGAGACAATGCGGTGCATAGTCTTTTGCAAGGGGGAAATTGTCACGGTCAAAATTCAACACAACCGAAGTGTGGTCAGTCGTCGGCCACTCCAACTGGACATAAGTCCAAACTCAAACATTCTAGGCGTCAGAAAGACGGCCCACAGGTCGGGTCCGGCCAATTAAGCATAGGGAGAGGCTCCACAGAGACGTTCTGTCCCGCCAGACGACTAAGCGGCTTTGACCGACGCCTCGATGTCTGCCCAGACGAGTCTCAGTGCCTGGGCCAGCCTTATCCGGCCAATTTGTGGAACCAACGTCATTGTTAGTCGGACGTCGCAGGTTAAAGCAGGAAAGGGAGAGGGAGAAGGTAGTGTGTGGTGGGGGTGAAATCTAGCTAATCAATTAAATGACCAATTGACCACCACAGAGAGTAAGGCGTGTAGACGGGACTGTCATGATTTGAACATCCAATGGAATTAGAGGGGGATAACTTCGGGTGTCAGGGCGGTAAAAATACTGACCAATGGTACTGGCCCTTGGACACGGGGTTAGAGCATAAAGGAATGTGTAAGGGAGAGAAAGGGGGAGGGAGGAGGAAAAAAACGAACAGACAGAGAGAGAGAGAGGGGAAGTTCGGGAGAGTAGGCTCTCGCCTATAGGAAGGCAGGGAGATGAGAACGAACAGAGACAGAGAGATGAGGAGGTTTTAGGTGTAGTCTCTGCACGAGGGAAAAGGCAGAGAGATGAAGAGAGGAGAGAACGAGGGGAAGAACGAACAGAGAGAGAGGGGGAGAGAGGTTCTGAGTGAGCTCTGCAGGAGAGAAGGGCAGAGAGAGAGAAAGATGAGGAGAGAAGAGAACCAAGTTGAGAGATTAGCATGAGATAGTCTGCAGAGGAAGGACTGAGGAGAGATGTGGAGAGAGAGAGAGAGTTGCTAATTTATGAAGAAGAAAGAAAGAAAAGAAAAAAAGAAAAGAAAAGCAACCATGTCCATTTGATAAGAGCAGACTAGAAGAGAGAGAGAGAGAGAGTGCAATGCGTTAATGCAGGAAGAAAGAAAGGAGAACAGATCGATGTTGATAGTCACTGTTCTACCCTAACCGGGGGTTCGACCTCATACCTGGCAGCGTCACTTCGCCAAGCAGAACCACAGACCAACGCCAACAGTCTCACCCGACCAGGCGCCATCAGACCAACACCAGTGCCGGCAGTTGTGTCGTTTTGTGAAAGTGACAGTGAAAAGAAAAAGAAAAGAAAAGAAAAGACAGTGATTCGTGAATAGTTAAGATCACCTGGCCAGGTAAAGTAGAAATCTGTTTATACCCGGGTTAGTTAATGATGTTTTAGATAAATGATTTTTGTGAAGTTAAGGAAAGAGAGAATGTTTTATTTTGTTTGATTCTATATGCATTGATGTTCTTTCTATGATCATGTATAGTAAAGTTATAGACTTTACTAGTGGTTTGATGTGACGAATGCATGATATATGAATGAGATCGTAAGCAAGCTGTGAGTGTGTTTGGGCTGTGCGCTAGTCCTTCCTCCACTGACATCACCCGAGGTTGACATTGACAACCCTTTGAAGCCAGTGTTAACCCCCTTTGTGACAATGTAAACTCTTTTGAAATCAGGCAAACATTACGAGAAGTACGATTTGTTCATGAAGATACCCTATCTAAAAACCATTTCGAATATACAGTGTGTGTAGTTTTTCAGAAATTCTTCCTAGATAACTTGCAATAGAAAGTGTTTGAAGTGTGTTTCCAGTAAAACCAACAGAAATGTGCATCAGCCACAGTAAAGAAGAGTGACCACCGAATGAAATGTACCCAGATATTTTATTTCACGCCATCAGACTTTATATCCGTGATGCGATAGGCTGTGGTTCAATGGCATGACCAGAACGACCACTGGATTTTTTGCTATATCTTTAAACATAACTTTTTCTGATTTAGGGAGACATTGATTTCGCTGGAATGTTGTTCTTGGTACTATTTTGGCACTGTTCGTTATAAAACAGTTGCCAGTTTGAGGGAGACATTTATTTCACTGGAATGTTGTACTTGGTACTATTTTGGCAATGTTCGTTATGATACAACTGTCAGTTTGAGGGAGACATTTATTTCGCTGGAATGTTGTTCGCTGGAATGTTGTTCTAGGTACTATTTTGGCAATGTTCATTATAATAGTGTCAGTTTCAGGGAGACATTTATTTATCTGGCCTCTTCTTCCTGATACACTTGACTTTTTCTTAGCTAGAAATTCATTGAAATGCACTCTTCGTTCAAATAATTTCTTGTTTTACGGAGACCTTTGTTCAACATGGATTTTCTCTCTGATACATTTTTCTGTTTTAGAGAGACATTCAGTTGACTGGACTCTTATTCTGATACATTGTTTTGTTTTAGGTAGACAAGGCGTTTGACTGGATTCTTTCCTGATATCACTCTCTGTTTTAGGGAAACATTCATCTGGTTGTATTTGTCCTCCAGAAACGTTTTGTTCTACAGAACATCCCCGTGATTGGACGTTTTTTCTTAACACAAGACCAGAATTGATGTAGTGATAATTCTTTTCTCAATTGTGCGTTGTCGATATTTTTGTGTTGATATGGTCACTGGTCACTGGCATGAATTACAGGATTCTGCATATTTTCTGTATGCTTAACACACACACACACACACACACACACACACACACACACACACACACACACACACACACACACACACACACACACACACACAGAGAGAGAGAGAGAGAGAGAGAGAGAGAGAGAGAGAGAGAGGAGAAGAGAGAGAGAGAGAGAGAGAGAGAGAGAGAGAGAGAGAGAGAGAGAGTCTTAATACGCTTATTGCAGTGACAACATAGGTGCTTTTCGCTAGGATTCCAGTTAGCTTTCATGACTGGCTAGTCCATGGACAAGAAGAAGAAGAAGAAGAAGAAGCCAGAACAGTTTATCCAAACACGGTACGATTAAAAAGAAACTAAAAAAAAACCAGTTGTGAGGCCAGAAGATGCTCAAACGGGGCACACACAGCTAAACCGGTCTGTGTGGGGGATGAACGGCAGGTCACTACGCGTACATCGAAACTCCTCTCGCCCCGTAAGAGCGGAGACAAGGCGCGCCTCGTCTCGCCGGCCTACCAGGCCACGGGCGACCAGTGCCTGGAGTTCTGGTACCACATGTACGGCGCCACGGTGGGCCAGCTGAACGTGTACCTCGAGCAAGGAGGGAGCACCTTGGGCACCCCGCCTTCTCCAAACATGGTAGGGGGTGGGCTGTGTCACGGAAAAAAAAAAAATGAAACAACCTAACTTGGGGGAAACAACCTAACTTGGGGAGTCGCCAGCCAATTTGTTCGGACCTAAGTCCAAACTCAAACATTCTAGGCGTCAGAAAGACGGGCCCATAGGTCGGGTCCGGCCAATTAAGCTTAGTGGAGAGGTTTCACCGAGACGGTCCGACCACCCAGACTGACTAAGCGGCTTTTGACCGACGCTCGATGTCTGCCAGACGTACCTCAGTGCCTGGGCCAGCCTTATCCGGCCAATTTGTGGAACCAACGTCATTGTTAGTCGGACGTCGCAGGTTAAAGCAGGAAAGGGAGAGGGAGAAGGTAGTGTGTGGTGGGGGTGAAATCTAGCTAATCAATTAATGACCAATTGACCACCACAGAGAGTAAGGCGTTGTAGACGGGACTGTCATGATTTGAACATCCAATGGAATTAGAGGGAGCGAACTTCGGGTGTCAGGGCGGTAAAAATACTGACCAATGGTACTCGCCCTTTTGGACAGATCGGAACGAATAAAGAGGGTGTGAGAGTGAGATAACGGGAGAAGGAGGGGAAGAACGAACAGAGAGAGAGGGAGAGAGAGGTTCGGAGTGGAGCTCTGCAGGAGAGAAGGGCGAGAGAGAGAGAGATGAGGAGAGAAGAGAACCAAGTTGAGAGATTAGTATGAGATAGTCTGCAGAGGAAGGACTGAGGAGAGATGTGGAGAGAGAGAAAGAGTTGCTAATTTATGAAGAAGAAAAGAAAGAAAGAGAAAAAGAAAAGAAAAGCAACCATGTCCATTTGATAAGAGCAGACTAGAAGAGAGAGAGAGAGAGAGTGCAATGCGTTAATGCAGGAAGAAAGAAAGGAGAACAGATCGATGTTGATAGTCACTGTTCTAACTAACCGGGGGGTTCGACCTCATACCTGGCAGCGTCACTTCGCCAAGCAGAACCACAGACCAACGCCAACAGTCTCACCTGACCAGGCGCCATCAGACCAAAACCGTGCCAGCAGTTGTGTCGTGTTTTGAAAGTGACAGTGAAAAGAAAAAGAGAAGAAAAGAAAAGACAGTGATTCGTGAATAGTTAAGATCACTGGCCAGGTAAAGTAGAAATCTATTTATACCGGGTTAGTTAATGATGTTTTAGATAAATGATTTTGTGAAGTTCAGGAAAGAGAGAATGTTTTATTTCATTTGATTCCAGATGCATTGATGTTTCGTTCTATGAACATGTGTAGTAAAGTTATAGACTTTATAGTGGTTTGATGTGACGAATGCATGATATATGAATGAGATCGTAGCAAGCTGTGAGTGTGTTTGGGCTGTGCGTAGTCCTTCCTCCACTGACATTACACGAGGTTGACAATTTATTGGCGAGCCTGCCAGGATATTCTGGCCCATTTATTATAATTGTTCAACTTCTCAGAGAGGAAGCTGGGTGGGATTCAAGTATTGTAATCCTAAGACAAGGGGTTGTCTTATGTATGTTCCCAAGATAGTTAAATACTAGGCTTGGCATTGCTTCAAGATAGTTAATACTAGGCTTGGCATTTCAGCCCCAGAGTACTCATTTCGCACAGATTGCCTATAATTCGCTCTCATAGTTGGGTCAGGCGCTGGGCGTCTTATAAAAACTAACTACGTTGTCCAAGCTAATATTATCATTCATAGGATTGTGCTATTACGTCACTCGTGTCGGTAACCACCAGTTTGCTGTCGTAGTAGTAAAATCTTGTTAAAAAAAAGAGAGATACAATGGCGGAAGAAAAGAACACCCCTATTGAACAACTCGTGAGCGTCGCTCGTGATTTAGGTTACTCAGGAGATGAGTTGCGTGCATTTGTTGAAAACCAACAAAAGATGGAAAGGGATGAGCGAGCAGAAAGACGCGTGTCGCAGCAGAGATAGCAATAGCAGAGCAGGAAAGATTAAAAGCTAGCGAAACGCAGGAAACAGAAAGAATGAAGCAGGAAACAGAAAGAATAAGGGAAGCGCAGGAAACAGAAAGAATGAAGCAGGAAACAGAAAGACTAAGGGAAGCGCAGGAGACAGAAGAATGAAGCAGGAAACGGAAAGATTAAAGGTTCAATTAGAATTAGAGAAGGTGAGAATACAAAGGGAGACCACGAGGATGGTAGCTCAGTTTCCAGTGACTCTGTGCGCAGCTATGCCCCCCGACCCAAGTTGCCAAAATTCTCGAAGGAACGATTCGATTGATGCATAATCAGTCGTTTCGAAACGTTTGCGACCAGTCAGGGTTGGCCTCCAGAAGAGTGGGCAGTCATTTTGTCAGCGTTACTGACGGGTAAGGCATTACAAATTTTCACTGGTTCGAGAAACT
>CM031616.1:60452534-60469102 GCA_018398815.1 Conus ventricosus
ATTTATCAAATAATCCCTGGTCTTGTGTTAAGAAAAAACGTCCAATCACGGGATGTTCTGTAGAACAAAACGTTTTGGAGGACAAATACAACCAGATGAATGTTTCCCTAAAACAGAGAGTGATATCAGGAAAGAATCAGTCAAACGCCTTGTCTACCTAAAACAAAACAATGTATCAGAATAAGAGTCCAGTAACTGAATGTATCTCTAAAACAGAAAAATGTATCAGAGAAAATCCATGTGAACAAGGTCTCCTTTAAAACAAGAAATTATTTGAACGAAGAGTGCATTTCAATGAATTTCTGTAAGAAAAAGTCAAGTGTATCAGGAAGAAGAGGCCAGATAAATAAATGTCTCCCTGAAACTGACACTGTATTATAATGAACATTGCCAAAATAGTCCTAGAACAACATTCCAGGAACAACATTCCAGCGAAATAAATGTCTCCCTCAAACTGACTGTTGTATCATAACGAACATTGCAAAATAGTATACATGCTAGTACCAAGTACAACATTCCAGTGAAATAAATGTCTCCCTCAAATGGCAACTGTTTTATAACGAACAGTGCCAAAATAGTACCAAGAACAACATTCCAGCGAAATCAATGTCTCCCTAAATCAGAAAAAGTTATGTTTAAAGATATAGCAAAAATCCGTGGTCGTTCTGGTCATGCTATTGAACCACAGCCTATCGCATCACGGATATAAATTTCTGATGGCGTGAAATAAAATATCTGGGTACATTTCATTCGGTGGTCACTCTTCTTTACTGTGGCTGATGCACATTTTCTGTTGGTTTTACTGGAAAACACACTTCAAACACTTTCTATTGCAAGTTATCTAGGAAGAATTTCTGAAAAACTAAAACCAACTGTATATTCGAAATGGTTTTTAGATAGGGTATCTTCATGAACAAATCGTACTTCTCGTAATGTTTGCCTGATTTCAAAAGAGTTTACATTGTCACAAAGGGGGTTAACACTGCTTCAAAGGGTTGTCAACAGCTTTTCAAAAATACGAAGACCAGAGCCTCGTTTAATGACGAACGACCACATTTTTATGATTACTTTTTTTTCAAAGCTTACCCAAACTGTCGTGAATCCAATTGTCACCCTTCATATCGTATAAGGAAGCAGAACAGGCGTTAGAGGGACGAGGAGAAATAGCATTTAAAGGAGGGGACTGGCAGGGGAGGTAAGCGGGCCGGAGGAGGGGGGGGGCTAAAGATCAGCGCCAGAAGAAGGAAGATGGGATGCACCACAAGCACACTGACCTCGACCCGTGCCGTACGTGTGGTCGTTGGGGGGTCCAGAGTTGGCCGTGCTGGTGGTGCCAGCTTTCCGGGTCCAGTCAAAGTTGTCGGTGGTGTCCTGCTGGTAGCCGCCACATCTGGCTGTCTTCAAGTCACAGGACAGCGAATCCGACGTTTCTGGAATGACCACAATACACACACACCCTTTGGGGTTCAGACTGACCAACATTTTCTCCTAGTTCATCCGGACAGACTTTGGGGCCTAGAATGTAGGATCTTTGGTCCTGGGTGGAATCTCGAAAAAAAGGCATTAGGTAAAACAGTTGTGAAACAAAATACGCTATATTGTTAATGCAATGGGTGTTATTTCTTTTTAATTTATTTTTCCCATTTAACCCCGTTAGCTGTAAAAATTTAAAAATTTTTCCCTAAATGTTACATAATGTTTTTTTTTAACTTGCTAACCTAAAGTTTTCCCTCCCTATGCTGAAAAAACCCCTTTGTCCTAAACTTTAAAAAATTTTTTTATGGGTTTTTTTCTTTTGTGTAAAACTTTGTCTGAACCAAAAATTTTTGGCTGAATCATTTGATTCCTCCATGGGGGGAGGAAATAATTAAATTTAAAAGGCAATATAAAAAAGCCCGTCTCAGCCTTTTTCCTTTCATTTACCCTTTAAAAATTTCCCTTAAACCCTAAAAACCCTTGCCCACTTCAATCAAAAATTTCCATGAATGCCCTATCTTAAACCCATTTTCGTTCTTTTTAACCTATAAATTTCCCTTCCCTCTTGACCCTTCTTTCAACTTAATGGGAAAAATTTAAATAAAAACAGCTTCGAATTTTTTTCCCCTTTAAAACAAACCCTTTTTAAATTTTAAATCCCTTGCAAAAACGTTTCCCACTGAGCTTTTTTTAAAATTTTTCCCTTTTTTTTTTAAAAACAAAGGGCTTTGATCGGGAAAACTTCAATAAAAAATTCAGAAAATAACGTTGCAAACCAACTGCTCGGGCCCTTTCTCCCAACCTTTTAAACCGTCATTCATGGGGAAAGGGATTTGATCAATTGTTTTTAAAACTTCATAAAGGGAGCTTTTAAAAGCTATTTCTTTCTGGGGGAAAACCGTTCAATTTTTTTAAAAAGGGAAAAACTTACCTACCTTTTAAAATTTAAAACTTCTTTCAAAATCTGTCAGAACTTTTTTTACTTTCATTTTTGTTTAAACTTCATCATTTTGATTCCTTCTTCGGGAAAGATTCAACAACTCAGCATAAACCTTGCCCCGAAATCTGTCAAAGTCCTTACTGGGCGGCAGGACCCCTCCACCAGGGACACGTCATCGTGCGATGTCCCCGGGTTTAAACTGGCGCCAAGGGTGGCTTCAATAAACCACCGAAAAAAGATCGAGGATTTTTCTACTTTCGTTCCCCAATGCTGCCCCTGTTGGTGACCCAACCACTGCCGGGTTTTAGAAATCATCTAACATGAAATGATGAAAATCCCCAGTGATGGAAATTTTTCTTTTGTTCAGTTCAGTACAGTTCAGGGGTTTTTTTTAACGTCGTTCATCGCGATTATATTAAGATAATAAAAGGCAACAAGATCCTGAGAATGCAAACTTTCTGTCTCTGGCCTTTTACCTCACCTCCCTCCTTCACATGAGAGATTCTAAAACCCCCACTAAGAATTACGTCTAAAATTTTTTTTTTTTAAAAAACCCACAAACAAACAAACAAGAAACGAGAAACTCACAACAGTAAAAACCCAACCTGACGGGGCAATAACGGGCTTTGCCGAAATTTTTTATATAAAAAAGGGCAGTGTTTTTAAAAACATCAGTATTATTTCTTTTCATTTGTATCCCCGTTTTAAAAATTTGGCGTTTTTGTAGTATATGATAGACACAAAATTTTCCCTTGCCCAAAAAAACGGGAAGAATTTTGTTTTTCCATGTTTTTAACCCTGAGTTTCTTCAAAACCCGGTTGCTAACTTTTTGGGCAGGAAGGAAATTTAAAGTTTTTGTCAAACCCTGCACGGTGAAAAACCGACTGAAAATTGGACTAATAAAGCCCAAAACCTTGTTTAAAAAAAGGGTCCAGAGAAAATTCTCTTAGGTTATATTACATTTCTTTAATCATCTATGTGATTTAAATCAAAATTTTACCGCTCTAGCATGGAGATGCACTGGGCAATATCTTTTTTGTTATATAATGATAAGTCATAACCCCCGTTTTTGAGATACAGTCATTTTTCGTCTTTAACCACCCAAACAATCTTTGGGTTTTCCCTGCAATGACAATTTTTTCAATAAGTTTGTCTGAACAGGGGAAATTTTTCTATAAGGGGACAAATTTTTGCCCTTTTCAAAAAGAAGAAAGTACGGGGGAATTTTTGCCCTTTGTGGGACCAACATTCAACCCCTAAAATGCATAACACATGGCGATAGAAGTTGTGTGTGTGTGTTGTGTGTGTTGTGTGTGTGTGTGTTGTGTGTGTGTGTGTGTGTTGTGGGGTGTGTGTGTGTGTGTGTGGGGGGGTGTTGTGTGGTTGTGTGTGTGTGTGTGTGGTTTTTGGTGGTATGTGCGTGTGTGTGGGGGTGTGTGTGTGTGCGTGTGCATGCGCTTTTGTGCGTGTAGTACATAGTGTGCGGGGTTGTGTATGTGTGTGTGAGAGAGGAGAGAGAGTTCAGCAGACAGACAGAGACAGGGGAGACAGACAAAGACAGACGAGACAGACAGAAGACAAAGCCCAGGGGAGACAACAAAGACGAGAGACGACAAAGGACAAGAGACAGACAAAGCAACAGACAGACAGGAGCAGACAAAGACAGACGGGACAGAAAAAAAAAAGGGGACAAAAGAGACAGACAAAGACAGAGTAGCCAGGGGGACAAACAGAGACGGGGAGAGGAACGGGGGGGGGGAAGGGAAGGGGGAAGAGAGGGGGAAAAAACAGACGGGAAAACAGTCAGTCAGACAGACAGACAAAAAAAAAAAGAGGGAAAGATTTTTTCAAAGAAACAAACCCTCCCGGGGAAACCAAAACCCTCCTCCCCCTGGGGGGGGGACGTTACTCCCCAAACATCCCCCCTTTTCCCTTTTCAACCAGGACCGGTTCGGGGGTTTTGGGCCCGGGGTAAAAACCCGGGACGCCCCGGGGCCCGGGCCCCCCGGGGCGGTGTACACTTGGGGCCCCCATGGCCCGCCGTACATCGGGTCCCCAGAATGCAGACCTTGGCGTGCCCGGGGACCTGGGGACGTTTAAAGGCGTGCCTTGTCCCCGTGTGTCGGGGGTTGGATCCCTCGATAAAGGCGTTTACCCTTGGGGGTGGATGGACCACATCACCCGGTTTAAAGGATTGTCTGAGGGGATCTAGTGTGGGTTTGGGACATAAGGGGGGGGACTAGAAACATTTGCCTGAGAAATCGGGGGTTTGAAAATCAAACCCTTTGTAGGCCCTTTTTGGGCTCGGACAACGTGTTGCCCCGGGGTTCGTACATCAAAAAAACAAAATTAAAATTTTTAGTCTAGACTTTTAAAGTAGCCCCCAGCCCACGGCCTTTTGTCGCGTTCATAATTGCAACCGGGGACTTTACATGTTTTTTTTTATGGTTTAAATCCCTTGAGGAACGGGGCCCCCGGAGCAACGCTTTTTTTCCAGCAACTTGTTTTGGGGCCCAGCCCATACTTACTTGTCCTTTGCCCTTTCCCGGGCAGCTTTCATTCAAAACCCTGTGCCCCCTACTCCGATGTTTAAACCAATCGAATTTTTTTTTCACATGCCCCCCCCCCACCCTGCTAAAATCCCTGTTTTGAAAACGTCATAGCATTTTTCAGTTTTTAAACAAACCCACCCCCTTTTTTTACTCTTCTTTCTCTCAATATTAATACGATTTTGTGGGTTTCTCTCTCTCCCGAGTTTTTTTTTGGAGTGACTTTGTATATCTGATTTTTACGATGTACCTGGGGCACTTGAAAAAATTGTAAATGTTTGGGAAACGGGACTTTCCCTGTTCCCCCTGCCTTGAACCATAACAAAAAAATTTGCCCCAAAATTTATTTTAAAATTTTGGTTTCGGACCGGGAGGGGGTAAATTCCATAAGATCAAACCCAAAGGGGTTAAAGGTTTGACCTACCCTTTTTGGGATGCCCGAAACCCTTCCCCCGACATTGGATAAAAACATAATGGTCCTCTGGGGGAGAGAACCACCTCAAGCACCCTGGGAAAAAAACATGAGTTGAACGTCTCAAAGAACGCATTTTAACGGGGCTCTCGGAGGAAAATAAATCACCTAAAGTTTTTTTGGGGATGTACCCTATATAAAAATTAATTTCCCTTTAACCATTCAATCTTTCCCAATTATTTTTTTTTTACACATCCTTTCCCCGTTTTAAAAAGTTTTTTTTCCTGAATAAATAAAACCCTGAAGAAAAAACAAAAAACCCTTCAAAAACATGTAAATTTGCTCTCCCTTTAAACCCATGGACAAACAAATTACATGCCCAAAGCACTATCCCTTTAAACCCCTTTAAAACTTTTCCCTTTTTAAAAACGCTCATCTTGCCCCAAAAATTTGAACAGAAAATGAGTTTTTCTTCTTTTTAACGTCCTGAATGTTTTTCTTTTTCCCTGAAGAAACCTAAGGGGCCCCCGCGTCGTTTTTTTTTGGGGAGGGGGGGACCGGCAGAGTCATTTTTAAAGTTTTTTTAAAAAGGGGTTTTTCAATTTCTGCCTGAAATTTCATCTCACTCGACCCCCTCCTCTGAGGTGAAAGTTAAAAAAAAAAAAAAAAACAAAAAAAAAAAAACCCCGGCTTACTGCCCCAGGGTGTGGTCGGCCGTGGGTCCGGTCCCCCCTTTGGGGGGGGTGGACCCCTTCCTTTGCTGCCAAATCCAAAAGTGCCCCTTTGTCCTGACCCAGAGCAGGGAAAACGGCCCCTCGAAAATTTTCAGCTGGGGGTTTCCTTTGCACTGCACGAAAACCAGGGGCGTTTTGGAGCAGAAGGGCAAGTCCCCCCTGAGTGAATGCATTTTTGGGGGAAAATAACCCCGTGAAAGATCTCAAAAAACAAAACGTTTGTTTAAATTGAACCCCCCCCCCCCCCCCCCCCCTTAAAACCCCCTTTTCAGGCTCCTTTTCTGGAAAATACAAGAAATTCTCTGGGTTTGGATTTAAAGTACCTAACGGGACGTAAAACAAGCGTATCGAAAAATTTTAAACCCCTTGAATTTAGGTACCTTAATTTAAAAAAAAGGGCCCCTTTTTTTGAGGGCGTGGGCTAGAAAATTTTTCCCGACTTGGTGAATGAAAATAATGGAAATAAAAACGCACCCGAACGTCGCCTTGGAAAACCTTCGGGGTCTTCCCTCCCTCTAGGGTTTTTTTTATCTGGAAACTTTTTAAAGAATTTTCTGATTTTGGGTGAATGCACTTCGGGAAAAATGCGTAAAACCCTTGGGGGTTTTTTATTCCCTTTCTTTAGAGAGCCTTTTTAAAAAAAAATAAAAACAAGCAGGTTTTCTAAATCATGAATGCATGTTTTAAAATTTAAAACGCGGAAAAAAACGTTTCCCCCAAAAAAAAAAAAAACCCCCCCTTTCCCCTTTTCCTCCCCTTTGAGACTTTTCGCAAGCAAAAAAATGGGATGTGTCAGCCTAAAGCATTTTAAGGGGAAAAAAAAAAAAAAAGTGATGGGGGGACAATTCGATAGAGACCCCTTGGGAAATTTTAATTCCCTCTCCCCTTTGAAGCTTTTTTTCCTGGACCAAAAGCGACCCCCCAAAGGGGGGGTTTTGTCGAATTTCCCGCGGCCCGGGGGCCCCCCCCAGGGAGTTGTTAAAATTTCCCGTCGCCATGGGGATACCCATCCGACATTCACTGCCCGCTCCGTGCTATGGGGTGGTACCTTCTGTGTTCCAACATGCCAGGATCTCCCTACCAACAAAAAACCCCCAAATGACGACAAAATTGTCAGCTGCAGAGCAAAAAGCAAAAAGATCCCTCACACCCCCTCAAACCCCCCCCCCCCCCCCCCCCCTTCCTCCCCCCACCCCGCCTCTTCCAACCCTCCCGTGGTTTGCCCCACGCTGGGAAATTTAAACACTACCCGGGGGTGGGGGCGCACTGAGGGGGGGGAAAACAAACCGGGGTTTAGCAGGTGAGCGAAGAAACCCAGTTCCCACAAGGCTTTCTGTCGTCCACTCACCGGTGCTGGCCGTGGGGGGTGTGGTGGAAAGGTCCCGGGGGTTTTCCCGTGATGGGCTGGCCCCCCCTGGGGTAAACACCGCACGACAAAAGTCACCCGGTGCAAAAAAGAGTTAAAACACAAGTCATTATCGTTTTTTTTTTAAAAAAACCGTTATGTTTGTACGACAAGCATCGTTTACATTTCGGGATTTTTTCCCGGGCTTTTTTAAAAACAACGGGAAAGTGCAGTTTTCATGCATGAACAATAATATATGCACACACCACACCCCACAAACCCCCACACCCCCACACCACACACACACCACACACACACCACACACACACACACACACAAAACAAAACACATGTCTAAAAGCCTGAAAATATTTATCCCTTTCTTATCAAATCTCACTCCTTTTACCGTGTCCCGTGTATTCACAGGGTAATCAAGGACACATGCATTATGCCGCATTGAGTACGAGGCGCGCCCCCCTCTTCTCTCTCCTTTTCTCTCTCTCTCTCTCTCTTCCCCTTTCTCCCCCCCTCTCTCCTCTCTCTCTCTCTCCTCTCTCTCTCTTCTCTTCTCTCCCCCTCTCTTCCTCCCCTCTCTGTTTTAAAGGCAAAAAGGGAAGTGGGAAAGGAAAAATACCGGGAAAACATTTAAACCCCGCAGCGGACATTTTTTTTTCCCCTCTCTTTTCTTCTCTTTTCTCTTCTTCCCCTCTCTTTTTCTCTTCCCCTCTCTCCCCTCTCTCCCTCTCTCCCTCCCTCTCTTTTTCTCTCCCCCCCCCCCTCTCTCTCTCTCTCTCCGCCGCCACCCACCGGTGCGGGCTGTTTTTCCCGACGCTGGTTTGTTTAAATTTTCTGAGTCTTTTTTAAAATCTAAAAAGTTTTTCCTGCCCCTATAGAATTTTACTAAACAGTGCCCAGTGCTTCGTGCATTGATTCTGTGAACTGAAACGGATTGTTTTATTTTATTACGTGTGTTTTAAGGGAAACACCCAGTGTGAGATTGCTCTTTCCTCAACATTTTTTCCCAGCGGGTTTGTGCTGTGGACGCGCGGTGAGACGCCTGATTGCTTCAGCTGTTGGAGGAAAGTGATAGTGCGCGCCCTGGGGGGGCCCCATCTGTGTCACCTGTAAGCCACCCTTTGCCAGGAAACACCGGCCTGGATTTATACAAGGACGACTGTTCGTGTCTATGGCCAGGTGTGCAAAAGGGGCAGTAAAAACGCCAATTAATTGGGGTGGGGGATCAGATGACCTCTTTCAACCCGGTGTTCCATTGTTCCGGTTTTCCCACCCATCCCTGTTTTTTTGTCCCTTACACTACTCCCACATACAACTGCAGTACAATCAGTACTTCCCCACGGCCGGGGTGCGTCACATCTACATGTAACTCCCCCCCCCCCCCCTCCAACATGGTCAAGTCGTCCACAGTAATTGACAATGCAGCTGCTTTTAGTAGTGTACGTCAGCAACCCTAAACTAAAAGCCACGCTTGACCCAAACAGAAAACTTTTGGGATTTCCAACTCAGAACTCTCACTCGTGGCGTGATGCTTAGCCTCGTACCAAAATGACCCTGTCCCTGACTCCCGTTCAACACAATTGGAAGACAGGTGGGGCAATAAATATCAAGTACCGCCGTGCTGTGAGGGAAGTTCCAATACAATTTAGCTAAGACATTTTCAGATTACAAGCATGACACTGAAAAATGCCCAAAAATAACACTTTATTTCCTAAAAAAAAATAACAAGAAAAAGGGTGCTGGCTCAGCTTAGTCCAGGTTTTAGTGTGAGGCATGGCAAAAACTGAGTTTAAAATATTGTGTGCCATTGTGGCAAACTACAAGACTCTGGCATGGATGCCAGCCAGTGGGGATGAGCACAGGCGCTGGCTACATCGCCGGGACGAGCCAACAATGACCAGCGGACAATGCAGGACTCGTGTGAAAGGCCCCGTTACACCGAGCTCCTTGCGGAAACAGCCAGCCACCACGTCATCTTTCCTAAACCGGAGTCCGCATCACTGTGTGATTCACATCCTGTAATCAACACGGGAGTCACAGAGACGCCAGTGACACTGCCCCACTACCCAGAGATCCAACTACCAGTGACACGACCCCATCCCCAGAAAAACAACTACAGTGACACTGACCCCACCAAACCCCAGAGAAACAACTCCCCTGAATGACCCCAACCCCAGGGGAAACAATCCCATGACATAAACCCCCTACCCGGGAAAAACAGCTGCCAGTGACTATACCCACCCCCCGAGAAACAACCACCAATGACATTGACCCCCCCTCCCCAAAGAAACAACTACAATCACTTGACCCACTACCCCAAGAAAACAACTCCCTGACACTGACCGCCACAACCCCAGGAAAACACTACCAGTGACACTGACCCATACTCAGGAAAACACCACATGACACTGACTCTACCCCAGATAAAAAATACGGGTCAGACTACGCAACCACCCAGAGGGGACCATTCTATGACAACACAACCCACCACACAATCCCTTACAAGCCGAAGCTAAGAATTTTTTCATCAGTGCTCTCTTTCTTTCACTGCATCTGTCTGTATATCTTGCATCAAAGCTTGATGCAGATATTAAATCAATTGACAACAAACTAGGATTTTAAACAGACAATGCAGAGAAATTGACGTCTGCATGATGTGCAACACATCCCAAATCAGCTCAAAACAACGAAGCTGATTGACAGTGTGTCTGCCTTTAAACACCTCTTTGAAATCCACGTGATGTCACACACACCACGTATGTAATTCATCAAAAAGTCACCAGCCAAACTAAAAAACAGAACAATCTAGGACGTGTGTACTAAGCATAGTGTGTTACGACTGACAAAGAACAGACGTCACCACGCTTTGACCCTCCGTCACTGTCTCAGCAACAAACCCCTTTGACAGACAGCAGACTGACTCCCCCCTGTCATAGTCATACCACAGCATCTTGACCGACAGCTCAATCAAACTACCCAAAATTCAGGACCCGTCTTCCCGAAGGCAACTTGTCAACTTATTGTGGGGATTCTAACTTCATATATTGACCGACAGAGCTGACAGACGGACTACCCATGTACGCACAATCCTGGGCAAAGGTGACTGACGTCATGCCCTCAGAGATTGTCAGTACGAGGGATGTTGCAGCGGTGCTGCATTGGGGGGAAACGCCCTTCACAAACGCAAATTTCTGTAACACGCTTCAGCAGGACTTGGTCACTTCTGGACAGGTGAAAAGTTTTTTCTGCTTGCAAAATTGCTGTCTCTCCCTACTTCTAGAAACCTATTCCTTTGAAATTCATTATTTGATGAATAGGGAACTGCATGTCCTTGTGCAGAACAATGCTGTTTTTTGTTTGAAACAATTTCGTTGTAAATCTTGATCGTTCAAAGCTATTTCACATCGGATGGTTTCACCTGTTGCCGTGTTTCACTCTGGTTACGGCAAATCATTCAGTTTCTGGCACTCCGGTGAACCGGCCTCCACGGAATACGGTAATGGGGCAAACCCAGAGCTATGTCAGGAACAGCCAATTGCAACAAACCGTAACAGATCACAGTCTCAAAAATTAAAAGAAAACCAATCAAGCACCTTCCTACTAAATTCCGTCAGAGGTGTGCACCCATTACCCCCAGTCAGTAGGAAACGCTGATTCCTGTCTACAATTACCCCCAAGTCAGTTCAACGTACTCAAACAATCACTTTGGCCAATGCCCTGAATGTCCACCAGAAATCCAGTTGTTCTTCAAATGAAACCTTTTCCACCATGCAAGCCCCCATGCGTCCTTTAACAGACCCCCCATTACACAATGCCGATGTTTCCCCCTGTGCCTTTCTCCCCCTTCCCTCCTCTGCCTTTCAATCCCTTTTGGACAAAAATGCATTCTTATCTTTCCCCTCCTGCTTAACAGAAATTCCGGTATCCGAATTCAGATAACAGCTTGCTGTCCCCGCTTCCAAGTGCAGCCCGCCCTTGCCTACCCTTCCTTTCCCCCCCCCCCCCCCCCCCCCCAAACCCCCCCCCTCCCCTCCCCCCCCCCCCCCCCCCCCCCCCCCCCGCTAAACCCCCCAGCGTGTCTTCTCCTGCTTCTCCGTCTCACCTTCACCTTCCCATCACGCACTGACCCCCCTCCCTTCCCTCCCCCCCCCCAACCCGTGAGTTTTGTTCCCCCCCTCCCCCCCCCCCCCCCCCCCCCCCCCTCCCCCCCCCCCCCCTCCCCCCCCCCCCCCCCCCCCCCGCTTTTGCAGACTGGGGACTGTACTATGTGACCCGGCGCTTGAAACGCATTTGTCTTGGTTTGGGTCATACTTTCCCAAATACTGTATCTACACATACTTGAATTGTCCTTTGACTGAACTTCATTGCCCTGTTTTTTGATTTTGTGTGTTTTTGGATTTTTATGTGCTGTTTTTTAAAATTTTAATGTTTTTTGTAACAGTATATCTATTTTGTTTTATTGCTCGGACTTTTTTTCTAGAATTAATACAATGGAAAAATGTAATGTAATTAATACGATACTGGATTACGTTTGGGTCACCTAAATGTTTATCATCTGCAAATAAGTTCATGATGTCTGTTTTCTTCTAAACGAATCCCTTCTATTCATCTGCTTGGGCTTAGTGAAACTCGCCTTGACTCCCGTTTCACTGATACAGCTTTATCCATAACAAACTATAACTTTGTCCGACGCGATGCACATCATCTGTGAAACAGGACTTGGAATATATATTCATCAAAGCATCGCTCACTGTACAAAAAGGCGGCGTGACCTTGAGCCTGATGATGTTGAATGCATGTGGCTGCAGGTCAAACCCTCCAACTCAGCCCCTCTTCTAGTTGGATATGTGTACAGGAATCCTGCTGCCACTTTCCTTTGGTATGACAACTTTGTACACATGATGGATAATGTATATAAGAGCATCCAAATGTCATTCTTCTCGGGATTTTTTAAAATTGATCTGTTAAAACGGCAGCCTGCCTGGGATGCGACCACCACACTCTTTGGCTTGCATCAGCTTATTCATAATCCAACAGAATCGCAAAAACTCTTCTACATTGCGGATCATATCTACACGAACAACAAAGCCATGGTATCCAACGTAAAAATGGGCAACAAAAGCATAAGTGACCACTGTCTCATTTTGTGCACTTGGTCTTGTAAACTTCCAAAGCAACAGAATAAGGGCCACACAACCTTCAATATCGCTGCTTCAAAAAATTCCAGTAAGGATGAAATTTTTCCTCGACTTAAGCTTAGCTCCTTTCTAAAAGTGTACTCAATTACACAGATCCAAATGAAGCGTATAATACCTGGATAATATCTTTCTCTCAATCGTTTTATAAACATGCCCCACTTAGAAGAAAAAGGGTAAAACACAGAGTACTTCCAGCTGGCTGACGAAAGACATTATTATAGAAATGGGGACTGAGGGATGCACTTAAAACCGCAAAAAAAGTAGATGAATATAAAAAGCAGAGAAACAAATATCAGATCTAGTTAGAAAATCAAAAACTGAGCATTTTAGGAAACTGATAACGCAAACAGGGATACAGCATCATTATGGCGTGCTGTTAATGAAATAACTGACAAGTTGAGAAATAAATCAGATAATACTGCGACTAAAGTGGTCTGCTAAAACTTCAACATCACTTCCTTCAGGTAGCTGAAATCAGTACAAAACAGTGCCAGTGTCACATTCTTTAATCGATATGAAACTCCAGCTGTTCTTCAATCGTTTTGTCAAAACGATTAAATACTAGAGATTTTATTTATCATCCCCTTGCTAGCTATTAAAGAAGTTGGTTCCTTAATTTCAAAACTTAAAAATAAAAAGCAATGGGTCCAAGAAACTTAAATGCTTCTATACTCAAGCTTGCTCTACCTTACATTGTTGATACCCTTACTATGTTTACAATTTGTGTATTGATCAGAATGTCTTCCCATGTGGTCTAAAAGCAGCAAAAGTGATTCCCTACCCCCAAAACAAGAGATCTCACTGATTTAAACAATTTTAGACCAATATCTCTTTTATCTGTTGTATCGAAACCTCTAGAGATGCATGTTCACAAACACCTAACTAAACACATGGAAAATCACAAACTGTTCCACCCATTTCAGTCAGGCTTTCGTCGAAATCACTCATGGGCCCCACGCCTTAACACGCCTCTGTGATACATGGCTATCAGCCATCAACGAAAGAAAACTCACTGGGAAATGTTTTCCTCGATTTTAAGAAAGCGTTTTATCTTGTAGACCACAGCATATTAAATTAAAAAAAATGACTGCATATGTTCAAATCCGGCAGTAGTCACCTTTTTTCAGTCATATCTTTTAAAGCAGGACCCAGCGTGTTTACTTAAACGGTACTTATCCTCTGAAGGAATAGTGAGCTGTGGCGTTCCACAAGGCTCTGTCCTTGGACCTCTTCTCTTCTGTATTTTTATAAATGACCTACCGATGCACATATCTCACAATGATGTCAGCTGTGATCTGTTCGCTGACATAGTTCTCTTACTGTATGATACAAACATCATGTCTGTACAAATATCGTTACAACAAAATATCACTGATGTCTTAGGGAATGGGGCAACCAAAACCGAATGGTCCTTAATCCGCACAAAACAAAATGTATGGTCCTAGCATCGAGACAGAAACATCAACGACAGCATCTTATGTTTAGCCTAAAAATGAGTGAAACCTTGATCGAGCAGGTTACCGAACACCGTGTCTTAGGCGTGATCATTGATGAGAACTTTAAATGGCAATCACATATAAATCATGTTTTTCAAACAGTTGGCTCGCAATTTGTTTTTACTCAATAAGCTCAGTTATTATGTTGAACCACATATCCGGAAATTATTTTTTGAAGCCATTGCCTTTCTCACATCAACTATGCGTCCACTGTCTGGAGTGGTGCCGGTTTAAAATCACATAAAAAAGATCAACTCTATGCATAACGGGGAATTAAGCTGATTCTTTCCCCACAAGTCCTATCAACCGCGGCAAATTCGCAAAACTAATGATGTTACCACGCAGAGCCAACTGACCTATAATAAGGCAGTACTAATTTTAAAGTCCATGCAAACATGGCGCCAATATATCTTGCTGAGTTTATCCAAATGGCAACAACGCGATATAATTTAAATAATTACTTTTACCACGTGTCCGCATTGATTTGTTTTAAATCTAGTTTTGCATATTTTGGTCCATCTGTGTGGAACTCTCTTCCTCCGTCTGCCAAAACATGCCAATCACTGCCGTCCTTCAAATCAGGGAGTACTTAAACATTTACTTGAACCCAAAAAATCTAACCTTTTTATCATAGTCTCAACGCCCCACTTTTATGCTTGCCTCTATTATTAGCTAATGAAAATGTGTGTGTTGTGTGTGTGTGTGGTGTGTGTGTGTGTGTGTGTGTGTGGTGTGTGGTTTTGTGGTGTGTGTGTGGTGTGATGTGTGTGTGGTGTGTGTGTGGTGTGGGGTGTGTGTGTGGTGTGTGGGGGTTGGGTAGGGGGTGGATGTGGGTATGCGCATGCAAAGCGTGTATGTGTGGGCGTGTGCATGCATGTGAGCGCGGGGCGCGGTACGTGTCTGATTGTGTTTTGTAATTTTGTAATGGATTTTTTTTTTCCTTATAATTATTATTCTTATTTCTAATGTTATTGTTAATATAATAATGTTGCTATATTCTTCATTTTTCTGTCATTAAAATGTGCAGTCGTTTAGGTGAATGTTGTAGAATAGCAAGGACAGATTGGAAAATAGGCACTGCCTAAAATCTCTATCCTTGAGTAATAAAGTTTTTGAGTCTTGAGTCTTGAGTCTCTCTCCTCTCACACACACACACACACACACCCCCACACACACACACACCCCACACACCACACACACACACACACACACACACACACACCACACACACACACACAAATTGCGCCTTGAACCACACCAACACACCAACCACACACACACACACACACACACACAACACACACACACACACACACACACACACACACACACACACATATATATATATAAAAACACACACCCACACCCACACCACACACACACACACACACACACACACACACACACCACACACACCACCCACACACCACACACACACACACACACACAATCGTATGACCATCTTTACCTGGTGAAATTTGCTGTTGGTGAAGTCAATGCGTCCAGAGCAATATCCCCCATGGGGCCATTTCTCGAACCCCTTCAAATACCACCTGAACACACGCACCACAAAACTGCATTACCCCCAACCTCTTCAAACACCACCTACACACAAATCCACACCAAACTACATTACCCCGAATCCCCTTTAAACAAACCCCCTACACACAAACTCCACACCAAACAAAATTACCCCGAACCCCTTCAAAACACCACCTACACAAAAACTCCACACCAAACTACATTACCCTGAACCTCTTCAAAAACCACCTACACACAAACTCCCCACCAACTACGTTACCCTAAACCCCTTCAAAAACCACCTACACACAAACTCCACACCAAACTACATTACGCCGAACCCCTTCAAACACCACCTACACACAAACTTCACACCAAACTACATTATCCTGAACCCCTTCAAACACCACATACACACAAACTTCACACCAAGCTACAATTAAAACCCCAACCCCTTCAAACACCACCTAAAACACAAACTCCACAACAAACTATATTACCCCGAACCCCTTTAAACACCACCTACACACAAACTCCACACCAAAAAATATATTACCCCGAACCCCTTCAAAAACCACCTACACACAAACTCCACACAAACTACATTACCCCGAACCCCTTCAAAAACCCCCCTACAACATCAAACTCCACACCAAACTATATTTCCCCGAACCCCCTCAAACACCACCTACACACAAACTCCACACCAAGCTACATTACCCGAACCTCTACAAACAAACCCCCTACACACAAACTCCACCCAAGCTACATTACCCCGAATCCCTTCAAACACCACCTACACACACAACTCCACACAAGCTACATTACCCCGAATCCCTTTAAACACCACCTTCCATACAACAAATTTCCCCACACACAAAC